>MVAJ01000107.1:0-31824 GCA_014825545.1 Cystofilobasidium capitatum
GACCTGGAGGAGAGAGCGTACGATTAGCAAGCCCTGATGAGAATCTTACAAGTTCGATGTTGTTGCAAGAGGATCGTCAGCGAAACTACAAGAAAATCAGCGGGTCATGGCGACCGAGAGTCCAAGAGAGACGACCCGTCCTACAGACCCTACCTCGACCCGTCGTGGATCCGAGCGGAAGGTCACTCGCCCGCCATGGCCGATAAGATATACACGTGCAAGGTCGGCTCGTGCGAGAAGCGCTTCCCCAACAGCACGGATCTTCACCATAGACTCCGAATTAACTTCCATTTCTACAACTCGTCGCCCGCGGCAGCCGTTGAGTCCCCCTTCCTCTCCTGGATGAGCTGACCGAGCGCTGGCATCGTTATCTCTTTCTGTGCGTCGTTGCAGTCTACCTCGCTACTCGCGCCTCGGACGGCCTGTTCAAATGCGGAGGACGACACTGCGCGCGCACCTTCGCGAGACCCTACGACGTCACCAGGCGCTTCAAGAGCTCTCTGAAGCCAATCGGGACGTCAAGAACGGAAGGGTACCCTTTACCTGGAAGCTGCTCGGGAGGAGCGAAGAGGGGGCGAAGCTCAGTTAACCATATACGGACGGATCGTGTCGACTCTGCCAGCTCGGGCTCCGTATGTTTGTCCCGCTCAACGACACCCTGCCTCCTTGAAGGTCAAAGAGGCTGACCACGTACCCATTTTTCTCACGTAGCTGGATCCACTTCGGCTTTGGCCCTGAGGGAGGAAGACCTTGTGGCCGATCCATCGACCTCCGGCGCTACCGCACCCTCGCACGGACCCTCGCCTGACAGTGACCCGTGGGACGATGAGCAGTACGAATACCACGGTAACGTTTACGAGTATGAGTACGACGAGGAGGAGGAGGAGGAGGAGGAAGACTTCGTCGTCATGTCTAGCAAGAATGGGGCGCAGAGGGTCGCGTCAGAAACCAGCTCGTAGGAAGAGGAGAGCGAGGGAGAGGCGGACGGTGTTGCAGGCGGCCACGTCTGTCCGAGGTTTCCAGCCTCATTCGTGTCCTCGACCAAGCTGTACGAACATCAGGCCAATACTCACTGGCTTTGCGTCGTCATCGACGTTGGTGGTACTGGTGCGCTCTCCTCGTTATCAGGGTGTCATCGTCTGTCGCTGACCTCGACTCCGCTTTGTCTCGCTTGCAGGCTACCAAACGTGGCGGACGGACGACAGTCTCTTCCTTTACGGGACCGAGAGATGCTCTGCGTTGTCGGCAACCCTTCCGAAGCGTCTCGCCACGCCAAGAAGTGTGAGGTCTTTGGCAAGGAGGAAAAAAGGGCGGCCGCTCCTCTGGAATCTCTCGAAACAGCAGTTCCAAAGCGAGGGTCAGAGGGTATCGCAGCCGTGCACGAAGAGGACGTGTGCCCGGTTTCTCGAGGAGGATGGTACGCATTTGTTTTGGTCTCTGCTCTGCCGACATCGGTCTGACGCACTTGCCCTTCGACCCACAGCCGCCGACTCCGCTCCTGTCAAGACTAACGGCCATGTTCAGGACGAATCGCAATGGACGATCCACCCTCCTGCGTCGCTAGCCATCTCCGCCCATCTTCCTCTTTCGGTCGACTCTCCCCCGTCACCTCCTCTCTCATCCTACGTCAAACTACTATCTGTACCAGCCATCCACCATGAAGTCTCGACCTCCTCCGCCCCGTCCGCCTCAAATTCCTCTCTTCTCGTCGTCTCTCCCAAGAAGGAACTGTTCGTGTACGATGCGGCCGAAGAGCTGGCTCGGTGACGTCTAGAGGGCTCGACGGTCGTCCAGCAGTCTGAGCCCCCCCCCTCCACTCCCTGCCTCGCGCCAACCCTCACATCAGCCGGATGTCTCTAGACTGCCCCATTTGACCCCAGTCGATATCGCACCCGCTCCCACTTCTCTCGTCGCTTCCGGTCCCTCCGCACCAATTCAACAAGATCCACCTCTGGAAGCGGCACCTCGAGCGGCAGCAATCCAGCCGCCACCTGTCGAGCTGCAACCCGCAAAAACGTCGGCTCCCACTCCCGAAGATTCGCCAGCGACCCGCTACATGATTGCTGGTGGCCAGACACGCCTTGGGTACGTTTACAAGGCGAGCTGGTCGGTGAGGAGATCGGACGATGGGAGGCCTGGAGGTTCGGCGAGGTCGTTCCTCCATCCACGAGGCGAAGGACTCTGTCGGTCCGAAGTAGGAACGAGGGGGTCGAAGACTACCGCCACCACCATCAGGACTCCCGAAACTCGGACATGAACTCCTACACATCTCGGTACGCAGGCCCGTCCCACCACCCAGCCAGCTTTGACGACAGGCCTTCGTCGCCCAGAGGACCTTCTCGAGAAGGACAATCGCACCGTCGGTCGACCTATGAGAGATCGTCTCCCGAACCTCACTACGAGCGGTCTTCTCATCACTCGACTTTGGAGGACGATCTGCTTCGAGGTAAGCGAGGAGAAGGGCCGTACAGGAGTCTCTTCGGGAACGACGGAGATCGGATCAGAGACGCATTGAGGGACGAGATCGGGGACGCAACCTCGACCAGGTGCTGAGTGTCGTCGCACCCTCGCCGGTCGACCTGAGCCCTCCATCCATCTCGCGCTTGGACCAGGGCGATCCCCATCTCCCTCTGAGCCACCAGCAACCCACTCGACCACCCCAACGCTTCTCCGTCGACGGACCGTCTGCGGGCCATCACTCGCTCTCTCCTCGTGTGCCCCCGCCGACGGAAGTTCGAGCAAGCTGGAACCCTCCGCGCTGCTCTGAGCTCGTCTCGCCTTCGTCTCTTACGGCCTCCCCTGCCCAGAGGACGAGCCGTCGGCCCGAGATCTAGAACCCCAAGCGGGCGTTCTGGTCGACCAGGTCGGCTCGAGTTCGTTTTAGCCGTCGCCTCGCTCGGCTGGACGTCCCTCTGTGGATCCGACGTCCGTCCCGTTCCTGGCTTGTCGAAGCGCGAGCGAGAGGAGCCCGAAGGTGAAAGGGACGAAGGGCGAGGGGCAAAGAGGCAGTATGTGGGCGACTTGGGGGCGTGTTCGTGGCTTGGGAGGCTCTTTGGCGAGAACCAGTCGTAGCTGGACTTTGGACGTTTGACCTCTCTCAACTTGTAACATTCGACGACTGCTCATGACACACTTTTGCTTGTTCCTTGCGTCATCTGCGTGCTTCAGAGAAGAGATAAAAGAAAGGACATCAAGAGAGCACAGGAGGAGGGACACAACAAGAGAAAAGAGAAAGATGATCAAAAACACAGCCAACCTAGCACTCTCCTTCTTCCCAGCTTCCGGTTTCACCGAGGAAAGTGCTTGCCCATCAGCGTCCTGACGTCGGCGACGTACGTCTCGTCGTTGTCGACCGCTGCGAAATGGCCTCCGAAGGGCTGCTCTTTGTATTGGACGAGGTTGTACGCTTTCTCGTACCAGGCCTTGGGGAATGCTCTTAAGACAAGCGATGCGTAAAGGGGGAGGAGGGTCAGGAAGTGCCCTTTGGGGGGCTGAAAAGGATGAAGGCGTACTCGAGCTCGTAGGGGTAAACGGTCAACCCGATGGGGGTCGTCTTGGGCAGCGAAAAGAGGTAGGCGTCCTCTCCTCTGACCGACGCGCCTCGGTAGTCCTTGTACGGTCTGTCGAACGCAGACAAAAGGTCAGTCGGCCGAATCCAAGGACGGATCTTGCGAGCACGAGAGCCAGAAAACGCACAGGAACGACGTGTGGATCGAGTTGGTCAAATGGTAAAGCGCGACCTGGTTCAGAATGTGAGTGGCATCCATCTTGGACGACGGCGGGTGCGGTGCGGTCTGGTCGGACCAGTCGTGGAACTTTTCACCGATCCACGAGAGGATGCCGACGGGGTGGTCGTAAAGCGCGCAGCCGAGCGTCATGGGCTTTGTGCTTTGGATGGCCTGTCGCATCGAGAAGACGAGAGTGAGACTCAGGGATGAGAACCTCTGGCAAGGAAGGGAAGAAGAGACGCACCTGGTAACCGGTGCCCTTTTTTCCAAACTCCTTTCCCCTGTGCAACCCTTTCCGTTCAGCCTCACTCAACCCCATCCCTTGGACCCACTCAACCAAGCCCTTCGGCAGAGGCAAGTACGACAGCATCGCCAGAAGCGACGAGGGTGAGGTGAGTGGGGGAGCGGCGAAGAGCATGTTGAACTTTCCGACGAGGGCCGAGGAGGGGTAGTTGGCCAGGATCTGCTGGGTGACCGACGTGCCCCAGTCTCCGGCGGACGTGCCGTACGTCTCTGATGAAAGACGACAAGGTGTCCAGTCAGGCGCGATCAATCGATAGATTCAAGATGGGGCAAGGATTCACTGTAGCCTAGGACGTCCGTCATGAGCGTGTTGAACAGCCGGCCGACATCCTTGGACGAGAACTGAGTCTTCTTGGGGCCTTCCGAGAACCCGAATCCAGGCAGAGAAGGAACGACGACATGAAATCTAAAAGTCGCCAGCCAAGCAGGGATGTCAGGAAACACCCCCAAAGGGATGAGTGGAGATGAGGAAGGACTCACGCGACGCCGCCGGTGGAGGGGTTGGCGAGCTCGTCAATGACTTCGGCAAACTCAAGCCAGCTCGACGGCCAGCCATGGACGAGCAGGAGAGGGATCGCTTCGGGCTGAGAGGACTTGACGTGGATGAAGTGGATCGAGAGGTCTTCGATGTCGGTTCGGAAGTGAGGGAACCTGAAGCAGCAGGCGCGCAGACGACGTTAGAGCCGACAGTCCATCTCTTGTCAGCCAAGTTTCCACGCGTCTAAAACAAGCAGGCAAGAGGAGAGAGACACGGACGAGGTCATCTTCTTCTCAAGCGCGTCATAGCTCCATTCCGTTTCCCACGTCGTCTTGAGGTCCTTGAGCCAGGCGAGGTCGATGCCGTAGTCCCAGCTCGTGCCCGGGATGATGGGTCCGTCGGGCAGGCGGGTGTCTTTGACCTTGGCGAGCATCCGATCGACCTCGGACCTGTCGAAGGAGGGGTAGAAGGGCGTAGGAGGAGGCATGATACTTGAGAATCCAGGGGAGAGATGGTGGGGAGAAGGAGGAGGAGCAGCGACCTGTCCATCTTTTGATCAGCTCGAGATCCGTCATGGATCTGTCAGCGGCACACCCGAGTTCGCTCCAGCCCACCCTCCTGACCCTCCCGTAATCTTGCTCGCAGCCTCTGCCTGAGCGTGTACATGCTCCCTAGTCGTCCCTGTACTAGCAGCGCAACCCTTTGATCTGGCAGCTGGTCATCGTTCGTTTCCAATACCGCGGAGTTTCAAGCTCTGCAAGCCGGCGGCGATCGACAGGCGACGTACCTCCTCCTCCTCCTCGCCCTTCCTCTTCCTCCCTTGCAGCGACACCGGTTGCGCAGACTGAAGTGATAACAGAAGGATTGAGTATCCTGAATCATGTGCAAAAAGAGAGCCGTATCTCCAAAAGGCAGCGATCCCGAATTACGAGTGCCAGAGAGAACTTTGGGCGGCGTTTTTCGGCAGCGCCCACCTTGGAAGAAGCTTGACCTCGTCGCCCTCTCCCTATCCCCTTCCTTCTCGACAGCTGTACCTCACCCGACTCTAATACATCCTCAAGCGACACCCCTACTACTCCGACTCCCCTCGAGCTCAGGAACGGTACTGCTCAGGGAGGAGAAGGAGAAAGAAGCTCTGGACGGACGAGCGTCGGTGGCTGCTGCCCCGCACAATCGCTTCATTACGCCCTGGCAGACCAATCCTTCCTGTACAAGATAACCGACCTCGCTCTCTTGTCCCCTACCCACGACCCTCTCTCTCCCAGCAGAGGACACGCAGATGGGAGCCAGGCCTCAGCCAGCAAGCACGGCCGACAAGTGGCCAGGGGCAGGAGCCGCTGCCTTCCCTCGTCCGCCTCCTCCCGCCGCAGCGTCCTCCTCCCCCTCGTCCGCCAGCTCCTCCAACCCCGATGCTCTCGCCTCGTCCAGCTCCTTCCCGCCCCCGTCCGCAACGTCCGTCGAGGACTGGCGCAGGATTTGCCTGCAGCTCACTCGGCCACCGGTCGAGGACGTCGTGAGCGCCGACGAGCTGCTCGAGCAGGGTATTTCGGACTACACGGTGTCCCAAGGCGTCGACCTGCTCGGCAAGGGCAAGTTCAGCGTCGTCTACCGGGCCATGAAGAACGGCCAGGAGGTCCGTCTCTCTCTTCCTCGCTTGCTGTTCGTTGCACAGAGCGCGTCGTTGCTGACCAGCAGGCGTCTTTGCCCTTCCTCTCGAGCAGTACGCCATCAAGCACACCCCTCTGCATCCTCACCACCCGCTCATTGCTACTCGGCTGATAAGGGAACCCGAACTGCTCTCGCAACTCGCTCCTCATCCCAACCTCATCCGAGTCTGTCAGTGGCCCGCCTCTCTGCCCTGCCGCCGACTAACGACACGCACTGACCTTGACTCTTCCCCTTTTGTCTTGCGCTGCGCAGTTGAGACCATCAGGACTGTGCGTCGTTCCCTCCGACTCTGCCGCCCCTTCTCCCATCACATCGCCCAACCCTCGCTGACGAAACCCCGTGTTTTACGTCTCAGGAGGGCCACTTCTACCTGGTTGAGGAGTACCTGCCTAAGTACATCTCGCTGGACGCCCTCTGCGCGCGGTATCCCAATCAGCGGCTGCCGTTTCCGTTCGTGCTCAAGATTCTCCAACAGCTCGTGTCGGTCGTTCGGGACGGTCTGCACCAGTACTGTGTCTGCCATCGGGATATCAAACCAGGTGCGTATCTCCTTTCGTTGCCACTCCTCTGCCCGAAGGAGTGGATCCTGATGAGGAAGTCTTCCCTCTCCTCTTGTGCAGAGAACGTCCTGGTCGACCCGGAAACGGGCCACATCACGCTGATCGACATGGGCCTCGCCACGCACTTTTCGCTCTCGTCGCCCAAGCTGTCGACGTGCTGCGGCTCGCCCGCGTTCCACTGTCCCGAGATCGTCCTGTCGCTCTCGCGTCCGGCAGGCGAGGTGTCGTACTGGGGGAGCGAGGTCGACGTCTGGTGCGTTGCCCTGACCGTCTTGCGCTGCTGGACCGGTCGGCGTTACCCGATCGGAACGGGCCACAAGAGCTTGAGCGTCATGCGCGGCCGGGTAGAAGATCTGCTCGGCCTCGTCGCGCGGGAGGTCATGAGCTTTGAGGACGACGAGCAGCGGGACAAGGAGAGGGATCTGAGGGAGACGCTGAGGTCGTTCTTGGACATGGACGGGAGGAGACGGATCGACGCCTTTGGGGCCTTTGACGTCGGAGACGAGGTGCGGCAGAGCACAGAGACCTTCCAGCGGGCGCGAGAGTGTGAGTCGTCCTTCAGCTCTTGGAAAGTCGGCGTTCGGTCTGACAGGCCCGTCTCCTTTTGCGGTGGCCAACAGTCAAGCAGACGACGTTCTCGCACTCGGCGCTCAAGTACACACTTCCTCTCCAGATCGTGACCGAGCCTATCCAATTATCCTCTCCGACGCAAGCATCGCCCGTCCTGGACTTGATGTCGGTTCTCAACTCTCCTCCTCCGCCGGTGCTCGAACCGCCTGCCAGCTCGACAATTGTCCTCCGAAACCCTACGGACCAGCACCCCGTCAAGGTCGTCTCGTTCCTCAAGGTGCGCTCCTCCCTCTATCCTTTCTTGGGCTCACTCGGGCTGACCTTCTGATCTCGGGTCGCAGTACGCCTTACGGTGCGCCAACATCCTCTACCACTGTCGCTCGACCGAGACACAAGCCCTCTCCGCTCCCGGCACACCCGTCCACTCCCTCATGCAGTACTTCCCCCCGCCGACCTCTGCCGGCCCCACGCCGATGACTGGCATGCCTCCCGTCCCCGACCTCCTCCCATCCACCGCCCCGCCCGAGTCGATGACCATTTTCCAGTGCGTTGCCACCCTCCCCGCCCTCCCTCCTCCGCCGCCGCCCGCTCTCGAGCCGCTGGCAAAGGAACGCCGTCCGTTCCTGCCGTCGCTCTTTCGGTCGAGCTCGTCCAACAGCTCGGTCCGGTCCGCGTCCACTCCTCCAGTGCGGTCGAATCCTGACGAGCAGCGTGGCGAACGACGGTCGGCGAGCGGGTCGCGCAAGAAGGACGGCAAGGAGACGACCCGATGTGTCGTCTTCCTCTTCGCTCTTCGGTTCTCGAGTCCGTCAGTAGCGGCGGTCGCGGAAGAGCGACGCCAACGTCGGCAGAGGAGTGTCAGTCGACGTGGAGGCAGTCGCAGTCGAGCGTCGTCGCGGTTTCCTCCGTCCGCTGGATCGACGTCTGTCGGTCAGGATCTCATCGTCGACGGTCTGACCTCTCGGTTGAACGAGGCCGTTGCCGAGGGCTCCCGTCGATCGGCCCACTCGCGACAGACGTCGTACAGTGGACTCTCGACACTCAACCCAGAGTCGGCTCGAACGGGTGAATCTGGTATGCTCACCCCGACGACCGTCAGTCGGCACCCCTCAATCCGGCGCGAGAGGTCCGCCTCGGGCTCAGGATCTGGCTCAGCCTCGTCCAACTCGACACCTCCCATGTCGCCCGCCATGGAGTCCCTCAAGCAACTTGCGATGGAGCCGGCCAACTCCAACAAGCGGGGGTCGACTGTCCGACCGTCGTCCCGCATCCGATCCATCAGCACGGCCGGCGCGCGCGCGGTCTCCCTCAGTCGGTCTTCTGCGAGTTCGTCGTACGGCCATCAACACATCCCGCTGCACCATCCTCAGGGTCACCTCGCCGAGCCCGTCGTGCTCGTGCACGTGTCGGACCCTCTCGCACTCCCCGCCCTCCGCTCGGCGTTCACCATCGTCCCTCAGACGCCTTCGACAGCGGCCAGCTCTCCTCTCGTCTCCCCCACTCATGTGCCAAACCCGCCGGCCTCGTACACCGCGTCCGACTCGCCGTCGGTCATCGCGATCCCGCTCAACGTGCCGCTGAGACGACACGCGCCTTTGCAGGCGAGCCTCAACGAGGAGGACGAGGAGCCCCGACGGGGTCGATCCGAAGCACGCAGCGCCGACTCGTATTCGAGCTCGCATTCCGGCTCGGGCGGCAAGCTCGCCAAGGTCATGGGCAAGCGGTCGTTCAAGCCCTCGACGCCGATGCCGTCCATCAGGAGCGACTCGACGGACGACAGGACGCCCACTGCCACGCCCGCGCCGACCGACCGTCAACGACAGACGCCCACGCTCGGCTCGCCAGCAGCGGCGCGGTTTGAGGTCGTCGGCGAGCGACTCGGGTCGGTTTCGTCCGAGGACAGCAACGACGGCCCCTTGTCGCCCCCTCCCATCATTGTCGAAGGCACGGGCGACGCCACCAGGATCGTCGACGCGAGGAAGAACAGCAGCGCGTCGTCCATCGGCGAGATCTTTGAGGGTCTCGGTCTACGGGGCATCTCGCCCGCTAACGGCGAGCGGAGGGGCAAGAGTCCGGCCGTCAAGGGGTGGGGTTGGGGCGAGACGAGAAACCCGCTCGAGCGGAGCAGGAGTGTCGGTCTGTGGGATCGTTGAGGCTGAGAGGAGGACAACACAAATTGATTGTAATCGTTGTAGGGAGAGGAGGAGGTTGTATAGAAACTCTAGTTAACGAACCACGAGCAGTTGATCGTCGCGAGAAAGGTCGATGCAGAAGGAGCCTCCGTTCGGTCTTCTCGTTGACTCGATTACAGAGCAGCGTTTCCATTCGATACAAAAAATCACCTCCTTCCACGTCTGCTTAAAGCGCCTTCCGTCCGATAACCTCGCCGTCGACGATCTTGTACGAGTTGAAGAGCTTGATGGCCTCGTGAGCAGCCTGGCGTGACGAGAGGACAGGAAATCAGCAGGTAGCGGTCCAAAGATGTGGACACGAGAACACACCTTTATACCGCTTCCGAGCATGCCCTGTGACGAAGGAAAGCACGGGCGTCAGTAAAACTGGCAAGGAGTAAGTACAGGTAAGGGGGGACGCACGCCAAAGGTTGCGCCCATTCGGTTCGCGCCGTCGAGCTCGGAGAGTTCCATGCCTCCGGTGATGAGTCCAGGGACGATCTCCCTCGTTCGGTTGACGATCTGGTCCTCGGCCGTCGCCATGTTAAGGCCTCGCATGTTGCCCAGCTTTTCGATCATGCCGGTCGCTACGAGTCGCTTGACGGAGAAGGCTCCGAACGGCCCACTGTGAAAGCGGCACAAGGTCAGAAGTTGATGAAAGGAGAGACGATGTGAGGAGGATGAGAGAATACGCACTCATGACCTGCGAATGAACACACCACAGGAGCTGTGATGGTTTGAGGGTCCATGCAAGACTGGAGGCCATGGGCAAGAGTGACAAGCGTCCAGTTCGAAACGACTCCAGCGACTCGAAGAGTTCCATCAGAGGACAAAGGGTCCTCCTTGGTGAGAAGGTCCTCGACAGCGGTACTGCAAGAAGAGGAAGCGTACTCGTCAGTCTAAGTCACGAGGAGGAAAAGTACAGGAAGACCGACGCGTTGTAGAGCTTGACGTTAGGGAACTGTGCGAGAAGGAGTCATTGAAAAGGAGTCATCGGTAAGTATACCAAGCCGTCCATCAACTCATGGATGCAGGACGAACCTTGAGGACTTCCGAGAGGATGGTGGACGTAAAGAGCGCAGCATGCTTGACAACGACAAAATCTCCCTCGTCCTCAAACGGGACACCGACCTCCTCCAGGAAATGATGGGCAGGCTTTCGGATGACCATGGCCGACATGAGTTGACCTCCGAGCCAAGCGCCTCCTCCGGGAGCGACGCCTGCTTCGATGATGGTGACGATCAGGTCGGGTCGAGCTTTGGCGAGCGTGTAGGCGCAGGAGAGACCGCTGAGGAAAAAATCCAGAAGTAGATGATCAGCGTCTGTACACGCGAGTGTCTCGGAAGAAGATGAAAGGACGCACGCTGAGCCGCATCCAACGATAACGACGTCAGAGATGGCCGTCTTGAGCATGTCGTTCATGTAGCGCTTAGTCATCTCTCGACTGACTTGCCATTCTTTTGGTGGAATGGGAAGGACGGGTGGGGGCAGGGGAGGGTTGAGGGGAAGAGGTAGTCAGCGATCCACAAGAAGAGGATACGGGATGAAGGAGACCTCAGAGAAGCGACTTCGGACACTGGGAAACGAAAAGGCAGAAGTCTAAAAAGCTGACGAGTGAAACGGACCTTTAATCGGTGCGAACTTGTAGTCTCCGTTGTAGTCGACCTGAGGCTCGACGTTCTTGGTCTGCGACCGGAAGCCAGCCATTCCGTCGTCGGACAACGTCTTGTCCTCAGAAGTAGGGGGCGAGATGGGAGCTGTCGCAGTCGAGGGGAGGAAGTTGGCATTCTTCTGATCGGGGGTTGCGATGCGGAGGGCGGCGATGCTGCTATTGGCGGCGAGAGTAGACTTGAAAGACATGGTTGGGGAAGCTTCTGAAGAGACTGAGGAGAAGAGAGGGAAGAGATGGGCTGATGGGAGTGCTGAGCTGAGTGAAGCTCGAGCAGTACTTATGAGATGGGACGCTCAGCTGGCTGGGGAGAGACGGCACCCCGTCGACCTGTGGGATCAAATCAACCGAATATCCGTTCCGTCTCCCCACCTCAGCCTCAGCAGATGCGGCCAATCACGTCAGTATTTAGTACGGTCCTTAAAGTGAAGCCCGCGATGCCCGTCAGCGTGCTACGTTCGCGGATCGAGGGGAAGCCGGTGAAGGCGATCGCTCTAAGAAATCAGGGCGGTCACGCTTGGTGTTGATGGTCTTTGCTGGTCTTCGTCTGCGCAGGCCTGCGCATGCTTCGCCTCTACATACCGCGCTAGATAAAGGACTTATCAGGCAACGGACAGCAGTGAAGGTCTCGCGCGAAGATTAGAGGACTCACGACGAGTTGACCCTCGCCTCCAGCTCATCCAGCAGGCGATGGGTTTCTCCCTTTTCCCGAGATCATTGAACCTGGCAACCTCTAGTCGTGCAGCTCTCGTCTCCAACGTGGTTGGGTGTCCATCGCGCCAGAGACGTTGGGCATGGACGGTGAACTCCACCTTCGGCTCGAGTGTCAGCTGCTGGCAGCTTCGAACCCCCTCTACAGCAGCCCTCGCCCCTCCTCTCCCTTTCTTGTCAGTCTGACTCGACCGCTCATAGCGACTCGACCTTCCAGCGTCGTGGTCAGCCAAAACCGAACCTTGTCGTTGAGCGTGATAGCCGTTTAGGCCTAGAGCGTCGAAAGAGGCAAGCTCGTTCGCGGCCGGGAAGTAGTCACAAAAGTTACCTAATTGATCACAATCTGAGTTTAATCCCCTTTCATGATCGAACTGCGACGACATGACGTTGGCCCGTGAGCGCGCTTTTGCAACCCTCAACCACCCTTCTCCGCCCCAGCCTCTCGATCAGGACCCTTAGTACATTCCGTAGAAGCTCTCGAAACACACCAGCGAGAAAGGTGAGTCTTCTTTGCTAGTTGTGGTCGGAGAGAGGGCACGCAGCCGCTTGCATACGTCGGAGGGAGGCGTGGGCTGAAAAGGGGACAGATCGAAGCATCAGGCTTCTAGAGACTGCAAAATCTCTACGCCAGGGCATCGTGACACGCTGAGGACAGCTCGGGCATGCAGAGGCTGACTTTTTTCTGCTCCATGTTGAAGCAGCTTCTCTCCATCGGCAAAAGATCGACCGTACCTCCTCCTCACACGACTATTCAGCCCATCCCTTCCTCCACTGATGGCCAAGGGCACCTCCTCCGCCAGCTCGGGTACTCGCAAAAAGGTCGCTGCCAAGAAGGCGGCCAAGTCGGGTAACCCCAGCTCGAACCCAGATGCTCCTCCTCCAGCCCAACGCGGTCAGAAGAAGAAGGACAAGGTCAAGCGGGGTGTAGCGAAACCCTACACACCTCCCCCGAAAGCGCCTGCGCCTCCCGTACCGGATCCCGTGGACAAGATGGGACTGGCCAGTACGCTCGACTCGGAGCTGGTGGTCGTGCTTCGTAAGCTGGGCAAGAAGGACAGCGTCACGCGCAGAAGGGCCATCGAGAGCCTCGGAGAATGGTTGAAGAAGGTCGAGCAGGATCGCGAGGCCGAGGAGTGGTGGGTTGAGCTGATCGGGCCAGTGTGGGTGCGTACTCTCTCTGATTCAAAGGCCCAACGCCCGGACTAACAAGCTTGCTTTGGCCGGTTCCTCAGTTGCATCACCTTCCCTCCTTCCTCCTCACCCCGTCGCTTCTTCCCAGCGCCCTCACGGTTCACCAACAACTACTCGACCTTTCGCCGTCCCTCCTGGAGAACGGCCTTGTCCTCCTCATGCCCCATCAACAGCGCAACGCTCTTGCACTCCTACTCTCGACATCGCTTCAAAACCCGCGGTCGACCCTCTCCACTTCGGCCATCGACCTCACCGACTCTCAAACGATTGACATGCTCGTCGACTACTGGGAGCAGGCGATCTTCTCTCCCGATCGAGTGTGGGAGTCCGTCTTCCCAACGATCGTCTCTGTCGACAAGAACTCTGGAGGTGGAAAGCCTGACAAGGGTTACAAGGGCCGACTACCGACCGTCCTTCCTCCGACAGCAGCAGAGTCGCCGGACGTTGCACTCGAGGAGCAGGAGACACTCGAACGGGAGACCAACCTCACCCAAGGCGCTCTCCTCTCGCTCGCCTCCTCTCTCTCCACACTCCCCTCGTCGTCAGACCTGCCTGAGTCGCTTCACAACCTCCTCAAGACCTCCCAGCTATACTCGACGCTCTCAAGCCCTCAGTCATTGGTCCAAAAGTCTGCCTGGGGACTGGTGGGTGTGCTCGCCGAGAAGTGGGAGAGCGTTTGCAAGGAGATGATTGAGAGTCTGAGTGTCGAGGTCGGAAGGAACGCCTGGAGCGAGCAGGAAGGGACCGTTCGAGCGTCGATGGGCGAGCCCGTCGTTTTGTTCTTCAAGAGTGCGTATCAACGTTCTCTAATCTTCGGCCTCTCGTCGAGGAGGCGGGCAGCTCACGCTCTTGTTTCTACAGAATTCCCCGACACTTGGGAGCTTCCGTCGCCTGATGCTGACGACGAGGACGACATTGAGGAGGAGGCGGCGGAAGACGACACCGCATCGCCAACTCCCAAGGCAGTCAAGATCAAGACCTTCCCGACATACGACTCGTTCCTTGCCTTCCTCCAGTCTGGCTGCCGAGGAGCGGCCGAGCAGTCCTACCCTCTACTGGTCATTCTCCTCTCGACCCTTCCTGAGTCGGTGCGTGTCTTCGACCACCTTTTGACGCTCGATTTCGGCTGTTTGCTGACGCCCTTGTACTTTTTGCCCCGACAGGTTCTCCCTCTCACTCAACCAGCCATCAGTGCTTACCTCTCCTCGGTCTGGACCGGCTTCGACGCACTGCCTGCGGCCGACAGCCCCGCACGAAAAGCCTTCTACACCTCCATCCTCGAATCGCTCTCGCTCTTCCTGTCGCGAGCCTCGTCATCCTTGGACATCTACACCCTTCTAGCGGAGCAGGTGGAGCGGACTTGGAAGGACTGCGTCCTGGGAGCAGTCATCAGAGCTCAGGGTGCCGGAAAAAGAAGGGTCTTTGGCCGGCCTTTGGGAGCGAGAGGGGGTGCCGTTGCTGCTCAGGACGAGGATCTGGAGCCTGGGGAGGGGGAGGCGAAGACGCTGGCAAGATGGATTGGTAAGATCGACGATCAAAGTACGTAAGTCTCTGTTCGCCGTTGTCGACTACTTTTACCGACTGCCTTGCCCATTTGCTACTTTCCAGCCCTCCTTCCCTATCTCTGGACATCCATTCGCGCCGGGACGGCGTCGCTACTCGACGGGCCGACCGCCTTCCCTCTACACAAGCTGGGCGGCGTGCTGGCCATCCTCGGTGCCAACCTTCCTCCTACGCTCTCAGAGGCCTTCGTAGGCCACCTCGCCGAGGTCGCTCGTCGAAGTGTCGGAGGCTTAATGCTAGATCTCGACGACGAAGACAGTGACAAGGACTGGATCCGAGGACGGTTGGGTCTTGTTGGAGAGCTCATCGAACGCAAGGGGCTGGGGGAGGTTCTCCGCCATGACGACATGTTCACTCAGGTGCGTTCTGGCGTTTTCCCTCTTTTTGAAGAGCTACTGCTGACGCTCTCTCTTTCGCGCTTCAGGTGGTCGACGCCTTGCTCGAGGGAGAGCCGGAGAACGTTTTGACAACCCTTCCGGACTCCGCCTCGGCTCGCCTCTACCGAGTCTACTTCTCTTGGCGGCAAGATTCGGAGTGCACGAAGGAAGCGTTCAGCGCCCTTTGTGAGGTTCTCGCCAGCGACAAGCTCGACAAGCCGCTCAAGTTTGGTGTCATCAAGTCACTGCTGGACGAGCTTGCGGTCGTTGGGGACGTCCAGTTGGTAGAGAAGGGCGAACCGGGCAAGCTGGACGGCGTTTGCCGCGCGCTGTTGAAGGAGCTGAGGGTCGGTAAGGCTGCCGAGGAGGATGTAGAGGTTCTGCAGAGTCTCATGAACCGTCCTCGCACGTCCTCTTTCTCTGCCGTTACCGTCTTCTGGGTCATTGTCGCCTGACTGTGTCTCATCTTTTCTCCGCAGGCTCGCTTCTCTCGAACGACACCCTGGAGGAACTCATCGAAGGCATCTTCATCCTCTTCAACCAGACGGTCTTCTCCTTCCTTCACAGCGACTCCACGGAGTCGAACCTCAACGTGGCTCTCCTGTACGGGGTCTTAACCCTCGTCGAGTCAATTTTCCTTCGACGTCCATTGGAGGTCTTCATCCAGTCTGAGGTCGCTCGTCAAACCCTGCCGTCGATATACGAGACAACATACCTGGTACCGCTTCTCCTCAGCGAGAGTCCGGAGACGGCGGCTCTGCAGAAGAAAGCAACCTATCTCTGGAAAGCCATCGAGAACGGAAGCGGCGCGCTGGATGAGGAGATCATTGACCTTGTAACCTCCGACGTGCGGCGTCTCGTGGAGAACACCGACTCGAGACTACCGTTCGTCCCTCCCCTCTTCATGTTGTCTCGTAGCCTGACTGACGAGATATTACTTTGTTCCTCAGCTCGGAAGCCATCATGGACGCCATCCCCCAAACTCGCTACCTTCCTTCGTCGTCGGACATCACGGCCGGCCTCAAGCTCGTGACGAGAAACCCACTCCCTCCTGCCCTTGCAGTGAACGACACACTCGTATCTCAGGTAACGGAGGGACCTTCGAGGGCCAAGACCGCACAAACGGACGCCTTCGGTCTCAGCTCGTTCGCTCGTCTAGCGTCTGTGGCGCTGGCAGCTTTGTCGGCAGACCGCACGCTGCTCAAGGACGATCCGTCGTGGCTGTACTTCCTCTCAACGTTCAGTCTGATCGCTGCGGACGAACTCGCTCTCCCTGGATCGGCAAATCACATCTTCGCACCGACGGTGTCCGCTTCCGATCTCGAGCGTTTCGTCTCCGTCGCCGACGGTCTTCGTTCATACGGAGTCTCGACACTCACCGGGTCGCTGGACCCAAGCTGGCATCAAACGACCATCGCCGGCCTGCAGAAGGGAAGCTCAGCAGGAGATCCTCTCTCGACAGTCCTCGCGTCGCTCGTCAAGGACGTGCAGGGTGACGACGCCATCTACTCTTCTCGTGTCCTTCGAGACCTTCTCGCGACGGTTCTCCACGCAATCGGTGCTGGTCCCAGCGAAGCCGAGAAGTGGGTCGCTTACGGTCGAACGTTGCAAGACAAGGGTACGTCTGCCCGGCAACAACAACATCTGCCTCATACCTTGACTGACCTATCCTCTGTCGCTCTTACAGCTCCTCAACTGTCGCTCTCCATCATCTTTGGCGCAAAGGACCTCTGCCTCGACAGCCCCATCCTTCAGCGGTTGCAGAACGAGCTCGCAGCTGATCTGACGGGCCTCAAACCTGCGGACATCAACATTAAGGGTCTCCGATCTCTCCGATTGCTCGCAGCGGCCGCCCCTCCTTCGGATTCGACTGCCATCTTCCTACCCGAGCGCAGGACGGTTGTGCTCATGCAGACCCTGCAGGGGTGGATGACAGGTGATGAAGAGCTGGACGAAGAGGTCGACTCGCGCGTCGCCGAAGTGTTCTCGCACCTGGTCCCCATCGCCCAGAACGACCTCGGCGCTCACTGGGAGTTCGTTTTCGATCTTCTCGAGTCCAACCTCGAGGTACGTCCATGCCTCCTGCCTACTGTTTGTCGTCGCTCTGTGATTCTCGATTGACTGTCGTATCTCTGTTGCAGGCCGCTTCCTGGGAGGATGCTTCCACTTTGCCCTTCCTCGCTCACACTCTCCGACTGCTTGCCACCGTCCGAGACCTCGCAGCTGCCAACAAGGCCCTGCGCGAGCTCTGGGTCAAGCGCAAGGACGCCTCGCTCGCCTTCGTCTTCGACCTGTTCATGTCCGAGTCGGACAGATCGCCCTCAGTGCCCCTCGCAACCTGCAGAGACCTCATCGTTGATCTCATGGACGAACTTCAGCCGTCTGGGATCGAGGGCGACAAGCTCGCCAAGGTGCGTTCGCTCTCTATGCTTTCCTCTCCTCGTTCGGCCAATCGAACGGAATCCTGACCTTTCGTCTCTGTCCTCCAGCTCTTCACCCTCCTCAACGACCCATCCTACGCAGTGCAGAGCACTGCTCACCAGCTTCTTCAGGAGGTCATCCACCTTCAGACGGCCGATCTCGTTGTCAAGGCTGCCACTGAACGGGAGGATGGAGAGACGGATCTGTCCCTACCTGTCGAGCTGTTGAACCTGATCAAAACGGCTGTCGACGTACAGGATGTCGAGGGCCATTCGACCCAAGCTGTACGTACCTCTTCTCGTCGGCTCAATCGACCCGGTTCTGAATATTTTCTCCTTACTCGTGCAGTTCAGCTCTCTTCTGGCGTGGGATCTCCTCTTCGAGTACTTTGAGGACGCGGTGAGTGTCCGTTCTGCGAACCTATACCGATCTCTGCTGACTCCCTGCGCTTTCACCTCTCAGTCTCTCAAGCTCAAGACCAGCTACATCGAGCAGCTGCGGAACCACGACCTCGTCACTGCGTCCCTCCTGCCGAGCGTCTTCTCCATCCTCGGCGTTTCCGGGTCGCGAAACCGACCGTTCGAGCTGGCACCTTGGGCGGTAGACGAGTTTATGCTCGAACGTAAGTCGACTTGCGTCCAATCCTCCTGACTCGAACTGAGCTGATTAGGCTATCGCTCTCCTCTCAGTCTACGACACGGACGCATCAGCCGCGTTGGCACTCTTCGCCGCTCACCTCTACTACAGAGCGCTACTCCGGGTTCCCGTTAGTCCACTCTCGCTACCATCTGTTTACGGACTCAGCTGCTGACCTCCCGTTGCATCTTTCTGTTGCAGTCTCTCATTCGAACATGGTGGCTCGAGCTGAAAGACCGTCAGTTGTCGCTCTCGGTCCAGCAGTACACGTCGCGCAACTTTGCGCCCTACGTCATCTCGCACGAACTCTCGACGCTTCGCGAGCCTGCGGCACTCGCAGACCTGCAGGACGACAGTCTGACGGTCAAGATCCTCCCTGCCGTCAACGAGGTGACGGCGTCGTACGTCGTCGACGAGCAGACAATGGAGATCGCCGTTCGGCTTCCATCCGAGTACCCGCTGAAGCCTGTCGAGGTCAAGGACATCAGGCGCGTCGGGGTGGACGAGCGAAAGTGGAAAGCCTGGCTGTTGGCCGTGCAGCAGGTCGTCACGAACCGAGTACGTAGACGAGCCACCGTCTGCTTTCTCACCTGGTCCCAGCGCTGACATCTCGATCTTCTCTCGCGATCGCTACAGGACGGATTGGTCCTCGACGCGTTGACCCTCTTTAAGCGCAACGTGTCGCTCCACTTTGCCGGTGTGACCGAGTGCGCGATCTGCTACTCGATCATCAGCGTCAACGACCGTAGCCTGCCCAACCGGTCGTGCAAGACGTGCGACAACACGTTCCACGCTTCGTGCCTGTACAAGGTGCGCTCCTTCCTCCTCTCCATCCTCCCTTCTTCAATCGAGAGTTCTGACGAACGCGCTCTTCCCTCTGAACTTGAAGTGGTTCAACACGAGTCACAGCTCGTCTTGCCCTCTGTGCAGGAGTCTGTTCTAGACCACGACCGAAACCCATCGTTCCTCGAAGACTTTCAACCTCCCTCCCCTTCTCTCACACAAAGCTTTGCTCGGCGGAGCAGCGGGACGAAAGTCTTCGCCTGATCTCGAATGCACTTTGTCCCTCCCTTTCATGTCCCCTTCGCCCTGCCTCCGCGTACGCCAGTACTAGTCCTGCTCGGAATTGCTCAGAGAAGGCGCATCCTCCTAATCGACCTGGCTGCCCTGCCGGCCTCCCGTCTGCTTCCTCGTTCGCTGGTCGGGGAAACAGGCCAGGAAGCCGACGACTCTTTCGCCCATCAGCAGACGCACTTTGCTCCGATCATGAATCGCGCATCATATTGCAGAGCCTGGCGCCACTCGACCCCCAACAGAGCGGCGCATCAAAATCGAATCCAACCACCCGATTATAGCAAGTAGTATTCACATCCTCCAATTCGATCATGCCCAACAAAAGTCGCCGAACTGCAAATCGATCATGATGAAGCCTCCAACACCCTCCTTCCTCTTTTCTGCTCCCTTTCAGCACGTCGAGGGCCCGACCCTGCTTACCACTTCGTGCGCCGCGCTCATCATCCAATCATGAAGGGAATTCATCCTCGCTCATCCCGCCTGGCGTGTTGGCCTGTAATCAAGCCGACCTGCGCGCGCCGTTCCTGGTCTGGCTGACCTTCAACCCTCCGATCTTGAACAAACAGAGGCGCGACGGAAACCTCGACTTTCGCTGCAGCGGCCTGCCCTTTTCGCTCCATGCGCCTTGTCGATTTTCAGTCGGCCTGAGATCCTGCTCGACGACATCTCTGCGTCGCAACGGGATCTCCGTCTGTTCTGCGCCTCGATAGATGGGCAAGGGAAGGGACAAGCGCTTTCTGAAACCTCTTGATCATCAGCTTGCGCCGACCTCGAGAGAAGGAGCGAAAAAGAGGGTCGGCGCAGCTGGCAGAACAGATCGCGCACAGGAGATGCAAGAGGATGTACAGGCAGCGCAAAGCTCGCGTCGTCGCCCCTGTTTTCTCCTTTCCCTTTCTCCTCCTCTTTCTTGCTCTCTCCCCTCTGCCGGTCCTCCTCTCTCTCTCTCTCGCTGCGCTCGTGTGAGCCTGCGCGCCTGAAAGAAAAAATGGGGGTGAGGGGTAACTTTGGTGGCTAAAAAACGGGCTGAGCCGAGGGGGGGGTCTCAACGCGTCCTGAACCGGGAAGGGCAGCGATGTTTTGGGGCTCGAGGACGAAACGACGCTCCCTCCATCAACATCATCAGCAAACGAACATCCAAAGGAGTACCATCTCTCTCGTCTGCTACTAGAGCTTGTGCGTGCGAGAATTCGGTACGTGGTGGGCGTTGATTTGCCTCGGTCTGTCTCCATCTTCTGACCCGCCTGCCGCTGTGACAGTCTTCCCGCCCTCTCCTCCCTTGCGACCGACCAACCCCTACCCCTCTTTCTCGCACTCCTCCCAGCTGGACCCTCTCCTCGAAAAAAGAGACAGACGACCTTGCCGAAACGCTCGCTCGTTTTCTCTCTTTCCTTCCGTGTTCCCGTTCTCAAAGATGGCGACCTCGCTCGAGCACCGGCCAACCTCCTCCCCTCCGACCTACTCGCCCCCTCCGTCAAGAAAGTCGCGCTCGGCGTCCAACACGACGTCCTCGTCCTCGCTCGCATCCCCTCCCTCACCAGCTGTGGGCGAGCAGCATCCTCCAAACGCCTGGGAGATCAAGGTCGCGCTCGACGAGCTCGAGCTCACGCCCCACCGCTCCCAGCTTGGCCAAGCGGACGAAGCGTCCCAAGACGAGTACTTTCCTGCGTGGAAGGCGGAGGACGCGTTCGAGCTCTCCATCCCTCCCTCGCTGCCCTCGTCCGCTGGCGCTCGCACACGGTCTAGGTCGGGGTCGTCGCCGCTGTCGCAACCGCTCGGAAGGAGGTCTTCGTCCCTTCGTCTGTCCACTTCGTCGTCCGCGCAGTCGACCTCATTCGGCGCTCCTACGGCCACGTCTCCCTCGTCCCCCGAAACGGCCTTGTCGACAGGAACGTCCCCGACCGACGGCGGCGAGCGTCTCCCTCACCTGCACCTCCTCCCTCGATCGTCCATGACACCTGCGCAGCGAAAGTACTCTTCCTCGCTCAAGTCGGCTACGCGCAAGCTCCTCTCGCTCTCTCTAAACGCCGGATCTCCCTCCACCGACGCCGGTTCTTCGTTCGCGTCCTCTTCAACGGCCGACCCGGTTGTTGCAGGCGGGTCCATGTTCACCTCCCCCGAGACGATGGAGTCGTCCGGTCTGCCGTGGGACCAGCCTCGTCCGTCATTCGGCCAGGTGACGGACGACGGCGAGTTTGCGCTCTCGAGTTCGAACTCGCCCGTCTACCACGCGCCGCCGCCCGCGCGCGCGTCACCCTCGCTGTCGACCAAGACGTCCTACGCCGAGCTGCGCGCCCAGGCCGAGGAGCGCCAGAACGCCCTGCTTGCGCTGCGGCGCGACTCGGACGGGTCGCCGTTCGAGGAGGAGGCTTGCATCCTCGAGGAGGAGGACGACTCGTCCGACCTGTCCGACTCGGAGTCGGAGGACGGCTTTTCCTCGAGCGGGTTCTCGAGGAAGCGCAGTGTCGTGCGACGGAGGAGTGGCTGGAGAACCGACGGTGGACGACAGGGAGGGGGAGGGAGAATGCGGGCGGGTCCTTCTTCTTTTGACGTTGCGAGCGA
Organism: Cystofilobasidium capitatum; assembly: GCA_014825545.1. Lineage (NCBI taxonomy): Eukaryota > Fungi > Basidiomycota > Tremellomycetes > Cystofilobasidiales > Cystofilobasidiaceae > Cystofilobasidium > Cystofilobasidium capitatum. The sequence continues at coordinate 21,680 of MVAJ01000107.1, forward strand.
GAGCGAGAGCGACGAGGAGGGTGCGAGCCACATCGAGTTTGGGTCGTCTCGGATGGGCTCGGCGCACTAGACGAGGCGACGCTTTGATTTCGTGCGTTTCCTCCCTTCGCTTCCATCCAGTCTCTAACAAGCTGACCGGTTTTTTGCACTGTGCTCGATCCGCTCCCTACAGACCAAACCTCTTCCTCTTTGCACTCTTCTTTCTCAGTTTTTATCAGTCGGTTGTCTGACCTCGCGCCACCTTTAGATTACCCTACGAACGCACCGTCAATACCCCGTCGCCTAGACGACTGTGACTCGAATCTTTCACGCCCCGGCCTCCCACCCTTCCCGATCTTCTCGTCCTCACACTTAGAAACTGTATCATCTACCCCACGCCCCATCTTTCTCTCTCTCCATCTCATCCTCTGACTGTCGGTCGGCCTTCATTGCTCATCTCCGCCCCGTTCTTTCCACTCACCACGCCCCATCTCGACTCGCTCCACCCCCATGTATCGCTCGTTCGTTCGCTCATCCGTCCCATCCTTTTCCGTTCTCTCGCATGCTCGCTTTCTCGTCTCTCTTTATGCCGCTTCGCACACAAAACAAATCTTCAGCAAGAAGAGGCGGCTTCTAGATCCCAAGGGTCTCACTCTAAAGAAAAGACGAGGGTCGATGGGGATAGAGGCCCTCTACACGTCCTCTCCAGCCCGCCGAGCGGCCGTCGTCCGGAAGAAGTAGCTCAGGTTCTCGTACGCGACAAAGAAGGCGCACGTCCCCGGCAAGATGCGGAGAGCGTTGGTCCCCAAGCCGGCGTAGAATCCGCGCAGGCCTTGGGTGGCATACGTCCGCTTGATCGTCGTTGGGATGTCGGGGTAGAGCGTCGGGTTCGAGTTCTGCGTGACCAGGCGGGCGAGAGAGTGGGCAGAGTCAGCGTCTGCGCTCACGGGGTAGGGAGGGTTGGACGGGATGAAGACGCACCTGAATCTTGGCCCGGATGACCTGGTACGGGTAGGTACAGGCGATCGCGAGTCCTTTGCTCGTCCCGCTCGCGAGGATGTACTCCGTGTTAGACTACAAGCGTCAGGCGCAGGGAGACAGGTCAGCTCGACGCCTCTGACACCAGATAGACTCCAATCGTTTTCGCAACCCACAAGCATATCGTCGTCCTTGGTCCACGTCCCACCCGACCCTTCTATCCGCGCCCGCTTGAGGTCCGACCGCCGACGCTTGATCTCCTCGTACGCCGCAAACTGGATGCTGCCGTTTGTCACGCCGACGAGCGCGAGCAGACTGCCTTTGTAGAGTCCCCGGAAACCCTCTTGACTGTACACGGAGCTCAAACCATCTGAGAAACCAGCGGGCAAAGGAGAGCCGAACGTCAGAGACTTGATGAGAGGGAGAAGATGCCGACCGACTGCAGGACGTACGGAGGAGACCACGATATGCTGCCGGGTCCTTTGGCGACGACGAGAACATCCGCGTCTTGACGACCCAAATGGGATTGGTGAGCATGGCCGTGATGGCGCCTGAGAGTGGGGCAGGTCGAGTTCGTGATCAGTGCCATTACACTGCGCGCAACCGCTCGATAGGCCAAGGTGGAGGTCCTGGACGTACTGGCTTCCGCTGCGGAGAGAAGGTGCTGTGTCGCCGAAAGCCGTACGTCGGGATCTCCTCCTTGCTTGCGCCGCTTGATCTCCTGGTAGCTGCAAAGAGGACGACGAGCAATCAGGTGCAGCGCGAAGGAGTCAGCTTCAACTCCAGTCAAACCTCCCCTTCTGCGCCGCGCAACAAACGACAGAGTCAACTCACAAGAGGAAGTAAAGACCCCAGCTGCTCGCGTTACCGGCGACGTTAGGACTCAGCCCTCGGTAGAGCCCTCTCCAGCCGTCCTTGGTCACCGCGTCCTTCATGGCGCCGTACACCTCTCGTCCAAAGCCAGCCGACGGCATCCGGGCTGGTCCCTTGCCCTTGTCGGCGATCTGGAAGCGAACTTTGACGAGATCGAGAGGATGCATGACCACTGGAAGCAGCAAAAGAAACGAGTCTCCAGGGTAAGCGATGTCGTGCAGCAGGCGTGGGCAGTCTGGAGGAACGGACCTGTCGTGATGGACCCAGCGAGCAGACCTGCCGCAGCATGGTCCAGCGACGGACCGAACAGCGTCGCGGGACGTTTTGAGGTTGATGAGGAGGCTGTAGATGCCATGTTGGGGGAAGGGATCTAGGTCGTACGAATGCTTCGAGCGCAGGGAGGGAGAGGTTGGGCTGAGTTGGGCAAGCTGCGATAGGGCTAGGGCGGAGCGTTGATGGACCTGCAAGCTGCGAGCTCTTTTTCGAGTATCCTGCGGGCTGTACGAGTACTTCTGCTACGTCGCACGAGTACGGCTTGTCTGTCTTGAACAGAGGAGGTTAGGGAGATGGGGTTGGAGGGATGGTGCTGGGTCTGCTCCGTCCGAAATCCTTTCGGTCGTCCGCGCGTGCTCGCGCAGAGAGCCCACTGGGACTGGCCTGCAGACGGCGCTCCGTCTCTAGCACCAAAGTACAGAGTATTCATCGAAGACTCGCGCCTGGAGCTCGTCCTGCGCTCTCGTTCGATGCCGCTCAGAAGCTCCGAATTTTGGGCCAGGGACCGACCTGCGCAAGTGGCGGACTGGCCGACGAGACGACAAAGCTCCGCTGCAGAGACGACTTGATGGGACAAGAAACTACATGCCATCAATCTCGACCAGCGACGATGAGGCAAGACCAGAACAAAGAGAGGACAGGAAAGGCGTATGGCGAGGGGGTGCAGTAAGCGCTATTATGTAGGACAAGTGCGGGGAAGGGTGGTAGAGAGAGGGTCAACAAAGTCAAAGCGTGACGATCGGGGAGTGGGAAGGTTTTGGACGAGGACAGTGATCAGAACTCTCCGGGGCGGTACTCTCCGCCTCCTGTACCGTTTCCCCTGTCGAGGCTCGCTTGGTGTCGGAGCATGGCCTGGCTGGGAGGGAGGACGACCTCCCGCGCGTCCGAGTCGTAATGATACGCTCGCGTCCCTTTACTCCCACCGACGGTGCCGCCGTATGCGTCGGTAGTCGTACCGTACGGTGCGTACGTCTGCTGGCCGTAGGGGTTGCTCGTCTGGCCGTAGCCGTAGTCGACAGCACCGTAGTCCGTTTGCTGACCGGGGGCGTAGTAGGCTTCGGTGGGATAGCCAGTTGTGACCGGGTTCGAGTTGTAGTCGACCGTCGCCATAGCCGGTCCCTCGAGCGATCCGAACCCTCCGTCGGACGAGGCAGAGAGCGAGGTCCGCCGGTCGGTCGTCGACGGTTCGTCCCAGGGCAGGTTGAGCGCGCGATCCTCCTCCTTCCTCCACCGACGGCGGTCCGACCTGCGGATGCAGCACCTCTTGAGGAGGCAGAAGACCGTGACGAAGAGGGCGAGGGACCCGGCGATCATGCCTGCGACGATGCCTACGAACCACTTTGAACCAGGTTCGAGAGGCGCTTTAGCGAGGGCGACTGCGCTCGGGGTGGGCGTGTAGGTCGACCGAGGCCCGATGGGCGTGATCGTCGCCGTTGACGGTAGGATGAGTTCCTCTTCGACACTTGAGGAGGGGGAAGGCGAGAGGCTGATGACGGACGTGGACGTGGCGATGGCGAGGGTAGGGGAAGGAGGGGCGGACGACGAGAAGTTTAAGGGCAGGGCGGTCGAAGACGGCAAGGCGGTGATAAAGGACGTCTCGTTGCTGACTGCGGTTGCATTCGCCCTTTCGAAAGCAGGAGAGAAAGTGGGCGTAATAGAGCTAGTGGCGAGCGAGGAGGAAGGGGTCGTCTCGACGATGCTTCCGGGTATGGAGGATGTGGGTCAGTGATCACCACTTGAAAGGTCTGCCGGCGGACCGACGATAGAACTCACAAAGTGCTCTCCTGTGCCGAGCTGACTGTAGTCTTTGCAGTCCTAACGGACGCCGAGGAATCGATGAAGGAGGCGAGAGCAACCATCAATGCCGAGGTAGGCCCGTCCGACTGTCGCACCGACGTTCCGACGACGATGTTCGTCCTCCCTTCGGTCTGGGCAGCAGAGGTGGACACTCCTCCTGTCGATGTGGGCGTGGAGTCGTTGATGATCGTAGCGATGCCGATGGCGAGCTGTCGTCCAAGTAGGGGTTGGGTCCAAGCTGGCTGAACAAAGGCGAGGAAGAGGAGGAGGAGGGAATGACGTCGAAGGGAGAAAGAGGACATTGTTGCTCGACTTGTAGGATGTCTTCGGGTGGCGATCACTCTGAGGTGAAGGGGAAAAGCTGGTAACCTGTACCGAGCTTAGCGAGGAGTAGAAGCGGGCTTGTTGAGGAGTTGAGAAGGAGGAGGGAGGGAGGGAGAGGGGTCCAAGCGCGAGATCAGCCCTTGAGGTTGCCTGCTTCGGACGTCCAGTGCCATACGTACCCGGCCAGCGCACTTGTCCGGTGTGCAAGGTCAAGGGGCGAGAGTGAGGGCGTTACCTCGTACTGGGGAGAGGGGCAAGGGAGAGAGAGGGAGAGGAGGGGGGCGGGAGAGATGGAGGGAGGGAGAGGGTCGACGCGAGACGTGAAAGGGCACGGCCCAAACTCCGACAAAGGGACGAGACGCTCGCACTCTTCGTCAGCATTTTGAGCCTGGTCAGCAAGTACACCTCCCAAGCGCGTCGGAGATGGCTCAGCGCAAGTAGCAGGAGGGGAGGACAGATAAGTGAATTCTGTGACCAGACAAGTGCGCGATGTGCGTTTGGAGCGCAGTACAACCCTACCTGTCGTCGCTCCAGCGCCCTCTCGCGTCCTGATGGATCTTGAGGTTCCTTTGCCCATTTGTCCTGTGCTCGAAGGTTGCTCCAACCAGACCCTGCTCCGAACCTCCTACATCATGGCACCAGTTTGTGTCAGCTTGGGATCGTCGCATCAGAAGAGGGCAGCGCCAGCAGGAGTGCGAAGGTCAGCAGAGCAGCAGAAGGGCACTGGTTCCATGCTTGTCCTGATTGAACTGCAGTCGCTGTTGCAGGCAGAGAAGCTTCTCGATGGGCTGCTGGCAGACCCCGTCTGCTGCAGACGAAAGCGGGGTGATGCTGCCTAGCGAAGAAAAGTCCGCGAGGTTTTACAGACGACGAGCGCAAAAGAAAGAGCAGCTGCACTCGATCAAAGGTTTCAGGGGTCGGGACGAGCCATCGATCAGAGACGAAGGAAAGCACATGTGGGCCGTCGTAGACCTTGATCAGGGTCGACAAGGGCAATCAAGAACGGTTTCAATTCGAGCCCTCGCTTGGGTCGGAGTTTGCTGCCAGCGGCGACGCCGTCGACGGTCTTCAAGATGCGAGGGTTGGCAGCGAAGCGCTCTCGATCAATCTCGATCAGCTCTCGATCTCTCTTGATCAGGACGGATCAGGGCGGCAAGATGAACCTGCTGCGGGTGAGCCCGCTGGGGTTTCAAGACAAGGACGAAAAGGGGGTTGTGGCGGGTGCTGGGTCCCTCGATTTTTTTTCGCTGCCCGACGCCTCTGTGCGATCAAGAAGTCCGCTCCTCCGCCTGCAGCACACGACCACCCCAGGCTGACCAGGCTGACCCCGAAAAGATGCAGTGCCCTCTGAACAGGCGCAGAAGCAGCACAGACGCCTTTCAAAAGGAAGAGGACGTCCAGGCAGGAGGTCGTTCTTCCCTCCAACCCATCCAAGCCCGCCGTCGCTCCCCCCCCTCGCCTTTTTTCTTTCCCTTCTCTCCTTCGCCCGGTCACCCCTCTCTCTCTTTTCAAGATGCTCGCTCTCACTCTCCTTGCCTCTTCGCTCCTTGCCTCCTCCGCGGTCGCTGCTCCCGTCGTTGCCCGGGGTGGAAGCCGAATGACCTACTGTGAGTCTCTATTCGCTTGTCTTCCACTCGAACTCCGTCCTGACTTTCTTGCGTCCCTCTCCTCAGACGACACCTCGGTCGGACTTGGCTCGTGCGGCATCCTCCACCAGAACTCGGAGTACACCGTCGCCCTCAACTCCGCCGACATGAACGCCTACGGCTCGTCCTACCCCAGCCCTGCTTGCGGCAAGCAGATCTGGATCACGTATGGCGGAAAGACCGTCACCGCCTCAATCCAGGACACCTGCCCCACTTGCCCCCAGGGAGGACTCGACCTTTCCGAGGGTCTGTTCTCTGCCCTCGCCGACCAGTCCGTCGGTGTCATCTACGCCAGCTGGGGCTACGGTTCGTCTGGAGGCAACTCTGACCCCACCACGACCAAGAAGGCCGACCCTACTACCACCTGGAAGCCCGAGCCTACTACCACCTGGACTCCCGAGCCCACCACCACCTGGACCCCTGAGGCTAAGACGTCGACCAAGGCTCCTGAGCCCACCACCACCTGGACCCCTGCCGAAGAGACCACCTCCTCTCCCGCCCCCGTCCAAGCCGTCGCTTCCACGACCTCGTCGTCCGCCCCCGCTGCCGCCTCGTCGGCTGAGCCCCTCTTCTTCGGCACCTGGGCCGAGCACGTCCAGGCCATGACCTGCCCCAACGAGACCCTTATCCTGTGGAACAACACCGAGGTCATCTACAACGGCACCTACTCGACCGAGCTCAACGGTACCAACACCCTCTGGGGCAACGCCACCTCGATGCTCATCAACACGATGCTCCCCAACGTCACCGAGTACTGCTACAACGCTACCATGTCGCTCTTCAACGGCACCGCCTTCTTCCTCGAGGCCAACACCACCGCCAACTCGACGACCCTCTTCAACCTCTTCACCACCCCCCTCAACACCACCTCCTTCTAAGGGGCTCGTTGTCTGGTCTTGCTGTCTTACCTTCCTCTTTTCTCTCTAAAACACCGTCTTCGCGGAGGCGGTTCATGACCCAAAATCAACCTGCATGTATCTTCCAAAAATGGGGATCGTCCAATTCTTTCGAACGACAACCCCTCCTTCTTCGACCGTATAGCATTTAGAACCCCCCTCCCAACCTAGACCTCCGCCGTCTTTCACGCACCGCATAGAAACGCCATCCTCATCCTCATCACGTCGTCACGTCCTCTCTTTCTCCTTCATCATCATTTTTTGGGCTTCTCTTCCACCTGGTCTTCCACTCCTTTTCTTTTCTTCTCATCTCTTTGTCAAACCATTTGGGCTATCGGTCTTTTACCACGCTTTAGAAGTAGATCTTCAAGCGGTTTCCCCAAAAAGAGGAGCTAGATTCTTCTCTCAAAGTGATATATGTGCCAATCACTACATTCTCTCCGCCCGATTGCTGCAAAAGACTGAGCACTTTTCGGTCTCAAGATCCTCTTGCGAAGGAAGTGGATTGACTCAAGGACGTCTTGCAGAGTCAGAGACGGCTTGCACGGAGGACGAGCGTGCTGGCGTTCAACGTTCATGAGAGAGTTCAGGAAGGGAGAGTCTGAAACGCGCCCTGACGCTAGTACTGATACAGAGTAGGGTGAAGAGAAAAGATAGTCCCGACATGCCGCCGGCACGGAGAGACCAACTACCTAAGGGACGAGGTGTTGTCCATCTACAGGGGAAAGAAGGGAGCAGTCAGCATTGCGCTCTTCGCCAGTCAGCGGGTTTAAGGGAGAGGAGACTCGCCTTGATGACGACCCAGGCGATCAGACCTCCCATGCCTCCCATGACGACCAGCAGTCCGAGCAGGACTCCAAAGAGGATGAGCCAATCCATGTTGCTGCTCGCCTCGACCTCGCCGACCTTCTTGAGCGGCAGGCCCTTGGAGAGACGGTACTTGTCCATCTTGCGCTGCCGTCGGAGGGTGTCCTTTTCGACGTCGGCGATCTTCTTCGCCTTGGCGATCCGGATTCGAGCGTCGAGTGTGCCCTCGTCCATGCCGGACGACGCCTGGCCGGCGGGACCGTTCGAGGCGGGAGTGACGCTGATGAAGGTAGGGTAGTAATGCTCGGTCCACTGCTCGATCTGGAGGGAGGGACGAGGGAGGGGACGCTCGGTCAGGTCAGGGAGGGAGACAAGGCGATGAGCAGTGAAAGGAGACGCACCTTGCCGCAAGTGATGGAGATCTTGACAAAGCTGGGGTCTTTGGGGGTCGACTTGGCGTGGATCTTCCTGGCGTAGTCTCGGAACATGTGAGCGACGTCTCTCGGGTTCGTCGCCCTCATGATGAGCTGTCGGTGAGAAAAAGTAAGGTGGTCAACTCAGAGGCGCCCTAGAGAGCCGACAAAGGAGACGTACCTGGACCGCCTGTCCCTTTCGGATCTTGACGTTCTGCTTGAGGACGTTAGGGTTGTTGTAGCAGAGCTCGAGCGTAGCGAGGGCCATGACGGCGGGGATGGCGCAGAAGTTGAAGACGGACTGGTTTCGGAGGAAGGATAGGTAGTCGAGCGAGTCGGTCGCGTGGCTGAGGGCGTCGACAATCATGGCGTTCATGACCCAGAGGCCCTGCTCGGCGTTCTTGGGATTGACGACGTCCGTGAGCTCCTTGAACGGCTGCTGGCCGAGCTTGGTGCAAAACTCCTCGGACGAGAAGACAGACCGAGGCCAGAAACCTCGTCCGCAGTCGACGTCCTCCTTGATGTCACGCAGGATGTTGGTCTTTTGGAGGAGGAGACCCATCGAGTTGGAAAGGACGAGTTGTTCGGCGAGGAAAGGTCGCTCCTTCTCCGTCGAAACGAACAGTCGCGAGAGACCCTCTCCTACAAGACCGGCGACGTAGCTGTGAGACGGCGCGCCGCAGGCGTCAGCAGATTGCAAGAGAGGGGAAAAAGGGATGCGAGAGGCACTCACTGGCAGTACAAGTTGAACTCCTCCAGTCCAGCGACCTCGGCGACTGGTCGCTCTTCGGTTGCGAGCGCGCAGAAGTCTGCCATGCCCGCTCCCATCTTCCTCGTGATGTCGACAATGACGTCTCGGTCTCTGCAGGAAGCGAGGAAAGCTGGTCAGTCGCGCGAAGCGGTTGCAGAGGGTGAGGGTGAGACGCACCCAGGCGAAAGGTGTCCCATCTCGGCGACGACACAGTCAAACTTGACGAGTAAAGGCTTGTCCTTCTCCTTGTCTGAGTTGCCGTTGAAGTTCCAGCCGGGCGTTAGGAGCTTCTCGTGGAACGACCGGAGCAGGGGGAGCTTGACAGAGTTGGGGATGGTCATGTCGTCCTCGACGGTGTCGAGACCTCGAAGGGCGAGGTAGAAGAGGCAGATCTAAGTATGGAGAAGTCAGACGCGACGATGATCAGCATCTGGACGTTCGCGTCGAACGCCTTTGCACCGGGCCGCGATGGAAATGGGTAGGCAGAGAGTAGGGAGTGAACGCACGACACGGGCGAGGTCTCCATCAAGCTCCTTGATGACCGCCGCAAAACTCCTACTCGTCAAGTCCAGGAACGACCAGCAGTCCCTCATCGACTGCCTGTCGAAGCCCGAGGTCGCGTGCTCGCCGGACGCCTCGATGTTGCGGCGGGGCTCGTGCCAGACCGCGTACTGAAGCAGGGACCGAAGCTCGTTCTGCGAAGAGTCAAAGGGAGGCGATCTCGGTCAGCTCACAACCCTTAAGCTGAAGAGGGGCGCCTGGAAGAGCTTGCAGGATGCGTGAAGGCTGCAGGCGAGCCGAGGCAAAGACGAGCAGGAGGTCAGCTCTCTGTTCTGACCTCGACACGGCGCGACACTCGCGAAGTCGAACGATCTCCCGCTCGTCCCGTTCGACCGCGACGATGTGCGAATGCGAGACCCACCAAGCTTAAGGTATTCCGTGGCTCCCATGATGACTGATGACCGTGGCGACGGGAGGGAGAAGGGGAGAGAGAGAGAGGGTGAGAGAGGGGTGAGGGAGAAAGGGCAGGCCCGCCGGGACGAGTTCGAGCCGCTCAAGCAAAGGGACGGACGCGGGGCTGACACTGTGGTAATATTTTTACTTCTTATAGTCAGATAATAATGTTGTCAATCAATGATCGATTAGCTCAGCTGGTTAGAGCGTGGTGCTAATAACGCCAAGGTCAGCGGTTCGATCCCGCTATTGATCACTCTTTTGCTCTTTTGTGCACTTCTTGCCTCTCCCCTTCCCTTCGCTCCTCCTTTTACCATGGTACGTCGTCCGTATCCAGCGACCTGGCGGAAACCACAAGCTGGCGCTCTAACCACCTAAACTACACAGTCTTACGATGTGGGTGGTTCTTCGCTTGCAACTTTGTTTCTGGCATTTCTTGTGCACATGAGAAAGT
>MVAJ01000108.1:0-31732 GCA_014825545.1 Cystofilobasidium capitatum
CCCGGCACCGTCCGCTGCTCCTTCAACACTTCCTCCGGCGGCTCCAGCAACGGAGAAGAAGAAGCTCGCTGCCCTCATCCCTACCAAGGAGACAACCTCGTCTATTCGCAAACTCCTCGACCTGGCCGAGCCGAGCGAAAGAAGGATCAGGTCTGCAGCAAGACGACGTACGACCGCATCTTTGCCGCTATAAAGAAGCTGCCCGCGCTTAAACATCTCGTCGTTCAGCTCGGTATTCCGATCGCTTACCGTGCGTTCTCTGCCCTCTTGCCCTCCCTCCTCCCCTCCCCTCTCTTGCGACTCGATCAACCATCGGCAAGATGTAAAGACAAGAGACTGACGCGTTCATTGGTGTCTTTTTTGCGTCTTCAAGCCCGGATGAACTTCTTGGAGAAGATCCTCGAGGCGGACGCCAACCCCGCTATTGCGCTCGCCAAGAAGGCCCTGCCTGGTTTCGCGAACAAGTGAGTCGTTTCGCTCTCACCTGTTCAACTTTGGCTTAGCTGGAGGCGACGCGGCATGGGAGTCATACACTGACAAATGTATTTCTTTCTTTCAGGTTCAACGACCAAGCCGAGCTGCTCGACGACCTCTCAGACCACTGGACGGCCAGCGACCACAAGTCTGAGCGAAACTGGCTGGTCGAGCAGTTCCAGCGGGTCTCGCTCGAGAACCACGTCCGGATCTCGTTCGTCTCGGGCGATGTCCACTGCGCTGCCGTTGCGGCCTTCTACACGTGTCCGAAGAAGGAGCGGCTGCCGGTCGAGCAGGACCCGAAGTACATGGTCCAGATCGTCACGTCTGCCATCGTCAACACGCCTCCGCCGCCCCTTGTCGGGTCCATGGTCTCGAGGTTGGGCGAGAAGCGGCACAAGACGCTCCACTGTGCGTCCCCCCCGCACCCCGTCCTCTTCGCCTTCCGTCTTGAGGCTGACCCTGCAACGTCCCTTTCACAGACGTCGACACGGACGAGGAGATGCTGCACCACTTCTCCGAGGACACCGACGGCACGCACCTCAAGCACGACACCATCATGGGTCGACGAAGTACGTCTCGTTTCCCACCTAGTCCTTCGCTTCTCCGAAAAGATGCTGACCCCTTCGTCGTCCGTCGCGCGTGTAGACTGGACCATGACCGACTACCTTCCCGAGACGGGCGAGCTGCGATTTGACATCCGAGTCGAGATCAAGCAAGGTGACGGAGAGACCAAGGGGTGCGTTTCTGATCTCCTCCCTTCGTCCGGTTTGCGTTGATTCTCCCTCACGCCTCCTGTACTAATTGACTTGTTCATGCTTGACGGTTTTTAGGTACCCCATTTCGGCTCCTCCTCCCAGCTGGACTCGAGTGGCCGCCTAAGCCACGGACGTTCCAGCTTCCCACTTCTCCCTTGTTCTCGGACAGGACATCTCTATATCCACATCTTTCTCTCTTCCATCTCTCGCCAGATCTCCTTGTGTATCCATCAGCGCTTCTTTCACTTTTCAGAAAACGGTGGCTGATGCAAGAGTACAAGGCATGCAAGCAGGAAGTGGAGTCTGACAAGAAAGACGATACAATGTTGTGATAATTTTTAAAGTTGTTGACATGTTGAAGTACCTCTTCCTCCTCTCCCTTCAGGCCTGCAAGCCCTCTCCGTAGGCTACTAGACGGAGCAGATCGAGCGCATCATCTCCGCCGTACAGCATTGGTTCCCCTCCCAGTTGGGGGGCGTCCTCCTTCTCTTTATGCCCGTCCATAGGCGATCCTCTAGGCACCTCGTTTGATGGGCCAGCAACCTCCGCCGGTTCGACGTCGGCCGTCGGGAGAGAGACCGTTCCGTCCTCCATGAGATACTTGAGCTGTTCGAGCCGCTCGAGGTAGTCGATGTCGGGCACTGGCCGTCGGTCTCTGTCGTCGTCGTCGTTGCCCTCGACGACCGGTCTCGGCGGTAGCACGTCCTGCTCGTCCGGCGGGTCAAGGAAGGGCTCGTAGCCGAACGGAGGCGGGTGCTCGTTGAGGTCCATCGCTGGGTTGTCGAACTGGCCGAGGTTGAGTCCTCCAGAGAACGGCGGCGGGTTGTCCTCTTCCGAGTAGAGGTTCATCTGGTCGTCCAAGAACGACGGCTCGCCCATCTCATTCATCATGTGGCCGTAGAAGTCGGGCTCGTACGATGTCTGTCGTCCTCCTCGGGGCGACACATCCTCTTCCTCTTCCTCTTCCGACCCAACGGCCTTCTTCTTGGACCTGAACCGAACCGTCTTCTTGATTTTGGTCGCAGCTGGCGGTCGTCGACGTCGTTTGGGCGAGCCAGAGCTACTAGACTTCGAAAGATCGGAAATCTTTCGACGCTTGCGACCTCGCGCGGGTCGCTTGCCGTTCTCGTCCTCCGCGTCGTCGCTCTCGAAAGGCGACGCGTCTATCGAGGGGTCGTCGTACTTGTCCGACTCCGACTCCGACTCCGACTCAGGCTCGTCCTCCTCTTCGTCCGCAACAAACTCGCCGTCAGTCCCCTCCTCCCCCGAGCTCTCCTTTCCCCGTCGACGTGATCCGCTGTCCACCTCCTTCTCCTCGTCGGACGACTTGACGAAGATCAACTCAAGCTCGGGCGAGACAGCCCTTTGCTTGCCTTTCAACTTGCTAGACGGTGCCGGTCCTTGGATCCGAGCGAGCAGTTCTTGGGGGGGAGGATCGCTGTGGTGGACGGCACTCAGAAGTGAGGTTGGAGGTCGAAGGACGACTTTCTTTGCCGACGTAAATTCAGATGGCAGTCCTGCTTGTCGTATATTGAGAGTGACCTGTTCGATGCAGAAGACCAGCACAAACAGTGTGTGTGTGAGGGGGGGGGGGGGGGAGGGTCAGCCGAGACGCGTCGAGCTTGCATTCAGCAACGAGGACCGTACAATGTACGATGGGCCAGAGGTGCCAGAGGTCGACAACGAGACAGTCCGAGAAGCTGTCCACGATCCTGAGGGAATCAAAAGGGAAAAGCACCATGCTCGACATCAGCGCTCGGTCGAGTCATGATAGAAGGAAGTCCGTCAAAGAGCTGGGAGAGCAACTCACCCTCGTCCGGTTGATCTCCGTCTGACTCAAAGTCCCCAGGGTCAAACACAACCTCCTTCTCTCCCGACCCACAACGGAAATTGAAGTTCGACCGGACCGTCGGCTTGAGGAGCTTTGGTGTGCGAGATGAAGGAAGAGGTGGAGGAGCTCGTCCGGCGCGGTGGGGAGAGGCGACAGGCTTGAACTTGACCGGCACCTTGGGCAGTCGACTGCGTCCTTTGGGAGGAGGAGCATCTTGGACCTGGACGAGACGACCGGAGGAGGCTGTTGAACTCGAGGCGTAGCTGGTTGGAGGGAAGGCGTCGGCGAGGTCGTCTGTTATCAGGTCGACGGGCGTGAGGGAGGATGGTGTGTCGAGCAGCGACGAGGACGATCCACTCGGACCGAGCGACGATCGTTTGCGCTGTTGGGACAGACGATCCGATTTTGATCAGTCTCGTCCCGATGAGAACGTTGGGTAGAGCAGTCTGCGGGAAGATACGCACCTTGGCGGGCTTTGGGACCTGCAAGATCGGTCGGGACGGTGAGTAGACGTTCCAACCGTACTCCTCGCTCTCCCGAACCTTCCTGGACGGCTTGACGACCCTTCCGCTCCGAGACGTCTTCTCTGCCATCTCTCGGTAGGATCGGGGCGGGCGAGCGAGTCGGGTGTTGTTGGAAAGGGGCCGTGCCTGGGCGGGCTCACCCTCACTCGTCCGTCTCCGTCTCTCCAAACTCCGAAGCAAGATCAGGATACGCTTTTTGCCGGGGTCACTTTGCAAGGGTTTCCAGATGGGGTTCATCGAATATTATGAGGGTGAAGATAGAGTGAGACTAGCTACAAGTGCTTCAACAGATGGGGAGAGGATGACTTCGCTTAGTGGTAAGGAGGAGCCGCTTCCTTGGGCGGACTAGGAATGTCGAACCCCTCCCCACTGTAGTCGTGCTCTTCCTCCTGCCGACGGCTCGACGTCCTCAAAGGTCTCGTCGTACCCGTCGTATCCTCTTCGCTCACCCCATCGTCCCCTCGATCTTGTACAGGAGGACTAAAGGAGGCAGACCTCCCTCCAGCGCCGTTCCGCTTGAAGAATGCACCGGCGTGAATCTTCCTCGCGCCAGATTCGCCTGAACGGGGAGCGTAGTCCTGCGCCAAAGCGCTGATAGGGGAAGCGGTCGAGATGGCCAACGAGTCCATCTCGCGCTCGACCTCGCGTCGGGCGGCGGCAGAGGCCAGTTCGGCGTCGCTGCGGGGGACGTTTGGGTCGGCCGGAGAGGGGGAGGTGACGACCGAGACGGGCGAGTGGATCGGTGCGGGTGAGCCGTGTCGAGAGGATGAGTACGACGCTTGGGGAGTAAGGGCGGGTGCTTGGGGAGTGGCGTACGAGGTAGGAGCCGAGGGCTCGACGATCTGAGGAGGACGGGGAAGGGGCGACTGGTACTGTGCCGGAGGCTCTTCGTACTCTGCAGCACAGGCCAAGAGATCAGTCAGCAATGCTTTTCTCCTAGCAGTCTGAGAGAAAGGGACGCACGGGTGTTGCTGTAGTAGTCCAGATCAACCGAGTCGCGCTGACCGGTCGTCGCCGAAAGAGGTATGACCTCGGACGCATCGACAAATGACTCCTTCTCCGACGTCGGCGAGACAATCTGCTTCTGCGCAAATGGAGCCGACGGGGGTTGAAGGACGCTGTGTCCATCTGACGAAGGGGGCGGGACAACCGATGCAGAAGGGTCCGCAGCGTACGGGAGGGACGTCTCCCCTTCCTCTTCTTCCTCCTCTTGTACCGACTCGTGAACTCCAACAGGCGACTGGACGTGGATGTTTGGTACGGCCGGGGTGGATGTTGCGAGAGGTGAAGGTGCGGTCCCTCCGCGCGACGACGTCCGTTCCGGCACGTCTCCGATCAACCCTCCGCTCCCAAATCCGCCCGTCCCAAAATCGCTTCCCATCCCGAGCGTGAGCCGATGCGCGCCAGGTGCAGGTCGATCCGAAGGTTGCCTGAGGCCTGGACTGGGCAAGGGAGCACCAAGGTCTTCTGTCGCCTCAGTCTCGTATTCGCCGGCCGGAAGTTCGTTGCCGTAGGCGTCCAAACGGGGAGCACCCGAGTCAGCGGACGCAGACGGTCCACCAGCAGCATAGTCAGCGAGAGGTGATGGTTGACCCTTGCCGAGTTGGTAGCTCTTGCGATAGGCGGCAGCGGGGCTGAGAGGGGGTGGGTTGACTCCGACCTGAGAAGCGCTGTCTTGAGGTCCAGGCGAGGCGCTATCGGTCCGAGCGAACCTGAGAGGTAGCATTGTAGGGTCTTCATGCAGGCCGTTAAGTCCGGAAGGGTCGGTAGGGCTGGCGCTATTGGCGAACTGGTCGTACGTCTGGTAGGTCGAGCCGGGGATGTCGTGCTCAAGGCCCGTGGGAGGAAGGACCGGAGCTTGGGAAGCAGGAGGCACGGCTGACGACGAGGGAGGAAGCAGCTGGACGTGAGGCGGTGTAAAGTGTACTTCTGAGACGCATCGGGACGCTTCATCGGCGAGCCGTCCAGTCTTCTCGTGGCCTGCGCAGAGGGGAAGCGAGGCAATTCGTCAGCTCCGCGGCACTCTTCGATCAAGTAAGGATTCGACAAACCATGGTATGGACCTCGTCCATAGCCGGGAGGCGTCGTCTCGAGAGGAACCTCCTCGATGAGGAGCTTGCCCAGCTCTCCGATGATGGTCGCCTTCTCGGCCAGTTCGAGCAGGCCGCCGAACTTCAGCGCCAAGGCAGACTTGAGCGACACCCGCTTGTGGTCAGACAACCGAGCCTCAGAGTCCATGATCTCAGTGTCGAGCTAAGCAGAAGGAGAGCGCAGAGCAGTTAGCTCATATGATCGTTCTTGAAGGGGAGCATCTCTGAGGAGCGACGGACCTCTCTCATCTCGTTCCGCAGGCTCTGAAGCAGCTCCGTCTGGGCGGGCAGGTTCTTGTTCTGTAAATGACAAACAGGAGTTTAAGATTAGCGAGAGACCAAGTGTAAACATGGAGGGAGGGGGGGGAGGCGCAGACGAACCTCCGAGCTCATCTTGACGAGCTTCTTCTCCTCACTCTCGCTTCGGTTCCCGACGGCTCGTCTCCTCTTCTTCAATTCGTCCAACTCCTCCTCGTTCGTCCTCACGCTCTTCAACAACCCCCTAATCTCAACCTCGCGCGCACTAAAGACCTCAAAGCCAGTCGAGACGAGCGTGAGCATCTCTGACGCTCGCTGGCAGATGTCGGCCAGGTCGGGTCCCTCACTCGCTCCCCAGGCGGCGAGCGAAGTAGAAGTCGTCGCCAAGGCACCCGACATGCGGGAGGACGACTGGAGAAGGGACTTCTCGTCCGAGATGAGGTTCTGGAGCTCGCGGAGGTCCTTGTTGCCGAACGCACCCGTCTGAGGAGGAAGCAAGTGGCGAGAGAGAGGTCGACACAAGTCAGCCCTCACCCCCAATCTTGCGCACGCCGTTCAAGCATCCAACCAAGTGTCTGGTTCTGCTTCTGATCTAGGGTGAAAAGCTCACGATAGACGTGTGTGCGATTCCTATACGAAGCGATGGGAGGGTCGTCCAGAGAGCGTTAGCCTTGGCTCCCTCCGACGGCTATGCGGATCAGAGAGACGGACCTTGCTTGACTTTGGAAAAGAGCCCTCTGCCTCCTCCGCCCTCTGCGGCAGATGAGCCGGATGCGACTCGACTGCCCGATCTGTTGAGCATGCTGTCGGTTTGAAAGGGAAGGGTGGGTGTATGGGTGGGTGAGTGTTGGCAGGCAGGACGGGCGAGACACCGCACACAGGAGGTTCGTCACTGCTGGCGAGGGTCAACTGCGCACTCGTAAAATGACAAGACAACCCCATCTCTTTTCTCTCTCTCACAACCAACGGTCCTGAATTCGGGTAGACAGCAGGATAGTTTAGAAAGCAGCAGAGATTTCTTGCAGTCCAAGGTTGGAAAGCGCAGACAAGGGGGAATAGTTCGATACAGCATGGGCTCTCCTCCTACACACTTCAACTCAAACATTCTAGTTGGCAGCGTCCTTGCCGGCGGTAACGTCTCCCTTGCCGTCCTGAGCGTGGGCTGCAAGGGTCAAAGGAGGACAGTCAGTACGGTAAAGAAAAAAGAGGGTCGTGTGACGACATCGCCGCTGGGTTCGAACTGGAGATGAGAAAGGAACTGACCAGACTCTCCGTTCGAAGCACCTCGAGCCTCTCGCTCCTTGGCAAGGGCGCCCTCGACTCCTAATGGCAGAAAAGAAGAAAGGGAGATGGGGTGCAGGTCAGTTTTCGAGTTCGGAGGGAGGATGCCGAAGACAGAGCACAAGCAGAGACGACGAACCTCCAGTGGCCTCGAGACCTGAAGCACAGACGAGCGAAATAAAGACATAGCAAAAGTGTCAGTGTGGTTGCTCTTGAGCTCCTATCCAGATGATGGCGCATGGTTCGGGAGGCGTTGAAAGTCGGAGGGAGAGACAAGGGCAACGCACCCTTGGATCCAGACTGGGTGCTGATGTCGGCAGCCTCCTTGTTGATGGTGTTGGTAGCGCTAGCGTCGGACATGATGAGAGAAGAGTTTTGTAGAAGGTGTTGAGGTGGGTAAAGGGAAGGGGGAGGTAGATGGTGGTTGAGGAGAGGAAAACAGTGCGAGAGATGGCGGTCGTCCGATCCTTTGGGTTCGTGCTCGACCGACGTCATGGACGTACGGGTTTCGAGACCCGACCACTTGTTATATATATATATCAAATCCGCCTCGACAAGATGCAGCAGTTATCGGTGCACGTCAGAGGATGAGTGAGCTGGTTCTCTCGAGGCAGATGGCTGGCTTTTGCGCATGCTTCGCATGGGAGGTAAGAGTGTCTCAAGGTACGTAAGTGAGTATCGTGTGCAGGTGCAAGCAAGATGTCTAAAGTGTTGATTGCGCTTCTCTACAAGTCCTCTGGGTGAGAAAAGGTGGGATCGAGAATGTCAGTTGTTCGCTCGGACTCAGTCGAGCGCAAAGAAAAAGGGACTCACACTCTGTCGTCCGATTCTAAGCCTTCTCCTCCGTCTCCTGCCCAACGAGATCTCCCCAAGCCCCTCCAACGGTCAACTGCCACTTTCTCCACCAGTCTACATCCTCAATAAACTTTTTGACCCGGTCGCGGACTTCGGACTGGCGCATGCGGGGGAGGACGGTCCGCTCGATTGGGGTCGTCAACGCTTGCTGGATCGCCTCGGCTAGGGCTTGCTCGTCGTGTTGCGGCTGTTTGGAAAAGATACGCGGACCTCAGAATCCCGAAAGAGGGGTCTTGGGGTTGAGAGGAAGGGAAGAAGGGAGGGCTCACAACGTGGTAGACGTAGGGGGGACTAAGTTCGATTAGTCCGTTGTGTTGCGTCCACCACCGGAGACGGTCTTCTGGGTTTTCCAGATCAAACTCCTAGAAGAAGAGACCACCAACGATGATTAGTTTAGTGGATCGCAAACCTACGGAGATTCTTTGAGACTGACCTTGATAGGGTTGATGAACGGAATTCCAAGGCAGAGGGCTAAAGGCAGGAAGGAAAGAGCGGTCGTCAGATGAGGCTATCGGCTAGTGAGGGAGACGCCCCTGCTAACCTTCGTACGGACTGTAAGAAGCAAGCAGAGTTCGCGAGTCAGCTCAAGACTTTTCTGGGATCTGAGGTGACTGAAGACGTACGTTGGACTGATAGCCGGGTTCCCGATGCCAACCAACACCTTGCTCTTGCTCATCTCCTTCACAAACTCCGTCCTGTTTAACCTCCCGAGGTTCGTCACACCCTCAACATGGCCCAATGCCTCCCGGTCGGAGCGATGGACGAACCCGCCGGTCAGGTCTACGTGGCCCTGGGTGGCGATTCGCTCGAACGACGAGAGGTCCCATGTCGTCTCTGGCGATTCGAAATACTCTTGATACTAGTGCGAGTCACCGAAAGGAGGGGCTTGGGTCAGCCTGGAAGATGGGGGAAGCAGAAAAGGTGCGTAAACGGACCTTGGCCAGCAGCCACGCTCGGTTCGGTCGCTCGTCAAACGGCACCATCTTGGTCGCCTTGCAGACGCCCTCGATCGAGTACCCGAGGTAGCGAGCTTCCGAGTCGATGTTTTGGTGGTAGTGGTACGGTTCGGGCGAGAGAGTCCAGGCAGATCCGACTGTCGGTCAGGGTGGATTCGTCAGTCCGAGGGGCTTGAAAGAGCAGCAGCGTACAGAGGAGACGTACGAGGGTGACCGGGCGTCGGGAAGAAGTACATGCTGAAGATCTGATGTGTCGAACGAACGCTCAGCGTCAGTTTCTGGACATGCGTGGATGAGGGAGGGAGCGGAGTAATCACCTTCCATAGTGGAATTCCTCTCGTGTTCCTGTCCGACTCCAAGCAAGTCCCCCACCGACCTCCATCCCTGTCGCACCTGTCCACCTCGTCCCTCGTCTTGATGACCGCAACAACCGCAGCGGACAAGTCTGCGTACAGCCTGTTTGACTCCTCTGCAGACTCCGTGATCAGGACCGTGTATCCCAACTCGTACAAGGCGTCCATCACGCTGCCCGCCCAGATGTGCTCTCCGTCTGCCTCGCCAGCGAGGTACCATCGAAAGTAGTCGGCCTCGAGGATGACGACCTTGCCCTTTGGCGAGTTCTCGCACGTCCGACTGACGTCGAGCAGGCAGCGGTAGAGCTCTTTGAGAGCCTGGTTGGTGCGCTCCTTGCCCCAGTGGAGCGGTGAGATGGACCCTTCGTAGTTGAGCTTGAGGAGGGCGTCCTTTTGTTGAGCGGTCAGGTGGGCGACTGAGGCGTGTCGAGGGGGAGGAAGGTGGGGAAGGTAGGGCGAGATCGGAGGGAGTTTAGCCCACTCCGGAGCCGAACGAGGGACGTGATAGTGCCAAACGACGACGAGAAGGACGAAGCAGAAAGCGACGTAGGGAACAACAAACTGCCTGCAGACGTAGCGAACCGAAGAAATTCAGCCTAGGTTCTGTGAGAAGGGCCAGGACTGGACAGCGTACCTGACTACCTTGTTACGGTTGAGCGACGAGAAGACGAGCATGGCGTCTCTCTGGCTTCCAAAGGAATGAGCCCTCCAAACGACCGAGCTGCGTCAAGCTGAGCCGAGCTACGTAATCTTAGCTGTCCGTCCGAAGCAAGCAGGGCACCCAAAAGAGTGCAAGGGGCGAGTGTCGAGGCGAGCGAAGTACGAGTGACAGTAGAACGCGAACAAGGGCCAAAACGAGTCTACGCCAAACCGCCTTCCCTTGTCGGCCTTACCGTCACCCGCCCTCCCAACTCTCTTCTCAGCTCGTCTCTCGTACGGTCGCAGGCTCGGCTTCAAGCTTTTGGTCAACAAACATGTCGGATGAAGCAGCCATGGCAGCCATGATGGGCTTCGCGTCCTTCTCGGCCACGAAACCGCCTCGCGATGAGAGGCCTCCCCAACACCAGCAGCGGGCTGCCCATCTACCGGACATCCCTTACAACCCTGGAGGTCAATCAGGAGGAGGAGGAGGGCGTGGGAACGGACGAGGGAGTAGGGGCGGGCGAGGAGGGAATGCCGGAGGAAGGGGAAGGGGCGGCAGGGTAGGCGGAGGAGGACACCAGGGAGGAGGAGGAGCCAATAAGGTCAGTCCTTCCATCCTCTCTAACCCTTGCCGTGTAAGAAACTGACTGCTCGTCACTTGCTTCACACTCTACAGCGTCAGCGTACGGATGGCGGACCCTCGAACGGTGGAGGGCATGGTCAGAGCTTCGCTCACCAGCAGCAGGGCTACATCCGAGGTTCGTACAGTGGCTTCCTCCGTCTCCTGCTCGTTCATTTCGACTTGGCTGACCTCCCTTCCCGTTCGGCGTTTCGCAGACTCGTTTTTCGAAGACCCATGGGCCAGACTCTTCGCTGCCCGGGCGTCCAAGGCATAGGCCCACGAACCACTCTCGGCCGTCCGTTCGCTCTCAACTCCCAACGCACGACGACTCTCCTCAACCCTACGCAACCTCCCCCAGTACCGCCTAAGGGCCTTAAGGCCGACGTCCAGACTCCGTCCTCGGTCGACAAGGCTCTCGCAGTAGGTCGACCCCACGTACGACAGGGCGCGCGCAACAAGTCGACCGGACCATGCTGGTACCACCTACATTGCTCTTGGTTACTCGAGCATGCCTCGGCGGTCGTCATAGTCCTACGTACCACAAGAGGATATGTACCATGCTTGTCACCTCTGCGGATACGTACGTCTCTGGCCCATCAAGTGGTGGAAGGTGCATGACGCGAAGCGAAACCGAGCGACGATCAAGAGGAGAGGACCCCTCTGGCTCTCTTCGACCAGCCACCTGCTATCTCGCGCTATGCTTGGAAAAGGCTGGTCATTTCTGGGAGACTCCAGACTTTCGAGTTGAGGCGTGTTGCGGGAAATAAAGACAATTCGAGCTAGAGTTTTGGACGATGACGTCGGCTCCTTCTCCGCTCAGGCCGCACACTCCCTTCAAAAGCTGCTCTTGCCACCGTATCCACCTTCTTCCTCCAGCACCCACATCCCACTCAAACCAACTCGACACCTTCTCTCCTTTTACCACCAACAAACAACTCTTTCAACAATGGGAAACGTTCTCTCCGCTATCGGCCGTGGTATCAACGTCAGTCCTCCTCTCCTCCACATTTCCTCTCCTTGCACTCGCAGCTGACCTCCTTCGTCCCTTCTCCCTTCCGCTCTTCAGTCGGTCATCTCTGCCATCGGTTCCGTCCTCATGGCCATCGTCTCGGGCATCACCAGCGTCCTCGTCGCCATCTGGAACTTCATCACCTGCGGTGTCTGCTCTGGCGGAGGTCGACGACGAGGAGGTCACCACACAACGACAGTCTAACGGATGAGGAAGGTTCGTCTATTTCCTTCTTTCCTGCCTTTGTCTCGCCCTCCCTTATGCGACTCGGACTGACAAGCTCTCTTGCTCTTACTTAGCCTGCGCACTCTTTATCCCCTTCCTTTCCTCCTCTCAAGACGCCCCCATCCTCTTAACGACCCCTTCTCAACCGCCTCGTAATTCTGGCTCAAGGAATGTGCACACCTCCATACACGGTTGCTCACACTGTATCGATTAACCCCTTCTCAACGAACTTTTTGCACTTGTCGCGCAAATCGTATGCAAATGAACCAGTGCACCTGCCTGCTCCCCTCCGTCCTACCCCGTGTCCTGAAGTTGCGACGACGCAAGCAACATGTCCTCTGCTCGTAATTGCGACCCTTTGGCCTGTCCAGTAATGGCGCAAGTTGCGCAGAAAGGGGATCCGGGAGAAACGGAAGCGGATTCTCGAGTTTTGAGAGCGGACTTCTGGGCGCCCCAACGTCACCATCTCTCCCCCCACCATCCATCCCCAAATTCCCTAACCAAACTCCACCATGCCCATCTCTGAAGAAGAAACCTTCACGCTCGTGTTCCTCTCGGTCGTCCTCCTCGTCGGCAGCATCCTGGTCGAGTACCCCGTCCAATGGTCAACTGTCCACTTCGGGAGCTACCTCAAGACCTCGCTCGTCCCCCTCGTAGCCCTCTCGCTCAGCTGGACCCACCCAGACTGGTTCGGAAGCCTCTCCGGACCTGCCCAGGCTGGAGTGGGGGGGATGGGAGTGCTGGCGACGCTGGGGATTTGGAAGTCGGAGCAGAGGAAGTTGGAGAGGGAGCAGGAGGAGGGACCGGCCAAGATCGAGCTGGCTCTGGAGGCTCAGCGAGGGGAGAAGAAGGCTCGGTGGGGGGACTGGACGTTCTCTGTCAGCTCCCTAACCTCCCTCTTGTCCTGTCCGAGACTCTCTGCTGACTCCTCGCTTGATATGCCAGATCGAAGAGGGTTTCTTCGTCCACGACAACACGCCCGACGGCCTCGTCCCGGCAGCCGTACGTCGTTTTGCTGCGCACCCTTGCTCTCCTTCATCGCACGAGCGGCCCTACCCGGTTCTGACTTCTTTCGCTGTTTGTACTTGCTGCTCAGGTCATGCCTCGGCTAGGCCTGATAGACGACTCGCCCTCGCGCTGGGCGGACTTCAAGGACAAGATCGCACGGCTCAACAAGGACGCGCCTGTCGGGACGGCCTACAAGCTCGCTTTCGTCCAGCGGCATGGAGAGGGATGGCACAACGTCGCCGAAGCCTTCTACGGTTCACCTGTGAGGCTCATCGCGCTGTAGTCCAGAAGAGGAGCGGATTGCTGACTCCTTTCTCGGTTTCTTGGCTTTGGCAGAGATGGAACTCGGAGATGGCCAGATTGTACAGCGGCGACGGCATGATCTGGGGACCTGACCCCGAGCTCACCGCCCGCGGCATTGAGCAAGCTCGAGACGTCGCTCTAGAATGGTCAAAGGAGGTCTCTGAGGGAGGCGCACAGGTTGTCTTACCCGAGGTCCTCTGGTCGAGTCCCCTTCGGAGAGCCGCAGTGTGCGTTCCAGCCCCCTTTCGCGTCGTTGAATTTGCTCCAAGTCTGACTTCACTTCCTTGTCTTCGACAGCACGATGGCTGTCTCCTACGAGGATGTCCTGTTGTCGTCTCCCAGCGCGCCGAGCCCGGTTATCAAAGAAGTGCGTTCGTCTCCCGCACGCATCCAGGTACCTTACTCACGTGCCCTACCTCCTTCACAGAGCCTTCGAGAGGTCATCGGCCGGCACACCTGTGACTTCCGATCTCCAGGTACGTACGAGTACCTCGGTCTCCCTCTCTACCTTGTTCGTCCTCTTCTGACCAGTATTGGTTTTTTCTTCCTTCCCGAACAGCCTGGCAGATAGAGACGGTCCTAGGCCGAGTTCGAAACCCCTCCAACCCGCTCAACTTCGTCCTAGAACGAGGGTTCACGCTGTTTGACGAACTCTGGACACCTAACAATCGGGAGACGGACGAGAGCATGGTTGAAAGAGCTCACTTGATCCTGAGCGAGTTGTTCGCGACCGAGTCTGCTCAACGTGCGTAGTCTACAACCACCTTCCTCAAATAATCCCTTTGCCTGGAAAACTGATTGAACGGAGGCTCGTTTCCTGTCGTTGGACGGTCAGATGTGGCCCTTGCTGGCCACGGAGGCATCATCCGCGCCTTGTTCTGGACGACAGCTCACAAAGTCAGTATATTTCCTTTCAAGATTCGCCTCTCCAGCTTGGAAACTGACGTCTCTGTTTCGTTCGTTCTTCCTGCAAATACAGGCTTGCGCAACTCCTACTGGTGGTAAGGACCTTTTCTCGCCTTCGCTTCCCGCTCTTTCTCTCATCCGTTCGAAGAAACCTGGCTGATATCACCTACCTCTCTGCTTTTTCTGGACGTTTGATTCAGCACTCATCCCAATGGTTATCAAAGGAGTTCGATCATCGCAGTAGACTCGCTCGATTGTAGAAGAGGGTATGGGATGATCCTTCTTTATCAGCTATACGCTCTAGGCTTGTTGCGACTTTCTGGTGAAAGGGTTGATGAGACCGAGACGTGGTCGTTCACCCCGCCCGACTATCCCCTTCTCCTTGCTACCCTTTCCTCCGAACGACACGCGCAAGTCAACCCAGCCCAGAGAATCGCTTTACAAGAAGCATCGAAAGATCAAAACGTCCGACTCCTGATCAACCCCTTGAGCGCATCGACCAGCGTCGACCCAATCTGACCTCCCTCAACCAAAGTCTCCTGCAGCTCTCCATACCCTTCTAACCGCCTTGCCAAGAAGGCGTACGTCGAGGGTAGAGAGGAGGTGTCGAGAGGGAGGGAGAGCTGGTGCAGTTCGGTTGCGAGGTAGACGAGCGAGAGGGGGATAGTTTCGTGTAGGTCCTGTCAAGCCCAAAAGCGGAGCTCGTATGTCAGGGTCGGAGGGTCTAAGTCCTGGAGCGGCTCTCGGAACTGCTTCAGAGGGGAGAGAGAGGGGGGAACATACGGCGCGTCTGGGTTGGGTCAAGAGGAGAGCGTCGTCGGCGATGTGGAGAGCTGCGCGACCCAACGAGCAAGAGAAGGGATCCTGGGGTCAGCAACTTCCTATCGTCCCCTCCGTGTTCGACCAGCCAAAAAAGCAATGAACAGAGTCAGAGAGGAGGGATGAGGAGGAAGGGGGACGGACAGTGGTTGAGGATCGGGAAGGGGTTCTTGAGGCCTACGCCGACGACGGGCAGAGGTGTCGCCGTCACTGAGAACAAAGCGAACGCCTGCGCTCTCCCAGCCACACTCTGGTCAGCTCTTACTCAACTCTTACTAGAGATCTCGGATACAGAGAGAGAGAAGAATGGAGAGGGAAGAAGGGGACGCACGTCGGCCAGGAACGGTCGGACTTCCTCATTCATCTCCAACCTCCGTTCCAACACTTCCCTCAACTCAACCTTCTCCCCCTCTGCCTTCCTCTCTTTCACCTCCTTCCTCAGTACCTCCCTCCTCTCACTCAACCATTCCTCCACTAGCGCCCGTTCGCCAGCCCGAGAGGGACCAAAAAGAGTCTCAAGAGCGCGTGAGGGAAGAGCGGACGAGTACTGGTAAGGCGGGGGGAGAGAGAGGGATGCGAGCGAGAGGGCTGCGGGGGTGAAGCCTTGAGAGGGGATGTGGGGGAGGGCGTGTCGGAGGAGGAGAGGTCGGATGGTTGCGTGTCCTGCCATGGTTTGAATGTTGCGGTTGGAGGATCGTGTGCGGTTGGGGGTCGAGTTGGAAGAGAAGCGCGGAGTTGGAGGGCTCTCGTTTGGCTGCAGAGCTCGAGTGCACTTCGCCTACCCTCGCTCGCGACTCCACGGGTTCATGGGGCAGTTCTCGGTAGTAAGCTTTAGTCGTATGAGGGGTGTAGACGCTCAAAACGGGGTAAGGCACGGCACAGGTCTTTCTCTCTCCCTCTCTTGTCTTGCATTGTTCAACTTCGACGCGTCGAAGGAAAGGGTGGTGTGCCGCCTGCAGTCATGCGCATTTTCCATCAAACAAAGAGGTAAGGCAGCTGACAGGTCGGTCTCCCGTTAGAGAAAACCGGGAGAAAGGCTAGAAGCAAACAAGAGGTTTACTCCCTGAGGACGCGAGACGGGGGTTGGAGGTCAGCGTCCGAGTACAGTGAAGCAGGGGGGAAGGTGGAGGGAAGGCAGCAACGTACCTGGGTCCACCACGGCCCATGCCAGCTCGGGGCTCAGCGTCCCTAGCTCGGTACTCTCCTCGTCCCTCAGGTCGGGGAGCCCTGTAAGCTCCAGGAGCACCTCCAGCAGGTCGGCCAGCGTTGGCAGGTCGAGCAGGTCGCTTGTGCGTGTTGGGGACGATCTCCGAAGGAAGGTGGAGGAACTCTCGGAGGTAGTCAAGACCCTCGGGAGTGAGGGAGTAGTAGTAGTACTGCCACGAGAACTGGGTCTTGACGAAGCCCTTGGAGGTGAGCGACTGCATGGCCTTGATGACCTCGAGGTTCTTGACGTCGGCGATCTCAGGGTGAGTGGGAGCGTTGAAGTCCTTGGCGGCGACGAGGACACCCTCTGCGAAGACAGCAAGCAGGCCCTTTGGTCAGTCCTCCTGTCGGACGCGACGCGACCTTGCACCGTCCTCCTACTACCCGCTGACGCAACAGGAGAAACAAACATACCCTTGAAGAGGTGCTCGAAGATGGCCTTCCTGTTCTGCTTGGAGATGAGCATATTTAAACGACTTGATCTAGAGAGCGGCAAAGGCAAAGCGAAAGCAAGTCAGGAAACCCGCTGTTTGATCGTTCGGAGACGTGGAGCTAAAAGAGGAAAAGCTGCGGAGTACGCACGGAGATTCGGTAGCACAACGATGGTTGTACTAGGCCCGGCTCTAAAGGAGGAGACGCGAGGGGATGGAGGGAAGGTCAGTCGTGCTGCTGGTAGGGAGACAGACGCACGCTTCTCGCAGAACAACCCCAGATGACCCCCTTTCCCTCAACAAAGACCACCCTGCCGTTTTCCCTTCCTAACCTGACGGCCTTTCCAAGTCCACACAGGCCCTCTTTGAAGTTTGCCTGGACCTGGAACCAGCTTGGCTTGAGGTCGCCCTTTCCTCCCGTCCCACCCCTCTGTCGGCCCCAGTTCCGCCAAGACGGCCGGTGTCCCCGTCTTGTCGATGATGAGGAGGATGAAGTTGTCCTGCGTGCTAATGGAAGAGCGCTGATACTGACGTTGATGGAGGAATGCGTTGCTGGAGGACAGGAGCAGGAGCAGCAGCCCAGTCCAGGTCAGGCACGCGCGGGCGGGCGAAAAGTCCGCCCAAACTTTGCACTTGCACTTCACTTTTTTCGCCCGCTGCCAAACCCCAAACAGGCCCTGAAGAAGACTCTGCCTCGCGCGCACTCTCCCTCCCAACACCCACCCCCACCCTAGCCTCTGACATGCTGACAAGCCCCTCTGCTCTGCAACAAACGCACTGACACACGCTCTTCTTGAACTCTCGCTTGCCTCGACTGACCCGTCTCGGCAGAACTTACCCCTACGCCCGCTGATGAGGCGAGAGCCATGTCCTTTGAAAACTGAACGGTTCATCCCGCAGAGTGTCGCCTCAACACCAGCGGTGGCTCGCTTTCTCTACCAGCATACGGTCAGCCAGGGCGCGCGATGAAAAGGGGTTGTCAACGCTATCCTCACCTTCTCTGCCCGCGCGATACAGAACGCAACATCTTGGTCGAAGTGGGCTTTTCAACGCTGACGACATCAATCCAAGAACCGTTCAGTCGCCTGCACCTCTTCGGAATCACATTGGCCTCAGTTTGCATCTTGACTCCAGACGTCCTCTTCACATGGAGACTCAGGACCAACCTCGCCCGCAAAGTATGAAACCCTCACCCTCTACTGCTCAAGACAAGGCGCCCCATCCAACCGGATGACCCTTCGATGGAGATCTCGGCTCTCGAAGGAATACAATGACCTCTCTTACAACACCCGTCTCGACTCGCAAGGGGCAAGAGACGAGAGGATCCAGGCCATCCAGCCTTTCTTTTTCAGGGCAACGAACCCACCACTCCATGCTCTCAACCGGCCCTTCAGTCAGATGCCCCCTTCGCTGTGACAAGAAACACCGCCCTCCCCACTCACCTTCCCTCCATTTCTCGCCGGTCAGTTCCTTCGATGAGCCCGTTTATCCACACCTCACACGGTCAAAAACCCCTTTTCCGATGTCAGTCCCACCTCGACTTTGCTACACGAAGGAGATCGCAAACCGTTTGCGGATGATTTCGATTGCAGCAGGAGAATCACCGGTCAGAGTGAATTAGTGTGAGTTTAGAAAGGTGAAAATATCAGGGAGGAGTGGAGGGGGGAAGACGTCGAATTTGTTACTCAAAATCTCGTGCGGTTCTTTCTCCTCGTCTCAGGCAGGTGGGGCCGTTGTTTTCTCTGCGAAGCAAGAAACGGACCCATTGAAAAAGAGTCCTCCTGTATTCCACCGAAAGTTGTCCCTTGCTTGGTCCTTCTGTCTGTCTTCTCCTCACCTGCTTGCCTTCTCCCTCCTCAAAAATGACACGCGCGTCTCCGCAGAAAGCAGGAAAAAAAGAGAAAAAAGGAACAAACTCTGTCGTCATACAATCCACCCCTCCCCCCTCTCCAGACAAAAGAATCCCCCCGCCCAGACCAGACGCGCGTCTCAAGCCATCATCTCACTCACGCACTCCCACCCCCCACTAGCCCTCTCCTTCCACAAACTCACCTTGCCCTCGCCCGTACTCACCGCCAAAACGTTGCCTGCCAGCGACCAAGAGAGACGCCAGACGGTATCGGGGAAGGTCTCACCGTTGGGCAGGAGGGAGGAGGTGGACCAAGGACCAGAGGGAGTCGAGCGGGTGTGGATAAGGACCGTCTTGTCCTGTATTGTGAAAACAGGATATAATTTGAAAGTTAGGTTCGGAACTTTGGAGTTTGTTCTTGATTCTCGCTGCTTCGGTTGATCGTATGATAGGTATGAGGAGGGGGGGGGGGGGTTCCCTTCCGCACGATAGGGGTAGGAGTGAGGGCAAGAGGAAAGCCTTCTTCCACTCTTCCCTCACAACCTCCAGTCCGCCTTCCTACACACCCCTCCCCCGCGCTCAAAATTCCAACGCACAACTTCCATCCCGCCCCCCCCCCCCTCAAAGCCAACCCAAAAAGTAAAAAATCAGAACAGAGGGAAGGGAAAAAAACGCACCTGTGAAGCAGAAGCGACATAGCTCGCCGGCAGGCCCGTATTGGGCGCCCAGGCAACATCCCTCACCCAGTCGGAATGGCCGTCGATCGTCTCCTCTACGACCCACTCCTTCTTGTCCTCTCTGTTTGTCCAGCCAGACGGAGAAAGGGGGTCAGTGAGGGGGCTTTGGTGTGGTGTGGAGCGATATTTGGAGAGGAGTGAACGGTTGGGAGGTGGGGGGGAAGGGGGGCTGCTCTCGTCTCCCGATTGAATCTCCTTTTTCGTTCCCTGTCCCTTCTCTCCCACCTCTACGAATACCCAAGCCCAGAAGCCCCTCGTTCGGGCTCTTCCCTCCTGCTGCTGGCCCAGCGATTCAGAGGGTGACAAAGTCCTCTTCAAGACGGGATGCCCCCCCCCTCTCCTCGTCGCTTTCGCGTGTTGTCCAGACAAGCGCCGCAGAGACGAGGAAGGAGAAGACTGAGGGAGGGGGGAGGGAGGGAGGAGAAAGAAGGCGAAAGACTCACACCCAAGTCCAAACCTTAACGGTCGAATCACAACCCCCACTGACGACCCTCTTCTGCCTCTCCGGCTGTCCAACAATGCTACCCGGCGTGTCATTGAGCGACCGGGAAAGGGAACCGGGCAGGGCGGCGGGAGCCCAGGAGATGGAGGTTGCTCCTAGGGGATGGGCGGGGGAGACAAAGGAGTCGGTTGAGCCGTCGTCTGAGCGGGTTTGGCCGGAGAGGGATGGGAGGGTTGATTGAGGAGAAAGGCAGGGCGAGGTCGGTTTAAGTTGGGTTGGACAGAGGGGAGGAGGTTGTTGGTACACCGATGAAGGTCGAAAACACGCAGACACAAAGAGGAAGGTGAAGGAGAGTGACGATAAAAGGACAAGGGGTTTATGTCAGTAAGTCTTCCCCTCATTCAAGCTTGGAAACCTTTTCCCAAATCAGACCCTTCCTATACACGCGACCACCCGCCTCTCAAAAAGCCCCAATTAAGGATCCAAAAAGTGATGAACAAGGCGGGGGGGGCGAGGGAGGAAAAACGTACTGTTGAATGTAACGATCGAAATCTTGGAGTCGGACGAGGCACACGCCAAGATCGGACCGAGCTCAAAGGGTGCCCAGGCGACCGAGTTGACTGATCCATCGCGCAAAGGCGAGGGTGAGAGGGGGGGGGAGGGTCAGTCGGGGGTTGCGTTATTTGCGGTTCTTTGGAGAGTGATCGCTTGAGGGAGCGAGATGTTGAGATGAAGACGACAGGAAACGGGTAGGAGGGCGTGATGAAACAATGGAGAGAACGAATGAATTGAATGAAAGGAAGGAGGAAACGTACCGCTCGCACCATGTATACTCAACTCCTTGATGATCTCCCACTTCTCCCCCTCCTTCCCAGCCCCCCCCGCCACAGGCGCCCCATACCCTCCCTTGGAAGCAGCAACCTTCGAAGGCGGTGCACCTAGAGCGGCACGACCTTTCTCTTTCCAGATGAGGACTTTTCCGTCGTAGGATGCTGAGGCTAGGATGGGGCCGAAGGAAGGGTGGGCCCAGGAGAGCTGCCAGATGGGAGCCGTGTGGCTGTTACGCGTCAACCCCGACCGAACAAGATCCAAGCATACACACAGGCACGAACCGAAGATTGAGAGAGAAAGAGGTCAGTAAGAAAGAGAGAGAGGTAAGGAGAGAGAGGAGGACACGGACCCTCGGAGAATGTCAGGCTCGCCCTTGGCCTCGCCCTCGACAACGTCAAACACCCTAATGGTCCTGTCCGAGCTGCACGTCGCGAGTCGCTTGCCGTAGTAGTCCATCTGGGCGTCATGCTAGCCGTCCCAGACCACAAGAAGGTGAAGGGTCAGATGGGTGAAGGGAGATCAGAGGAGGGGAGGGAATGAGCGGGGACGGACGATCATCTCGTCGTGCTGGGTCTCGACCGTGTGTGACTTTGAGACGGCCTTGTTGGAGGCGGCTGTGGTGGTCGTTGTGGACTATCAGAGGGTACCAAGGATCGTCAGTGTCCTGCGTGAGGGTGTGCATGTATGCTGTCGTAGGCGTACCATCTTGGGCGAGGGCTGTATGCGTGTCGGTTGAGGGATGCCAGCACGAGGGGCGAGAGATGGCGCAGTGAGACCCTTAGACAAATCAGATGATTAAAGTTATTTGAATTATGTGTAGGCTCCAACTCCATCTCCTCTCCCAAGGCGCATACAGTCCAGCATCATCAATCAACTCTCTCTTCAAGATGGGAGACACAGGCGACGTACGTACAACAGCATACATGCATACACTCTACTCCTGCAGCAACTGACTCTGCTTCTCGCATGCAGGTCGACCAATGGATCGCCCAGCTCCAGCAGTGCAAGACCTTGTCCGAGGCAGACATCAAGCGCCTGTGCGAAAAGGTGCGATCTCGCTCCTCTTCTGCCTCCCCTACACCCACGCTCTTCCCTCTCGTCGCCGCGTCTCTTGCTTGTGGGTGTCGCCTCTGGTGCTCGGCCGTGTTGAAGGACGGAGGGGGGGTCGTCTTCGTCAGGAGGGTCCCGCTCCTCCCTCCTCTGCTCCTCGCTTCCTGCCCCCCTCCCTCGCTCAGTCCTCAGACGCACGAAAGGTGCGCGTCCGTCGAAGGGCGTCGTCACTTCAGCGCCGCAAAGGAGGATGAGCAGGAAGGGGGAGGGTGTATATATTTGGAGGCAGGAGGAAAGGGAAGGACTGGGGGGGGTCATCTCCATCAACTCTGCCCACCTCGTCGCGCGCCTTCTCGATCCCTATGCTTGCCCTCTTCGACCCACCCTCTGTCCTCCCGTCCTCAAACTCAAGCAACTCAAACTGACTTTCAATCATACATCGGTTTTGGTACGCGTTTGGTGTGTCAGACTCGGGAGGTTTTGATGGAGGAGTCCAACGTCCAGCCCGTGAGGTGTCCAGTCACCGTCTGTGGAGACATTCACGGTCAATTCGTGCGTTTTGTCCCTCCTTTTCTTGCTCTTTCGCATCTCTATCTTCGCTCGGCCGTTTGTTGTTCTGGAGGAGGGCCTGCGAGAGGAAAAGGGTCATACTTTCAGAAATAGGGGAGGGGGGGAGGGTCCCGTTGAGCTAGAAGAGCCTCTGTTCGATCTACATCGAGTACACGGACTGACCCCTCTTCTCTCTCTCTCGGTACCGTCGTTGACTTCTCGAATGACAGCACGACCTGTCTGAGCTCTTCCGGATTGGTGGAAACTCGCCCGACACCAACTACTTGTTCATGGGAGACTACGTTGACCGGGGGTACCAGTGCGTTTCCTTCCCTTTCTCCCTCCCTCCTTCTTTCAAACCATCATCTGACCCTCCCCCCCCCCCTCCCTCCCCTCGGTGTTTGACTTTCGCGCGTGCAAAGCTCGGTCGAAACCGTCACCCTCCTCGTCGCAATGAAGCTCCGCTACCGTGACCGAGTAACCATCCTCCGAGGCAACCACGAATCCCGCCAAATCACCCAGGTCTACGGCTTCTACGACGAGTGTCTGCGAAAGTACGGGAACGCCAACGTTTGGAAGTTCTTTACGGACTTGTTTGACTACTTGCCTTTGACTGCGTTGATTGAGAACCAGGTGCGTTCCTTTGCGCCCCCCCCCCTCCCCTTCTTGAACAAGGAGTGAGCGTTTTCTGACGCGTGGAACTGGGGGTTGGGGGTGCTTGCCAGATCTTCTGCCTGCACGGAGGTCTCTCTCCGTCGATCGACACGCTTGACCACATCCGGTCCATCGACCGCATCCAAGAAGTCCCACACGAAGGCCCCATGTGCGACCTCCTTTGGTCCGACCCGGACGACCGGTGCGGTTGGGGTATCTCGCCTCGAGGAGCGGGGTATACGTTTGGGCAGGATATCTCAGAGGCGTTCAACCACTCGAACGGGTTGACGCTTGTTGCGAGGGCCCATCAGTTGGTTATGGAGGGGTACTCTTGGGCGCAGGACGTGAGTCTTTCCTCCCTCCCACCCACCGTCCCGACCTTCCTCCCTCTCTGCCCGACCCTCGCACACCTCACCTACCTTGTCAACCCGGACAAAAACTGACTCCCCCCACTTCGGCTCGCCTTTGATTAGAAAAACGTCGTGACCATCTTCTCGGCGCCAAACTACTGCTACAGGTGCGGCAACCAGGCGGCGATTCTCGAGGTGGACGACGCGCTCAAGTACACGTTGTACGTTCCCCTTCCCCTCCATACCCCTTCTCCGTTCCTCCTTCTCTACTGGTCGTGTCACCCTCCACCCACCCTCCCTTCCCTCTTCGGCGTGGAGTGCAAGCTGACAGACTTGCGTATTTTTCTTGGGTGGGCGTTCAGTTTGCAGTTTGACCCGGCACCCCGTGCGGGCGAGCCGTTGGTCTCTAGACGACCTCCTGATTACTGTACGTCCGACCCTCTCGCTCACCCTTTCGCCCCACGCAAGAAACAAACCTTCTGACTCTTCGCTCCTTTTTTTCGCTCACAGTCCTGTAAAGAAATCCTCGCTCGCTTCAAACGTCCGCTCCCTTACTGTCCGCTCTACAAGTTGTTACAAGATACCCCCCACCCAACCACCCCCCTTCCCATTTTTTCCTCTTTTTCGTCGATTCTCTCTCTCGCTTTTCTTGCCCTGCTCAGTCAGATCAAAGAACGCCTTTCAAATTCTCCAACTCTTCGTCGGTTCGCGCAAAGAAAGTCTTGATCTGATCAAGCGACTTGACCCCGTGCGAGGGAACAAACTCCCGGGCTCAGAGATCCTGACTGAACCCCACCCCCTCCTCCCCAACGAGGGCTTTCATCCTCTCTAGCTTTGCGAGCAAGGGGACCAACGACGGTGGGAGGGTGGAGGCGAACAGGGGGGAGGAGGTGTAGGAGAGGTCGTGTTGGAGGATATTTGTCGCTTTTTTTTTCGTCAGGTGAGAGAGGAGGGTCAGAAAATTAGGGGGGGGGGAGGCTTGGATTGGCTCGGAGGGGGCTTGAAGGGGATGGTGGAGGGAAGGAATAGGACGAGAGGGACGGACCTCGAGACGTGTCCCCCTCCGGCGGATGGCCGTACGACCCGTGCAGCGTCCTCCGTTTGACTTTGAGGTTGTACTGTCACACGCACACCGTCAACAAAAAGTTTAAATTCCCGGAGTCAGGAACAGAGTCGATTAGAAGACAGAAAGAAAAAGAGAGAACGACGAGGATGACGAAAAAAGAGAGAGAGAGAGACGACGTTACCTTCCCTTTGTGAACGATATTATTGTTGTAGAACGCGCATTGGCCAGCGAGGAGTCGGACGACTTGACCGCCTGGCATGGGGATCTCGTCTTCGGGCGGGGAGAGGTTGGCTGAACGTTCGAGAGGCGTTCGGACCCGGTTGTGCGAGGCTGGGATGGCGAGGAGACAGTCTGCGGAGCGACGAGTTACCGAAGGGAGGGGAAAATCGAAGGTGGACGTCAGTCTGGGTGGGAGTTTTTTTTTCGATTTTTCCAAAAAGGAAGAAGGTCGGAGAGAGGCAAAAGAGGGAGGCGGAGGAAGGGGAGGAAGGAAGACGGACCATCATCGTACAAAGCGCAGTTCCACTGAACACCCCAGTGTTTGACCTTCAGTCGGTCAGCTTCCTCTTCAGGGGAGACGTCCGCTTTGATGTCGTCTCTGTGCCATGACAGGGCGCTGTGTAGAGACAAAGAAGGGTTGGGTGGGGTTTAGGGCAGCGGGTGGTGAAGGGGTGGAAGGGAAAAGGGGTGGAAAGGAAGGGTGTTGAGGGGTAAGTTCAAGAAGATCGTCAGTCTGGAGACTTTTGAAACATTGACGAGGAAAGAGGGAGGATGGTGACAGTAGGGAAAGGGAAGGAAGGAAAAAGGAGGTTGGTGGAAACTTACTAGTCCTTCTCGAGCGGGTTGACGAGCAAGCCGAAGAGTTCGAGCTGCATGTCCTCCCTTGAGCAATTCATCAGAGATGCCGATACGTCTAGAAGGTCGTCGGAGCCGTACCTGCCCAATGTCAGTGTAAAAGGTCAACGAGGTCGGGTCAGTGCGTTGGATGTAGTTGGGTAGAGGAGGGGGGGGGGGTAAATGGAGGAGAGGGCAACAGGGGCAGGACGTACCACTGTGCAAAGATGGGCGAGTTGAGATCGGGGTGCATGATGTGCTGAACGCCTGTATTCGTAACCATTGGAGAAAGGAAGGGAGAGGAGAAAAAGAGAGAAGTGATCTGATCAGAAACTCATCCAGTGCGACGACGGAGTCGAGGGGAAGATGGAAGACAATTGTGATGAAACGGACCCCAGATGTCCTCTCCTGGTGGAAAGGGAGGAAATTGCTTTCCGACCACCCTCCTAGAGCCCAACCCAGTCCAAAGCCAAGATGTCAGTCCTTTTCCCAACCCAATCTGGAAGGTATCTCCTGTCGAGTGAGTTGGACGACAGAGAGCGAACGAACACGTCTTTCCATTCCCCCCTTCGACCGAGCTCAGTGACGGTGTCCGCTGCTGCGCGGAGAGGTTCGAGTAAGGAGGGAGGGATGAGGCCATCTACTATCACGAGGCCGGTAGTGTGGTACTGTCCAAGCAGCCGGAGAGAGGGAGAGGACAGAGCGACGTTAGCTGGCCGGAAGACAGGAGGTGATGGGAGAGCGAAGGAAGGGGGACGTGCTTGGTCTCGGAAGGCTACCAGCTGGGAGGGGGTAAAGGGCATGGCTGCAGGAAAGCTAGTCTGGCTGCTGTCTGGCAAGGCAAGACGAGAGAGCAGAAGCGTGGTCGGGGTCGACTCTCCCTTCGGCGCAGGCCGACAGCCCGGGTTTTCAGGCAGGGTTCCCAGACGGGGCAATCAGGGGCATCTGGGATTTTAATGGCTATGACGCGCTGGCTTCTGCTGCTCTTGGGCTGGTTCCTCTGCGATCTCTCTTCAGTCCTCCAACCACAACTCACCCAATCTCACTACTCTACTCTCTCCTCTACAGCAAGCATGTTCTCCACCATCCGATCCGCATCAGCCTCGTCTTCCCGATCAGCCCTTCTCCGGCTCTCGCGGCCCCTCTCCAGCACCCCGTCCGTCCCCCTCGCTCTTCTCTACCCCATCTGCAACCCCCAGCTGACCCCCTTCTCAACTCTCTGCGTTCTCGAAGTCGCCTGGCCGCTTCTAGCAGTCACGCCAACGACCCGGACGTGCTCCAACATGAGAAGGCTCGCAACCTCAAGGGCGAGCAAGGCAGCAGTGCGCCTCACAAGGACTCTGCTCCTGGGTGGAATGAAAAGCTCGCTTCGTACGTTCTCCTTCCCCTTTCTCTCCCTCCACCCCTTCCCTCTCAAACCTCTTGCCCTTTCCCGCCGGGCCCTGACTGACCTTGACTTCTGCTGGTTGGCGTGTGCAGCGACTCCGAAGCCTCCGTCAAAGCAGACAAGGCCGAGCATTCGAACGTCTCCGAGCTGCAGAAGAAGACGGTCGAGCACACGCACGAGCACCACTCGAAGGGAGGAGCTGAGAAGGGTCGAGCGACGGGAACCAAGAGCGCTGCTCCTACTGGGTCTGAGGAGGCTGTCGTACGTTCCTTCTCTCTCCCTCTCTCTTTCTGCGCCCTCCGCGCTCCCTATCAACAAATCCATTTTCACCAACTCCCCTCTAACTTGGCTCTACTTGTTGGTCTCCTTGATCTGACTCAATGACTGACCTTTCAACCGGTTTTCGCTCAAACAGAAGGCCGACCGAGGAGAGAAGCACTAGTCTCCCCTCCATCTATCCCCCTCCCCTCCCCTCTTTCTGTTCCTTCCTCCCCTTCACATCACAATGTTCCAAACCGTCTTGATCCCTCCGCAAAGCAACAAACCGTTCTTTATCGCTCCAGCTCCTTTTCCGTTGGATTTTTGCGATCCCTCTTCCTCCAACTCCCCCGAACACTCGAACGAGAAAA
Organism: Cystofilobasidium capitatum; assembly: GCA_014825545.1. Classification (NCBI taxonomy): domain Eukaryota; kingdom Fungi; phylum Basidiomycota; class Tremellomycetes; order Cystofilobasidiales; family Cystofilobasidiaceae; genus Cystofilobasidium; species Cystofilobasidium capitatum. The sequence continues at coordinate 26,930 of MVAJ01000108.1, forward strand.
GAAACACCAAACCAAATTGTAGCCTCTAGTCCTTTTTCAATGCATAAAGTGCATCCACTCGACTACTTAAGCTCTGCAAGAAGGGAGTTGCGCGAATGAAGAAGAACTCTGAAAGCGTTCCGGCTCTCGTCCCGAACGCGTCGTCGGACTTTTCCCCTCCCTCCTTCTCCTCCCCCCAACCTCAACCTCTCCTCCCAACGAACGAACGAAACGGAACGCCAAAATCGATGTCCGACATTTCCTCCACCCTCTCTCTAGCACTCTTCCTTGCTTCCGCGGGAGTGTTCTTCACCTCTGCCACTCATGATTCGGTCGGACTAGGTCAAGGAGCGGGGAGCGCGGTGTTGGAGAAGGAGGAGGCTGTTATGAGTGGGAGGAAAGGTACGTTCCCCCGCCTCCTCGTTCCAATCTTTCTCTCCCTCGCGGTTAAGGGTTTAGGGACCTGGGCCGTTTACGGAGCTTGGATGGGAGAGGAGGGAGAGGGGGGAGGGAGAGATGAGCTCCCTCCCTGGCCCGAGCTCGCGGAGATCCGAACGACCCCTCCCTCCCTTTCATTCCCCTCCTCGACCCCACTCCCACTCGGAAAAAGCTCAGATAAATCAATCCAAAAGGGCAGCTGTTCCCAGTACTGACGTCGTCTCACGATGGGGTTGGGATTGGGTCGGGTTTGCAGTGACGCGGTTGTCCGACAAGCCGGTCATCATCTACGTGATGGTCCGTCTCTCCTTCTCTCCCTCTCTCTGTCAAGTGCTCTCAAAGGAAGACCCTTGACTGACCTGCTTGACTTGCGATACGTTATCTTCTTCCTGCCTTCAGGGAGTCTGCGGCTGGTTAGTCCCTCTTCACCTTCCCTCAGGTCAGCACGGGAACCGCAAGCTGACGCAGTTCCTCTCTCGTGTGCGTAGTGGTAAATCGACCGTCGGAACAGGAATCGCCCAGCGTTTCGGAATCCCCTACGTCGACGGGGACACGTTGCATTCCGAGGCCAACATTGCCAAGATGGGAAGTGGGACGCCTTTGGTAGATGCGGATCGGATTCCCTGGGTAAGTCTCTTCCCCTTTCCTGTTCACTTGTCGGTCGGGAGATAGCCGGCTTGCAGAAAGGAGATTTGAGAGAGAGAAAGAGAGAGAGTAGTTTGCTGACACTAGAGCTGGGTTTCTTGGGGGTGGGTGATAACAGCTCCAGAAGCTCTTCAGCCATGCGGTCGAGCAGATTGACGTCCACCCTTCCGGGTGCGTCGTCGCCGCTTCGTGTCTGAAGCAGGTCTACCGTCAAATTCAACGGGGACAAAGTCCGTTCTCCCTTCTCTCTCTCCCCTTTCCTTTGCTTCCCACCTTCCTCCCCTTCTTGTGCTGAGCTGATCCTCGAACGCGATTTGACTTCGCAGGTGTTCCCCCGGGAGCGCTCGACTGTCTGCCCAACGGTCTGGCTGGGAATGAGAAGAAGGACGACGTCAGGACGGTGTTTGTCTACCTCCAGGGCAGCAAGCAGGTGTTGGCCGACAGGATGGCCCACAGGAGCGGGCATTATATGAAGGAGGATGTGAGTTCTCTCTCTCTCTCTCTCTCTCTCTCTCTCCCCCCCTCCCTTTCACTTTACACCTTTCAACAGCCTCCTCCTTTTCGCGTCTCAACATTGTCTGTTGCTTTCATCCAACCGACTCCGAATACTAACTACTCGTGCCCTTCGTTCTGGACCAGATGCTCAACTCCCAGCTCGCAACCCTCGAAGCCCCGCCAAAGGAAGGCGAGACCGACGTCGTCGTGGTTAGCATTGACCAGCACCCGGATCAGGTTATCGAGGAGGCTTATCAGAAGCTGCTTGCGAAGCTCAAGGTCTAGAGGGAAGGGGAGACTTTGGAGAGGGAGGGATGGGGGAGGGGCAGGAGGGGGAGATTAGATGCGCGTTCGGACTTTTGCTCTTTCGGCTGGGATGCATCCCTCTCGCTCGTGGTACGCTACTCATCTCTCTGGGTCGAGACCGTCCTACCAGGATCTCCCTTTACCCTTCTTGCGTCGATTAGAAAGACCGCCGCCTGCCCTCCCTACTGTATCGATTAACCCTTTCTCGACCGAATTTCCTTGCACTTGTCGCGCAAATCGTGCTCCGCGAAGTATCCAGCGCAGTTGGTCGCCCCTCCCGTCCCCCGTCCCGAGCGCACAGAAGTCCGAACGTCGTCTGCTACTGCCAACGACCCTGCTCTGTCGAGAGTACGACGCCTCGACAAGCAGGAAAAGATGGAGACTGGCCAGAAGTGGAGCAAGACGAGGTTTGCGTTCAATCTCCGACGGTGGGGGGTCGGTCTGTTCAGGCGACCAAGTCCCTGACGAGATCCACCTCTGCTAAACGACATTCCTGCCCCGCAAACCTCGAGCTATCCGTTGTTCTGGCATAGCATCCTCGCAGCTCTTCCTGTCACCTGCTCTGCTGTACTGGACTTGTGTGTGCCAAGGGTCTGCTCCAAACGAACCGGCGTGTGGCTCGCCTCGTGCTCTCCATCCATTCTTCGATCGTGCGTCCCTTGTCGGCCCTTCGTCGTCCCGTAATCTCTCTTCCTAACCACCTCCCACAACGACTGCCTGTCGTTCCTTCACAGTCTCTAACGAATCCCTCAACGACACACCCCTCAACGACACCCGAAACAAAAGTAAAACGATGCTCAGCTCGCTCCTCCTTCGACCCTCGATCCTCCTCCTCTTGGCCAGCTCAACGAAAGCCCGCCCCCTCACTGCATTTGACGGCGTCGAGCTCCGAGCAGGAGCAGGTCTGACCGAGCTCGTACGGGAGGTCGAGAGGGCAGAGCTGGAGAGGAGGGTGGTTTGGAAGAGGCAGGAGGGGGGCAATGGGACGACTTCGGTTGGAGTGGGGAGTACGTCAGGTCCGTGCATCCTTCTTACTTCGTCACCCTCCTCTCACAGAATTGACGTTGGGCTTCCTTTGAACTTTTGCTTTGGAATTGGAAACAGAAGCCCCAGCGACGTCGGTCACCTCGTAAGTCCTCATTGCGTCGCCTTTCGACCCAGTCACATCTCTCGGCCACGGACGCCCACCTCCCTTCACCAATGCTGACCCTCCCTCGACTTGAACTCCTCTCCTCATCTGACAGGCCAGTCGTAGTCTCCTCCGCCGCTCCGGCCACGTCCTCGACGGACCAAGCCTCGACCACTCCCTCTGAATCAGCAACACAGTCCTCGGTCGCTCCTTCGTCCTCGGTCGATCAGCCCGGGTCAACCAGCATCCCTTCCTCCGCCCCTGCCCCAACGTCCTCCTCTGCCGTGCCTGTTACGTCCAGTACGACCAGCCAAGAACAAGCCTCTTCGTCCGTCGTTGAATCCTCTTCGGTCGCAGCCTCGTCAACCAGTCAGATGTACGTTTCTCTCGTTCTCTGGGGAAAAAGAGCAAGTCTTGTCAGGACTTACTCCTTCTCATGATCGGTTCTCCTCGCAGTTCGGACATCGTGTCATCGTCTGACGTGTCGCCTTCCACTCTCCCCTCCTCTGCGCTCGCCTCGGATTCAACGACGTCTGCGTCCCCTTCCGCTTCGTGAGTTTTTCCTTTCACTACTTTCGACCCTGTCGGGAAGGGGGAGCTCTCAAGTTGCTCACCCTTTGCGAGAGCGTTCTCCTTCTGATTGGCGGGGTTTCCTAGATCTGACTCGACGTCTCCTTCTGCTTCTCAATCTCAACTGCAATCTTCTTCCTCCGCGGGCATCATCTCGTCTTCTCTCTCTGGCTCGCTGGCCGGTTCATCTGTCGTTGGATCTCCTTCTGCTTCCATCTCGTGCGTCCAGGCAACCCCTTTTCGAACTGGTGGAGACCTCTCGACTGACGCTTATGGTCCTCACTGGCTTGAACAACGCAGCTTTCGTATCTCCTCCTTCGTCGGCTCCTCCAGCGTCAGCTCCCCAACCTCCGCCAGCGTCTCGCGCACATCTGCTCGCCCACTCGACCCTTCGACCGCTGTCGTGGTCATCACCGCCTCCCTCCCCACGGCTCAACAGTCTAACCCAGCCTCGTCCCAAGGCTTGCAAACGACCACACTCCCCTCGGGCGCGACTGGGGTGCAGGTCGTTACTTACACTCAGTACGCGACCGGTTCGGACGGGTCGAGATCGGAAGTCGGGGTTGAGACGGTCGTCGTGCCCGTCTACCCCGCTTCGAGTACGACCGAGGGTGAGTCGGCAGAGGTGGCCGTCGTAACCGTCTTTGTCGACCCGGGGAGTGGGGCGGAGACGACCGGTCTGATAACGACGGATGTGGTCAACACGCAGTCTACGACCAACGCAGAGGGGATTGTTGTAGTTGAGACGTTGACGTCGCCGGTCGTTTTGACGAAGGTTGCCAGACAGACGGACGGGTCATTGCAGACGCCTTCGTCGGATGCTCTCAGACGGGCTGAGAACGTGTGGTTGGGGTTGGGGACGGTTGCGTTGGCCGTGGTCGGTTCGCTCGTTGCTACGTTGCTCTGACGACACGGCTTCCTCTTTCCCGCTCTTCTCTTGCTCTGCTATTCCTCTTTCGTTGCGTCTGCTTTCTCTCTCTCGTCTCCGCTCGTACCTACCTACCTCTCACCGTATTGATCCCCCCTTTCCATCGTCTTTCGTAGGATCCAGCAACTCGTACATATCCTTCTCTCTTCTACAGCTTCCCTCATTCGTTCCTTTTTTTCTTTTTTTTTTTTTTTTTTTTTTTTTTTTTTTTTTTTTTTTTTTTTTTTTTTTTTTTTTTTTTTTTTTTTTTTTACACCCCATGTTTGTCCTCCTCCACCCCCACCCAAACACCACTTCGTCACACCTACCCACA
>MVAJ01000109.1:0-31005 GCA_014825545.1 Cystofilobasidium capitatum
GAAGTGCGCAAAGGAAGGATGAGGGGAGGACGTACTCGAGTGTAGGTTCCCCTCGTCATGTAGTTGTCATCCTCCTTCTCACCCTTCTTGCGGTACAAGCTCTGAACCGCAGCGCTCATTCCGGACTGCTTCCTCTGCGCCTCTGCATCCTTCAGGTCTTTGCTGACCGCCTTTGCCAACGCCTGAGCCCTGCTCGGCTCGACAACGACAGCTGGCGGCTTGGACGCCCCGTCCGCTCCCTTCGTCTTCTTGGGCGCGTCACCCTCGTCGTCACCGGTCGCGGTCGACTTGCGCTTCTTGCCCTTCTTGTTGGCCTTCTCCTCGGTTCGATTGAGGGTGATGGCGATGATCAGGTCCTCCTGGAGCGAATGGGGCGGGTTGATGTAGATGAGGTCAGACTTGAGAGCCTTCTGAGCGATGTCGGCGCCCTCGGCAGGCGACATGTCCTCGGTCGATTTACTGCCCTGGAAGCTGGGGACGAAGGGCTTGCCGCTCGTAGGACTGAGGACAACTCTGGGGGACTTATCTTTCTCCGCGGGCGCAGCGCCGTCCTCGGGGGGAGGGGAGGGAAGACCGTTCGAGGAAGCCTCCTTCGTGACGGCCTTGAGGCCAGCTTCCGAGAAGACATCACCCGAGTTTCGGATGGCGACGAAGGGGATGGAACCGTTGGCCTCTCGCTGGGAGAGGGGGCAGATGAACAGGGCAGGGGAACTCTTGGTGTCGGTCGTGTAATCGACCTTGCCGGCGCTTGCGCCCAAGTTTGGGTTGGGCGTGATGTTCAAAGTGACGAGGTCCTGTACAAGGAGAAGCGTGCAGTCTGTGGTCAGCTTGAAAGCTTTCAGGGTGCAGATCAGAGTGAAGGACCCACCTTCATGGACTTCAAGTGGCCGCAGATTGCTTCGCCGTCACCGAAAGACGACCTGTCGAGCAGGAACTCGAGGACGGCATCCTTGTTGTACATCCGTCCGAGAGCATCGAGGACGATAGGCTGTCGAAGAGGGCGCTGTGGCGAAGAAGGTGGGTGCGACTCAGGTCAGAAACGCGTGAGCAGGAGGAAGCGAGTGGCAACACACCTTGGACAGAGCACAGAGCTGCCACTGGGCTCGTCTGATGTTCTCGCCGTCCGTCACCTGCGTCTTGGCCTTGTTCTTTACGAGGTCACGTCGGTCCTGAGCAGCAGGTTGCGGTAATGAAGGTCAGCTTCCAGAGGGACGTCGAGGATGCTGCTGCGTGCTACTCACAGGGATTGATCCTCCATCGGCTCTGGAGACCGACACATATATCGTATCAGCGCCAAAATCGCACGGTTGCGAGCGCAGAAGATGAGACTAACCCCATGGCTGCAAGATGGAGTAGGGGAAGAGGAAAAAACGGGAGGAAGGGGTAGGCTGGGGTGGGCGTCGAGCTCAACAGGCGGACTCGACCCGGCTTTCTCTGGACCCTCCCGACCACATCCTCCTCCCTTCAACATGGCCGATATTCCTGGATCTTCAGCACCCAAGTCCAAGCAGCTCGTCTACTGCGGAGGTACATCTGACGCTTTACTGGGACCCTGGCCGTCTCTCTGTCTCCGCTCGCTTTGCCTGACGTTTCCTCGCCCTCTGCCCCTGCGTCCAGTCTGCACATGGCCCGCAGAATACTGCGAGTTTAACTCCAAGATCTCCAAGTGCAAGGCATGGCTGCAGAGCAACCACGCCTCGCTGTACGACAAGTACTACTCGGACGGTAAGGCTCTTCTTGCAACGCCTCTACTTCGCCTCGTCATCGGCCGCTGACTGCTCGCTCCGTTCGTTTTCATCAGACGCCCTGCAGGCCAAGATCGGTACTCTGAGTTTGGAGAAGGAGAAGAAGCTCGAGGCGGATGTTGAAAAGGCGGAGAAGAAGGCTGAGCGAAAGGCGGCCAAGGAGGAGGAGTCCAAGAAGAGCCTCAAGGTAGGGTTCCCCATCTTCCTGTTGCTTGACGACCACCGTCCATGCGCTGAACCGTCGTCCGCCTTCGCAGGTCGTCATCGAGCGGGTCGACCGTGGCAAGCGCAAGTTTGTGACCACCGTCCTCGGTCTCGAGCACTTTGGCGTCGACCTCAAGAAGGCCGCCAAGCTGATGGCGTCCAAGTTTGCGACCGGAGCGAGCGTCACCAAGAACCCCCAGGGTCTAGACGACATCACCATCCAGGGAGACGTTTCGGACGAGGTGGTGCGTACCTTGGTCACCCTTCCTCGTCAAGGTCGTGTCACTGATCATTCGCTGCGTTTTATCCAGTCCGACATGCTCACCAGCCCGTCCAAGAAGGAGAAGGACATCTGCGGCGGCGGCATCCCCGAGTCGTCCATCGAGCAGATCATCAAGAAGAAGAAAGAGAAGCCCCCCCCTGGAACCGTCACCGGTGCCTTCGTACTCTAGGTGACCTTTAGAGCCTCATCAACAAAAAAACAAAAACATGGCGTTTCTCTCTTGTCTGCTCGAGCATCCTTGCAAGTGGCAAGGAAGATGTTTGAAACGTGTGGCATTATACCTGCTCCTCCGTCTCCGCGCCCTCCTCCTTGCGCCAGCATCGCCAGCCCCAAACGGTCCCTCGGACCTTCGCGTCCCCTCGGTCGTTCTCGAACATCGGCCCCGTCCACTCTTCGCGAATGGTCTCGGACTCCCACCCTCGCTCGCGCGCCATGTCGAAGAAGGCGACGTCAGCATCGGCCAGGTGGGGTCGGTGGTGAGTGTAGAAGACGAGAAGGTTCGAGAGGGCGTGCGTGCTGGCATTGCAGGAGTCAAGCAGAGCAGCGTGTTGAGAGTGGTTGAAGACCTGGTACGCGAGACAGATTGTCAGCACACGAGAAGAGCTTGGTGTTGATAGATGAGGAACGCACCAAGTCAGACAGGATGACAGTGTCAAACCGGTCCTCGGGTGTAGGAAGACAGGCAAGCAAGGGCTGCACAGATTTGCCCCAGCAGTGACCCTGAGTAGCGCAAAGGAGAGATCAGGCACCTGACAGCGACATGAAGAGACGCTTGAGACGAACCAGTACACGGGCCTTAGACCGCAGTGCTTCGGGCACGTTTAGGTCGACGTTGTATTGCATGTTGTCGATGAGGACGTCATCCGGGTAGTCGGTGATGACAGTCTGGACGCGGAAGAAGCGTCAACAGGGCGTTCCGAGTTGGCAGGATGGACCAGAAGTTCGACTCACAACAGATGCACCCGACAAAGTCGAGATAATTCCGGGCAGCGCTGAAGAAGGAGGTATCGTGAGTTGGTTAGACGCGGGCACGCCTAATTTGTGAAGCGAGAACTCACCTCCGGCGGCTCCGAGCTCCAGTACCTTCTTGTCCTTGAGGCAAGAGTCGGCGTTCTCCAACAGATACGTCGCGAAGACTCGTGCTGCGTTCCAGAGATGCTGGCCTGAAATAAGGTAAGAGGAAGACAAGCTAAGTCAGCTCTTCCTTCGGGTTTCGGCTGGTAAGGCGCGAGACTCACCCCACAAAGGATGCTCTCCGACGAGACGGATAGATAGCTCGTCCCAGCTAGACGAAGGGATCGACTCGGGTCGCGTGTAGGAGGCGAAGGTTGGGGGAGGGGTCTTGGGTCGTTCAGGCTCCTGGTACGAGACAGAGGCGCAGCTCGGTCAGCCAAGTACGCAAGGACGGCGCAAGGCTTCACTGAACGCGACTTACGACAAACATGTCACCAAGGTCCATGCCTTCTCCATCGTCGTCGACGGAGCGTATCGACCGAGGAGAGGACATCGTTGGCGGAGGTGGAACGTGGGGCTGAAGAGAGGTGAGAGAGCTCGAGCTGGTTTGACGAGAAGGAGGCGCGCAAAGGAAGCACCGGAAGACGTCAGCATGCAGTCCGTACTCTGACACGTTTGCTCGAGCTGGATGCTGTCCTGAACGCACCTTGAGTTGAGCTTGCCTTGGAGTTCGTCGTCGTCGTCGTTGGGTCTTTGCCAAAATCGTCTTCGTCCGAAAGTCCGCTCGTCCTTCCCTTCCCGACGCCCTAACCCACGTATCGAGTTTCAGCTCCCTCCAGCTCGAGCGCGACGTGGAATATTCTCGGCTAGACATGCGCCATGGCCTCGGATAGACGCCTTCTGCTGCTTGACAATGGTGCGTCGACCATCAAGGCCGGCCTCGCTACCAACATGGATCACGACCGACCCAGGTGCGCGTCTCGCCTCCGTCAAATAAGCCATGCTCTGGTGATGCTCATGATCCGAGAATCTTCTCCCCCCTGGCAGGATCTTCCCTAACAACCTTGCCCGCTCAAAGGCGGAGAAGAGGACGTTTGTCGCTGACGAGATAGACGACGCGAAGGACCTCTCCGCCCTCAACCATCGCTCTGCCTTCGACCGAGTGAGTTATGGAGTTCGTCCGTGTCTGATCGACCTGATTCCTGACTGCCGCCTCTGCCTTCTCGTTGCAGGGCTATCTGATAGGCTGGGAGACGGAGAAGCTGGTCTGGGATCGCGTCTTTTCGCAGCTCGCTGTGAGTCCATTCCCTGTGCGCCCTGCTTCGGCTGACCACGTCTCCTCTGACTTCCTTCTTCCCTAACTCACGCAGATCGAGCCTGAAGAGCACTCCCTCTTCATGACAGAGACGTACAACAACCCTCGGCCTTTGCAGGACGCGACGGATCAAATGGTGTTCGAGTACTGGGGCTTCCAGTCGCTCTCTCGCTGCACTCGTGAGTGTCCACAGAACACTTCCTGGAGAAGGACTCAAGGACTGACGCAGGACGTTTTCTCTCGCGCGCAGCGGCTTCCATCGTCGCTCAGGTTCCAGGAATCATCTTCGAGGGAGAGAGGACGTCGGGGCGATCGTTCAGGTCCAATCCTGAATGCGTTCTCTTGGTCGACATGGGCTACTCGTTCACCCACATTCTGCCCTTCATGAAGGGTCAGCTGGTGCAGAGTGGCGTCCGAAGGTGCGTCCCTCATCATCTGAACCTACTGGACCGACCTTGACTGTCGCTTTATCTACAGAATCGATGTCGGCGGCAAGCTTCTTACCAACCACCTCAAGACGCTCATCAGCTTTCGACAGTGGAACATGATGGACGAGACCCACATCGTCAACGAGGTCAAGGAGAAGATGTGCTTCGTTTCCAAGACCTTTGTGGACGACCTTGAGGCGTGCCGGTGCGTTCCTAAAGCCCTTCAGTCGCTTCCTCTCGGGCTGACATCCGACCACTTCATCTTTCACAGTCGAGACCCTCTCAACAACGCTCATCGACTGGACTACGTCCTACCTGACTTTGCGTCTTCCTCGCGCATGCACGGATACGTCAAGCGTGTCGGTCCCGCCCGACCGCAGACCGAAGACGAGATGGCGGTCGATCAGCAAACGGACGAACAGGTGCTCTCCCTCGGCAGCGAAAGATTCTCCGTGCCCGAGATCCTCTTCAACCCTAGCGACATCGGTGAAGTTTCGCCCTTCGCTTTTTACTTGCGCTTGAAGTCCTCTCACCTAACGTTTGTCCTCTTCTTCGTCTCTTTTAGGTCTGCCTCAAGCTGGTCTGGCCGAGGCCGTTGCGAGTTCGATCTCGAGCCTGCCGAGCGAGGTCCAGTGCCTCTTCTGGACCAACATCGGCTTGTTTGGAGGGAACGTCAGGTGTCCCAACCTGCCTGTCCGACTGTGCGTTGTGTCTGTCTCCCCCCTCCGATGGTCTTGTCTCCCCACTGACTGCCCTACCTGGCCCTGTCCGTCCCTTCCTGCAGGAAGAACGAGCTTCGAGCGATCTGCCCTTCAGAGTACAGACCTCAAATCCGTTTGATTGAAGAGTACGTCTCGCAAACCTGCGCCCTCTGGTCCGAAACTGTCTGACGAGGTCCTCCCCTCCTTTCAGTCCCGAACTCGCCCCTTACCTGTCCATGTTCAACCTCTTCACGGGATCGTCCCACAAGACGCGCTGGTCGTCTGACAACTTTGCCCGCCTGGCCGTCACCAAGCAGGACTACGACGAGCTCGGGCCCGACGGCCTCGCGAGGGCGCGCGAGAAGACGCGCAAGTGGGAGGCGCGCTGGGCGGGAGACGAAGGCTAAGTGTGAAAGCGGGGCGTTGTAGAAAACACTTAGTGGCTTTCCTGTCCATCGGATGAGCCTTTTCGAGAAGCGTGTGGAGGATGAGAACATGTTCAAGACGGCAGGGCGGGGCATTCCAAAAGTTGAATACGAAATGCAAGTATGTTACAGTGCGAGGGTGTTGTTGAGACTTGTATATAGAAGCTTGTGTTCGGAGAGAGAGAAAGGAAAGAGTCTTTTGGGGGGTGGATGGGGGTTCGTGCGCTTTCCAGTGCCTAGGAGTAGCAGAGAAAGCGGCAAGAACCTCCTGGAGATGTCGCGTTCTCGCGCATTAGTCGCCGTAGCCCCAACCCGCGTAGGGCGGTGGACCGTCCGGCCCGGGTGGGGGTGGAGGTTGATGCTGGCTGCTTCTGTCCGCCAACGGTGGGGGTTGAGGGTACGGTTGTGGGTCGGCCGGACCACCGTACGAACCCGTCGACCCGTAGATGCCCAGACCAGGAGGAGGAGGAGGGTTCGAGTGCGGCGGGTAGGTCTGGTACCAGCCTGGATGAGGAGCTGAGCGAGGGGCTTGCTGAGACGGATGAGGCGGAGGGGGAGCGCCGGGAGACGTGAGCGGGGCGGAATACAGTGGAGCATACGGGCGAGGGGCGGAAGTCGGGCGAGGCGGTCCCTGGTAGAAGCCAGCTGACGATGGGGGCTGTGAGTAATGCTGCGGATGAGGAGGAATTGCTGAGTGGGAGCTCCGAGCCTGCCCCTCGATCGGAGACTGCAGAGGAGAATCCTCGTAGTAGGTGACTGGAGGGTGGGGAGGGCCTGGTGGCGGTAGAGGAGGAGCGGGAGGTCCAGGTGGCGGAGGTGCGTAGGTCTCGTAAGGGGAGGGATGGTAGGGAGAAGGGGCAGGGTACGCTGGCGAGACCGGTGCGTAAGTCGAGGCGGACGCGGCGTAGCTCGAACCAGGCGCGACATAGCCATAGTGGGGGTTGTAAACAGCCGCTTGTGGGTCTCTGGGTGGGCCGGGAGTACCAGCGTACGTCGTTGCATGAGGAGCGTGTTCCGAGGGAGGCTGGTCGAACGAGTACTGACCGCGGAGACTTGGTCGTCGTCCGCCGTCGTAGCGTGTTGGAGGGCCTGGCTCACCGTAGTCAGCTGCACCTGCTGCGTAAGGGTGGTACATCCTGCCGGTTCGAGCAGGGTACGACCCAGAGGAGACGCCTGCGAGGTACGAGGAAGGGGAGGATGGTCGGCCGGGGTACGAAGGGTCATCACTGCCGCCTGTTGGAGGAGCGACAGGGATGTCGACAACTCTCTCGGTCGGAGGATGCGCGCTCTGCGGGTACTGGTCGGCGAGGTAGCCTTGGTGCATGTCGGGCACCGACTGGGAGGAGCGTCGCTTGAACTGGGCGGCGGAAGACTGCCTTCGTTTGCTCGTCGAGGCGTGAGAGGACGACGAGGCGGGCCGTTGACGGCTGCTCGACGACTGGGAAACAGGCCAGTCCTGGGACGGGTCCGTGGGCGAGAACGGTCGGCTTTTCGAGGAGGAAGGTCGTGCAGACGAGGTGGATGCCGAGCCGAGGGGAGGGCTGGGTAGGGGCGTCGTGTCCTCTTCCAAGGCATCTTCTTGCATGTCCGGCTCCCCACTGTGACAAGGTCGAAGAAGCTCACGTCAGAGGGACGCTCAGTCGTGCGCGACTGAGCGAGAGGGAGACGAACCGGTATCGCAGCAGGCCGTCCGGACCAATCTGCGTCTTGGGAGGAAACCTGAACTGCTCGGGGTCGAGCTAGATGTGAAAAAAGGATAGCGAAGGTTAGAGATCGCGTGTTGGATATGAAAACACAGGAGGCATGGTGGAGCGACGCACGAATTCGCTGCCGATCTCCAATGAACTGAGCTGCGATACGACCAGCCGCGCAAAAAAAGCTTGTCAGGACGGGGAGTCAAGAAGGCCAAAAGACGCGAGGACCGACCTCTGGAAGGGTCGAGGGTGCGCGAAGGCGGCCGCAGAGGGCGTCCTCGAGGCTGTAGTAGCTGATGAGGTGCTGCGAGTAGCCGTTGATGGTCATCGACATGGTCTGCGGAACGCACAGCGGTCCCGAAGAACAGTCAGGAAGATTATCCGAACGTGTGGAGACTGTGAAGAGTGCCCGGACGAACCTTTTTGATGAGACCCTTCTCCTTGAACCGGAAGCTAGCGGTCAAGCTGCCGACGAGCTGGCGCTCCCTGATTTTGCGCGCCCGTCTCTCTTCCGGACTCATGTCGAGCGAGATGTCGAGCGAGGGCGTAACGAGACCACTCGCTATCGACCCTTGGAGCGAGTACGGCTTCATGTCGGGCTCGTCGTCGTCCGCCAGCGCGTGGTCGTGCTTGGACGAGGAAGCGGTCTTGGGCTTGCCTCCCGGAACGTTGGAAAACGACGTGACCTTGCTCTTGACGTCGCGCTTCTCGAGCTCTCGGTATATCTGTCGGAGGAACCATCGGACTTCAGTCAGGACAAGGAACGTGTGGAGGGGAAGGGCTGCGGCCGTCGTCGAGCTCGCGTTTGGGACTGACCAGGAAGTTGCCCAGGATCCGGGACGGACTCCAGACCAAACCATCCGTCCAGCGCTTGATCTTGCTCTCCTCCTCGTGGAAGATCTGTGGTGGTCAAGGAACGACAATCAGCTCCCGACACGCAATCTCAGCCCGTCGCGCCATGTTCCGACAGGCAGAGCGGGGGGGAGGATGGAGAAAGGGCGGCAACTCACGAATATAGCTCCAGACTGAATCAGTGCGCGTTCCTTTTCGGTGAAGCGACGCGAGACGCGAGGAATGATGCCTCGGCGGGCAGCCTCGAGCAGGAGGAGGGCGTCCTGCGTCGTCCTGGGAGGTGGTAAAGGGGTGTCAGGCGCGTGGGCTGAAAGGAAGGGGGGTTGGGGCGGAGGAGCGTACTCTACGATCCCGCGGAAGGGGGGCTCAGAGAGCTCTCCCATGAACGCCGCCTGGTCCGTTCAAAGCGCGCGCGACCGGACCGAGAGTAGAGGTGAGGGTTGAGGCTGGAAGAGGGGTTTTTTTAATATAAAAAGAGAGAGGTAAAGAGGGTAAGGGGTCGGGGAGGAGGAGAAAGGGAGGGAAGGAGATGGCTCTGTGCTCTGCGGCAGAGACGACGATCCTCCCGCCAATCCGAATTCTTTTCCACCCACACTCTTTTTTCCTCTTCCTCCCCAAGCTACCCTTTTGTTTTTTTTTCTCTTGCTTTGCACGCAAGCCACCACTTAAGGTCGTCTCTGAACGATGCGCTCGCTCGCGTGGAATGCACGAGAGCCCTGATCCAATCCCTCGTCTTGCAGCGCGCAGCAAGAAACTCCGGCCAGCATGGTCCCTCTCGCTTCATGCCGACGCTCAACGCCCGCCAGAGATCTCTCGAGCAAGGCAGACTGAGATCGTACGTACTCGACTCGACCTCAAGCGAGCGCTCGTCCCTTTTGCTTGGCCCGTCGACCAAGCGGCCACCTAATCTGCAATCAACGTCGGGTCCCGTCGCCCCGTCCTTGCGCCAGCCCAGCCTCTTGATTGTTGCCCCCCTTCGATCCGCCCCTTAGGCCCGGGGTGTACTACGCTCCCGCGTTCCTGGCAGAGACGTCCTCAGTCCCCCTTGTTCATTTGCGAGCTCTGCTTGCGTCGTCTCGCTCAGGAATTCTGCAAGGCGCGCATCACCGGCGATCTCGAGCCCGCGGGTCGCTCAGAACCTCTCTCTGGACGTTCTGCCGGACGGCATGACGATGGGGTTAGGAAAGATGGCTTTTGATTGTTGGTGCAAGATCGGGGAACAGGGAGAAGCGGATTGATGAGAGCGGTCGAAAGGAGAAGGAGAGAGTGCGTGTGTTTGGGGGGGGGTGGGGGTTCGTTACTCTTGTCGAGAGGGGTGGCCAAGCACGAGACTGCAGAGCGCGTGCCGAGAGTATTTGTTAGTGAGCCGGATGATCAAGGGCAAACCGAGAGAGGACACTCACGAAAAGGGGGAGTGGGATGGTCGTAAACTCGTAAAGTAGAGGGCGGTGGGTCGTAGCAGTTGTCGAAAGGGCGTGGAAAGGCGGTCTACTCCTCCTCTTCCTCCTCCATAAGGTTGTGCAGCGGTTGGCCGTGGACGTAGCTAGACGCAGAAAGGAAGCTGCATAAGAAAAAGGGGGAGGAAGAGTGCGGCTCTCGCTGAGAACCACTGAACCGAAGCCGAAAGGGAACGCAGGCGTGGAAGGGAGAAGGTAAAGGTACTCACACTGGGGCAGGAACGAGCAGCGAGACGGGTTCAACCTGGTCTTCCGTAGGCTCAAAGTCACTCATCCGAGGGCTCTGGTCGTCGACCGAGGAGTAGAGGTCGTTGTCGTGCTGGGAGAAGTCGGACGCGGTCGAGTTGCGGTCCTCGGGCTCTCCGTTTCCTTGGATGACGGCAGCCTTCAGTCGGTCGGACTTGGTGGGTTCGGTGGCCTCTTGTTCGACGGCCTCGGGACTGGAGCGGAGGATTTCGATGGCGTCGTCGCCGTCTCCCACAAGATCCTGGTCAGAGTAGTGCTTGCCTACGACGACGGCAGGCGGCGTCGCCCGGACGTTGCTGACAACTGGCGAGCTGGCACCAGGGAAGACCGAGGGTCCAGCAGGCGAGGGACTATCGTTGAGCGTACCGCCGAGACTGTCGACCTCGGACGATGCATTCTCAAAGAACTTCGAGGACGGCTGGGACGCGAACGGCGGGGCGGGAGCGACGAGGCCCGCTGCAGGTGGGCTTGGCGACTGGGTGTTGAGGTCGGCGAGGATGCGGACGGAAGACTGAGGTTGGGCGGCCGACCGAAGATCAGGCTGCTTCTGTCCTCCATTCGAGACGAGAATGTCTGCAGGGAAGATCAGCAAAGCTGAGTGTCAGTGTCAAAGATCTACGGTCAAGAGGATCGTGGACGTACCGATCCACAAGTCGTCCCTCGAAGGCTCCCGCCCATGCGCCTTCCTCCTCAACGTCCCGTCCACCTCGGAGCTGGCCATGCGCATCTCGAACTCCATCTCGTTGGGGTCGAACGGGCTGATGCCCTGGATGCGCTTGGCCTCCTTCTTGCTCGTCACCTTCTGCATCGGAACGGGCGACAGCGCGCGCTTGTCGCCCGCTTTGAGCTCTCCGGCCGACCGCGAGGGTCGCACGCCGTCCTTCCTGCCCGGGCTCGAGAAGAGGGCTCGGGAGGGGCTGAGGTGGCCAGGCGTGCTGGTGGCCGAGTCGTCATACGTCGGGTAGGGCGCGCGCGAGGCAGGCTGGTGCGAGCGCGACGTGAGGGAGAGCATCTTGGTCGGTCGACCTCGGAGGACGGACGACTCAAAGTCCTCCTCCTTGTCGCGCTTGCTCCTGCCGCCCACCGTGTCGGGACCGTTGCTCGACTTCTTGTACCGCTTTGGCGAGAAGAGGCCGAATGACTTCTTGGTCGACACGAGTCGGGACTGGTACTCGACTGGGACCTGAGAAGACGAAGTCTTGTCAGTGAGTCTAGGATAGGTAGGATTGGGAGTGGAGGATGACGGATTCACGATCTCTTCGTAGAAGATGTAGATGTCTTCCGTGCGAGGGTCGTCGTGCGGGCTGACGGACGACTGTCGCGTGACGGTCCCAGGGACTGGGAGGGCCTTGTAGTTGACCTGCCGAGGATGAGAGCAACAGTCAGCGCTAGCCCCCCCGCGGGTAAGTAGGATGCCGAGGAGAAGAACGCACGATGGCCCAGTTGACCTCCCTCAGAGTCGTGTCGGATCGGTCCATCCATCCCCCACTGATGAGAATGTCGGCCCAGCAGTCCACGAACGCTTCCTCGACCACGACCTCGCCGACGTGTCGAGGTCTGCGAAAATAGAAGGGAGTGCAACCAGTAAGTAGCAAAGTCAGGGAGGAGAAGAGCTCACGGGTTGGAAGGCACGTACCGGGTGTTGTAGTCGAAGGAAGGGAGGTCCTTCTGCATCTTCTTCAGTCGGCGCCGGACCTCCTCCCGATCTGTGACAGGACAGCCAGATTAAGGGTTCAGTCACACGCTTCGCACTCGAAAGAGAAACAAAAAGCGAGGGACGCACGCTCTGGCCACTCGAGGATGTCCCGTTGGATCGGGTTCGAAAAGCTCAGGCTCTCCGACAGCGTGCCCTCGCTCCGCAGAAATCCGGCGTTCGAAAAGTCGTTCCACGTCAGCGTCTCGCGCTTCTCGTGGTGAGCCTGCAAAGGTCGACGAAAAGGCAGCAGGGTCAGCTCCAGGACGCGCGCGAACGACAGCAAAAGGATAGGAGCGCACCTTGCGGGCCGACTCGGTCAGGTCGAACTCGAGCTGCTTGCTGATCGTCCGCCGTCGTTCCTTTCCCTTGCCGTCGACGCTCCCGAGCGACGCCGACGAAGGGGAGGACGAAACGTCAAAGCCAAGACTCATGAAGTCGCCCCACTGCTTCTCGCTCAGGCTCTTCCAGCGCTCCTTGTCGTCCTCGTCCTCTACGCGCTCGATCGCGCCAAACTCGCTCGCGCCTCCGCCGCCGAGGAGTGAGTTGAACAGCAGAGGGGGTAAGTGGGTAGGGACGTGGAGGCGCTTCTTGTAGTCGGCCGTGAACCTCGGTCCGGACAAAGGGGCAAGCGCGCTGCCTGCTCGGGAAGGGATAACGACCCTCTCGACCCACGTCCTCATGATCTCCGGTCGACCAGGTCCCTCTGGGTGTTCCATTTCGCCCGCCCACTGCTCGCCCGTTCGAAAGATCTCCTTTGAGTACGCCCGGACGTCCCGACGGAGTCCCTCAGCCTTGACGCACTTGACGCCCGGTCGAACGCGGCCTTCCTCGAGCGCTCGGTCTGTCGCCAGCGTCGCGGGGTAGCCGGCAATCCACGACTGGAGCCGGCCGGGGAGGGAAGACGCCCGCAGCGAGAGCGAGTGCGACTGGGAGCGGAGGTAGGCCAGCAGGAGGTGTTCGGTCGCGAGAGCCGAGCGGGAGAACGCCTGGTGCGTCGTCTGCAGAGAGGACGAGGGTGGCAAGCCGAACAGGAGAGGTCCAAAGAGCGAGCCGAGGACGGTAGGAGTCTGCGTGAACGGGCGTGTTGGCGAGAGCGTCAGGAGGGATGCAAAATCTTCAAGTCAAGAGGATGAAATGACGCACGCAACCGCCGACGTGGGAGTGCGCAGCGAGCCGGGAAAACATCGAGAAGAGGTCGTTGAAGATGGGCTGCAGGTCCGGTCCGAGGAGCGCGGTGAAGGCGTGCCAGTGGGTCATCGGGTAGCTCGTTGCTGCGAAACGGGTCAATCATGTCAGCTTGGCTGATCAGAACGAGTAAAGGAAGAAGAAGAAAGAGTGGACGTACCTCGCTCACGGTCTCTCCAGATCATGTACGTCTCGACATCCACCAGCCCTCTCTTCTCCTCAACGTCCACCTGCCTGTCCGGCTGGCTGCCTCCCTTCGCGCCGTTCGTCGCCTCAAGCACCGGCCGAACCTGAAGCACCCGGGCGAGCGCCCAGCGCAAGACCCAAGCGAGTTCGCGTTCGCCCGCAAACGTCAGCTCTTGGGTCCACGCAAAGTCGAGCTGCTTCTGCGACGTTCCAGGTTGAGGTTCCCTACCGAGGCGAAAACAGGTCTTGTTGTCAGCTGTCGTTCAGAAGCAAGTTGAAGGACAGACAACACGGAACGACCCACAGAGTTGCCAGATATGTCTCGACCAGCCTCGCGATCCTCGGCGCGCTCACGTCGAGTGCCAGACTCGAGAACAGCAGCGGCGTCTCGCACCCTCGTCGTCCGAGCTGGTTAGCGAGCGTGTGAACGGCCTCCTTGAGGTCGGGGATGCCGAGGACGACGTTGGTCCGGACCGGGATGAGTCCCCACGGCAGGTCGTCGGACGCAGATGAGGGAGCTGGCGGGGGTGGAAGGAGCGTTGGCGAGAAAAGCCATCGCGGCGCTGTCGGAGGGAGTGGCGGGAGCTTGGATGTGGACAGAGGCGGCGAAAGAGGCAAGGCTGAGGCAGCGGAGCGGCTGGAGAAAGGAAAGACGTGTCAACTGGGCGCTCGGACGTCAGAGAGCAACCTGGCGAACGAGGGGGGACAAACCTGGCTTCGCTCTTTGATCTGCCCGTCCACCCTCCCCCTACTCCGCTGCTGAGAACCCTCCCAAAGTCGTCGACGGCCGTCCGAGAGCTGGGGCCGCCTGCGCTGGTTGATGCGAGGTTGTCGTCGGAGCGTGCCCGAGCGAGCGTCTCGTCGGCTGCTCGCTGGTGGGCCTTTTGCTGAGCCTGGGCTGCAGCCTTAGCTGCCCTGCGTTTCGAGGTTGAGAGCGAGAACATCCAGTCGGGTGGATGCTGTTGTGGTGAGGGGAAGGGAAGGGGTGCGATGAGGGAAAGGCAGGGCAAGGGGGGTCGAGCGAGAGAGAAGAAAGGGAAGGGGGCTGTTGGTTCCGCCGAGCGAGAAGGCAGAGCGTGGAGGAGAGGATGAGAGAGAGCGAGTGGAGGGCTGGGTTGACTGCGTCCGAGTGCCTGCCTCTGTACGTACGAGTCAAAAGAGCAGAAGAAAGAAGAAGAGAGGGAGAGCAGGGAGGAAAGGAAAGAGAGGAGCAGAAGGGGAGACAGGAGACCTCACACGCAAGGCGGCGCGCAGCAGCCCCTGTCCTGAAACACACGAGAAAAAGGGGCTGACCCAACTAACGCCGATCGCCGCCTCTCTCGGACGCGCCTGTCCTCCCCTCTCTCCTTCTCTCCCTTACCCTTGCTCTCTTCTCTGATGCTGCAGGTGCAGTCGCCCAACTTCCCGCCCAACCTCGCCCTTCAGCCCCTCGCCCTTTCCCATCTGCGGCCTGCCCAGCACGAAGAGGACGACGACGCGTCGAGCTGGGACCAGACGGCCTCCATCGCCACCCACGGCATCGCAGGACGCCTCTGGGAGGCCTCCCTCCTCCTGTCAGAGTACCTCCAGCCTCCCTCTCCCTCATCGACACCCCTCTTTGACCCCTCCTGCTCGCTCTTCGCTTCCTCCTCGCCGTCTGCTGCTCGCGCTCGCACGGTGCTCGAGCTGGGGAGCGGGATCGGCTACGCCGCGCTGACGCTCTCAACCCACCTGCTCAACCCGGGCGACAAGGTGATCATGACCGACCTGTCCGAGGTCGTCGAGCTCATGAACGAGCGACGAGGTCGTTTCATCGGTCGACGGAGGGAGAGAGGTAAGGAGGAAGGGGCGGAGGTGTGGGTTCGGCCGCTCGCTTGGGGGGAAGGGAAGGAAGCTGCCCTCGGGCAAGAGCTGGCTTCCATTCGGACGAAGGAGGATGACGGGAAGCTGGTTGACGTTGTCATCTGCTCGGATCTCGTTTACTTTCCAGGTGCGTCTATCTTGTGAAGGAGGACTTCTTTTCTCTGGGGACTTGCTCATCCCTCCGCTTGGTCCTCTCTCGTCCGCAGCGCTCTACCCTCCCCTGATCGCCACCCTCGTCGCCCTCACCTCTCCCCCTTTCGACCCCCCTCCAGAGATCATCATCGCCTACAAGGTTTGATCTTTCTCTCTCTCTCGACACATCCGTTTAGCTCGAGCTCCTCAGACTGACTCGCTCTCTCTCCCGCACAGTCGCGCGACATCTCGAAGGAATCTCCCTTCTGGGACCGCCTCCTACAGTCCGGCTTCTATCTCACCCCCGTCGTCCACGTCCCCTCTGGCAAGCTCTTCGGCGCATGCAACGAAGACAGGATGGGCATCTTCCTCGTCCGACGGCAAGGCGCGGGCGAGGATGTCAGCTCGGGGGCGGGAGGGTTGGGGTTCGAGGATTTGCTCTTGCTCGGTCTTGAATGGGACTGAACCGACAGACCAAGAGATTCTTTCGAAAGGCCAGCGATGAGAGATGGATGTCGTTCGTGAGAAAAGGGAGTCATGCAAAAGGAGGCTGAAGGTGTGGCAAAAATGTAAGATGGGCGGCTCAAGAAAGAGAGTGAAGAGAAAAGATATGGAAAACGACAAAATAATCCAATCCTAACTCGAAGGAGCCGGATTAAGCATCAACCGGCTTGTCCAGGTTGGAGCCCGTCCTACTGCCCTCGAGCGCAGGCCGCTGCTGCCGTCGGCCGATGCGCGTGCCGTACTGGACGAGCGTCTCGAGGCTCGCCTGGCAGTTCAGCCGAAGGTCCTCGTCCCACTCCAC
This sequence comes from Cystofilobasidium capitatum, assembly GCA_014825545.1. Taxonomy (NCBI): domain Eukaryota; kingdom Fungi; phylum Basidiomycota; class Tremellomycetes; order Cystofilobasidiales; family Cystofilobasidiaceae; genus Cystofilobasidium; species Cystofilobasidium capitatum. The sequence goes on from MVAJ01000109.1 coordinate 16,151, forward strand.
CGTACCATTCGATGCGATCAAAACACAAGTACTTCCACCAAAGGCAAAACATCCGAGCTCGTCGCCCCTCTTGATGGTCTGGCCTTCCTGGACGGTGTGGACGATCGTGCCGACCACTGCGGACCAAAAAACAGAAGAAAAGTCAGCACTTGTTGAGAACCATCAATATCGACCACTCGGCCTCTCGTATCCACTCCTCTCTAGCAGTGGAAGCAATAGAGAGCAGATGGGATGGTAGGTTGAGGAGAGGGAAAGAAGGGGGGGGGGTTGAAGTGAGGCGGACAGGACATACTCATGGCTCCGACGCACACCATGAACATGCGACCAAAAACGGGCGAGTCGATGGGAACAATCGTTCGAACGTTCTCTAAAAACATCATACACGTAAGCAAAGATAGTCAGGTTCTGATCTTCAGAAGAAAAACCCGGAGAAGCGGACGAACCTCCATACACGTCGAGCGAGGTCCGGATGGCCTGAGGATTGACAGTGTAGTAGCTGCATGTCGCACACGGGTGGAACAAGGGTTCGGTCAATTCAAGTCTGGGCGTCAAGCGAGGTGCAAATGGGGGAAGGCAGAGGGAGAGAGGGAGGGAGGGAAGGGGACACAGCGCCAAGAAGAGTCAAAACTACGCACGCTCCCTCCACCTTCTTGATCTCTCCAACGGTACCGTCAACGGGGCTGTGGAACCGATGGTAGTCCTGAGGTGCCAGTCGGAAGATCTGTGGAAGCGTACGCTGTGTCAGCGGAACGCGCGGCAAGTGTCGTACAGAGTAACTCTCAAAGACGCACGGCAACAGCACCCTCACTGAACCGAGCAGCTTCATTCCCGTACGGTCCAAGCAGCTTCTTGATACTAGAGGATAAAGGAAAAAAAAAGGAAAAAAAAAGGAAAGGCGGGGGGGGGAGTCAGCCAAAGGCTCTTCTGCTTCTGGGGCTGAAGCTCACGCACCTGAAGTCCCGCCCCTTGATCCAGATCTTCTTGGCCAGCGAGACGGTGTCAAACGCCATCAGTCGGCAGTCGGCGCTCGAGACGATGCTGTTCGGGTCCTGGTCGATCGGTCGAACCTCGGGCTTGAGCTTCCGGTAGAAGAACTCGTTGAACGTCTCTGCGATTTTAGGCGAGAGGCAGGCGTCAGTTCCTCCGTGGTCGATCAAGCAAGCAAACCGAACGAGACAAACTGAAAGACTCGAGAGGGTCGAGGATTTCGTCCAGGTTGAGTCGGTGGAAGGCGATGAAAGCCGGAATCTCAAGAGCCGACTCGGGCGAGTCGTACTTGAGACCCTGCTTGACCGACATGCTCTGGAGCATTCGCCGAGCTGCAACCAGAGACAAAAGAGTAGTTCAGAAGGGAGCTGGGCTGGCAGGAGGAACGTCTGTGGCTGACCTCGTGCGCCCTGCATGTTCTTCTTGGCTCCCTTGTAGAGGACTCGGATGCCAAGTCGGACGTAGACAGCCCTGAGTTGCGAACAGGAGCATGCTTGTCAGATCTCTGGCTGCGAGCGTGCTGTGAGCGTGGAAACTCACATCTTCTCCTCGAGCAGATGTCCGCTCACTCGGTCCTGGACGAGGATGTTGGCCGAGTTGGCACCTATCCGGTACGCTCCAGCTGCAAAAGAACGACTGGTTCTTCAGATCTCAACTCGTGGCACATCGAGTCAAGGCGAAGAACTCACAGGAAACTTTGGTGAAAATCTTGGTGAGCGTCTTGCGCTGGGCTTGCGAGCTGTCAAGACAAGTCGAGATTGATCAGTTGGCATCAATCAGGTCAGAGTGGACAAAGGAGGAGACGCACGCGGTGACGTAGTTACCGACAAGGATGCGGTTGACCGACCCCCAGTCGGCACTGGCACAGACGGCGATGTGAGTGACAATGTCGACTTCGGTCCGCTTGTTGAGTCGAGGTCGGTGGCAGAGAGGGCACTCCTTAACGTTGATGACCCGCTCGAGGTGCTCGCTCTCCTCTGAGATCTCCTGGTCGTCGTCGTCGTCGTACGGGATGCCGGCCTCGTCCGTCAGGTGGAACTCGTTCTTGGGGAGTCGGTTCATGATGACCGCAGGCTTGTTAAGGGCGTCGACTTCCGGATCCTGCTCTGGTCGGGCGCCTGGTCCGTCGACGCTCAAAGCAACGGCAGGGTCGGGTTTGAAGTTCGAGTCAAGCAGCTCGAGATTAGGGAGGTCGGCAGGAGGGGTGGGCGTCGCGGAGTCGCTCGACATGTCGTTCTCTTCGGACGATACGGTGTTCTTGTCCTCCCTTCGCTTCTTGACCTCGCCCTCCAGCGCCTGAATGACCTGTTCGATGGTCAGTTCGTCCGACTCGGGGTCGAGGTTCTGCTGGGTGAAGTAGCCGTTGACCGTCTCCTTCGTCAACGTCGAGCCCAGCGAGTCGAGCATCTGGGCGTGGGCACCAGAGGAAGAAAGATTCAGCACCCAAACGATCGAACACTGGAGGGAAGAGAGGCCGACTGACCGTCTCGAGTTCGGTCATCGAGATCCGCCCTGAGTTGTCTTCATCGTACTGCTTGGCCAGCTCCCGCCAAAACTGGGGGAAAACAAAGAGACAGAGGGTCAGCGCACTGGACGACACAGTCAGCATAGATTGAGAGGCTCACGCGCTGTCGCAAGGCCTCGTACGGCTCGTACTTAGCTCGGATAGTGATGGACGGCTTGTGCTTGCTCTGCCACGATGGATCTTGAGGCGTCTCAAGATGCAGCTGTCAAGGGAGACGAGTGCAATCAAGTCAGCCTGTGTTCAGAACGAGCCCAGCAAGTAAGTGATAATTGGCTGACCTTGTACTCCTTCATGTCGTGCTTGCCGTCAGAGTCATGGAGGCCGGTCTCCTCGTCGGGTCGAGGGGCGGACTCGAGAAGCTCCGCCAGCGGGAGGCTAAAGGAACCAAAAGAGAGTCAGCATCGATCGATCAAGAGCTTCAAAGTGCGGTGGGAGACTCACGTAGCCTCGCCAACGTAGTCGTTGCCGGATGCCTTGTCCCAGTCGAGGATGGAGAACTTGATGGTGTACGAGCTGCAAGGGAGAGGGCGCCGGAGTCAGACAAAAGTAGCAGGAAAGGGAGCGTGCAAAGAAACTGACCTCTCATACTTCTTGCAGTGAAAGAGGAGCTTCTCGTTCCAGGTGGGGTTGAGCTCGTGTCGAATGACGCGCGTCCTGAAGATCTTCTTGCCGAAGCTGACGACAACGAATGGGTCCATGTCGAAACTACAGAAGGTCGTCGAGAAGTCAGCTCTGGTACTGGACAGGCAAAAGAAAAGAGAAGGCGAGGAAAAGACTCACCCAATTTTCAGGACGTTCTTGAGCCGAGGGAGATCCTCCGCACTCTTGATCTCCAGCAGAACGACACCCAGGATCTCCGAGTCCGTCGAGTAGCTCCAGTCTTTGCCCGTCTTCTTGCGCTTGAACTTGGGCGCGCGGCTCTTCTTGTGCGACTCCGTAGGGGTGACTGCACCGGACACGGAGGGCGTCAGGTCAAAGTAGTCGTCCTGTCCCTTCTTCTTCTCCTTCTTTCCCGGTCCGGGGGACGACCCTCGTTGAGGAGTGGGGAGTGGACTGGTACTGGATGACGAAGCCGAGGGTCCGGCGAGACTGGGGGATGAGACGGAAAGGGAAGGGACACCGAGGGCAAGAGGTCCGAGGGCGGGGAGGAGGAGACCATCGGCAGACGTCTGAGGAACCAGGGGAGGCAAACAAGTCGCCTTGACAGCCGGAGAAGGGGGTGCGCTCGTCAGGACTTCGTCCTCGTCGTCCTCGTCGCTGGAACTGCTCGAAATGCCGTCGTCCTGCAGCTCGTCCGCGCTCTCTCCCGAATCGTCACTCGCCGTCTCGAGCATCGTTCCGATCCCCTGGAAGGCGGGCACCGTCATGATGTTGCGCTCCTGCGAAGTCTTGAGTAGGTAAGCGTAGACGCTCTCAAAGTCCATGGACGGCAGAGAGTTGGCGGAGTCCGAGGCCCGTTCCGGCGATGAAATGAACCCGATCCTGAGGGAGATGTGACCCGTCGCCTTCTTCCTTCTCCGAGATGACAAGAGCGGCGCCGTCACGGTCTGTTGCAGATCAAAGGGGCGTGGGTCTCAGCCGAAGTGGTCAAGTGAACGACAAGTCTGTGCAAGTACTCACGTCGAGCGTAGGACTCCACTTCAGCGCCTTGCCCCCCGGAAACCAGTCGGCAACCTGCACAGCAGCCTCTCCTAGGTACTCCTTCCTCAGCAGATCCTACAGAGCAGAAGATACGTCGCTTGTCAGCTTGACAGACGCGACGTACGGCGAGGGTCTGGGCGCAGAGCAAGCGCGCGTGACAGAAGGAAGGAACGGACCTTGTCCCAAGCGACGCACTCAATCGCTGCGAGTCGGCCAGCCTGCGACCGGTAGATGGGGAAGTCGAACGTCGAGCTAGCGGCCGCGAACTCGGGCTCGAGCGTACGCTTGACGACTTTGGTCGAGAAGCGATTCGGAGGGATAGACACCGTGACGAACCTGTTGCGAAGCGGCAGAGGGAAGGCACGAGCGTCAGCACCACGAGCTTCCGCAGCGCAGACGGTGAGAGAAAGACTGACGGATCAGATGTCGTCCCACCCTTGTCCATGCCGATGAGACCTGATCCACTGACGACCTGGACGCGCAGGACGGCGGCAGGCTCCTTGTCTGGGAGTTGGAACGGTTTCGGTTGTAGAGGAAGATCACCGCAACTCAGCCTCGGCGGGATTGATCAAGGGCAGACGGTAGGACTCTAGCAGGAAACGCACCTTCCGAACCTTGCTTCGATCCGTTTCCACGCTTGATGGGGTTCTTGAGGCGCAATGGCTTGATGGGCAGTCTCTGTAGGGAAGGGACAGGGCGGCGTACGTCAGGCGGGTCCAAGCTAAAGGGGCGGACGGCAAGCGTGCGGGAGATCGCAGAGGCGTAGGTACGTACGCTCTTGCGAGACTTGTGCTGGCGAGCAGGGGGTGAAGCCTCTGTCGACATGGTGATTGGGAGTGCTGAGATGAAGATGCGATGGAGAGGGGGAAGGTGTGTCGGGCGGAGACGACTTTGGGTCGGTGACCACCATCGGAGGCTTTCCAGACGCTTATATTCGGAAGCAACCAAGGCTACCTCTTGCTCGCTCCCTTCCGTTCTGCTCCTGCTCCCCCACCCTCACCCCCTCGGAAGCTGACTTTTAGCCCTGCCCGGTATCTCCTCTCTCTCACTGACATCCTGGTGTAGCCGTAGCTGTCGGCGTCTGCTTGTTCGCTCGCACCAGCTCTTCACGTCCGCTATCCGCCTCTCCTCCTTCCACCCCTCCCTCTCGCGGTCCAGAAACCGTCCTCACTGGCACCGGATAGACTGAACAAGCTGTCGAAGGAGCCAAGACTGGGGCCCTCCTCTGCGTGCGACGACACCGATGGGGCGAGAGGGCGGAGGGGCAGTCGGCGAGACTCGGAGGCGACGGCGCCGCGCCTCTTCCCACAGCTTCCTTTGTGGACGGACAGCCGCGACGCAGCCTCGTCGGCGAGTACAAGAGGGAAGCTCGGAGGTGCAGAGGTGGAGACGTCTTCCCTCACACCCTCCTCAGCTTCTGAACCTCTGTCCTACTCAAGATGGCCTCCCTCGACGTCCTTCCGGCTCGCAACCCTCTCCACATCCCCGAACTCGCAATCGCCATTCTCACGTCGATTGCTTCCTCTGAGGTTCCCTCCACACACTTGGCGACGTCTTCTCTCTTCCACGACATCCTCCTGCCCCACCTATACCGCACGGTCCGACTCTCGACCATCTCGCAGTGGCGCAGCTTCCTCATGTCGACCCCTTCCTCCCACCTCGCCCTCGTCCGCGAACTCGACCTCGTCGTCGCCAATGAGGAGGTCGCCTGGGAGCTCATGGGAGCTTTTCTCCGTCGTCTCGGCCGAGAGTTGACGGCAGAAGAGCGAGGCCGGATCGTCTCGTTCCGAGTGCACGTCGTCGAGGAGGAACGCGCGCTCGACCTGCTCGCCAACGTCTCCATCCCTCGTTTCCTCTCCCTCCTTCCCAGCCTCCACGAGCTCTCGTTCACCGGCGCGTACCCAGCGTCTTTCTCTTCGGTTCTCTCGATGGCTCGTCGACCAGGCCATCCGTCGGACGCTCTCCAGCAGACAAAGACGCTGCGTTTGCCGCTCCATCTGCTGAACGTCACGTCGGACACGCTTCCCTTCATCCCTTTCGCCCCCATGCGTCTCGTCTCGCCGACTTCGCCAGTCATCCATCTCCACCTCCCTCCTGCCGTCCGACATCTTCACCTCGACGTCGATCCCGAGCGCCCGTGCGTCCTGGTCGACGAACCGACGACGGGGGGTCCACTCCCCGCACGCTCGACAAAACACGTCGTCCCGCCCCTCGAGTTCTTCAAGGTCTGGCTGAGCACGCTCGAGACGAAGGACGAGGGGAGGAGTCTGCAGTCGATCTGCGTGCGGGGGGGGGCAGTGAAGGAGGGAGAACGGTCAGAGTGGAACGCCCTGAGCAAGGCGCTGGTTTCGCAGCGTCTGCAATTGACGTTCGACGAACTCTAGATAGATATTACATACCCTCTCTTCTCTTCCCAAGAACGAGAAAGCTAGTTCTCGCATCAGACAGTGCACAACAGTTTCACGACAGAGAGTCATGACTCACGCGTGTTGGGCTCGTTCGCCGCCCCGCCCATTCTCGCTCGAGGCCGATGACCAGCTCAGTCGCCCAGTAGGCACCCACAGACAAACCCTCGAGATGTCCGGCATCGTCTCTATCCTTGCAGGCGTCGGCATGGGTACGTTCCCCTTGCTTCTCAGATCTCACGCACTCGCAGAAGAGTTGATGAGCCACGCACATTCCCTTCCATCACCTCAGCCGTCGGTCCCCCCCTCATCTACTCGGAACAGGCCTACTCGATCGTCAAGCGCAAGGACTCGTCCGGCTTCTCGTTCGACGTGTGCGCCGTCTTGCTGATCGCCAACATCACCCGCTGCGTCTTCTGGCTAGGTCCGTCCCTTGGTCTTTGCGCCCTAACTTAGCAGCTCTGCAAGGGCTGGCTTCCCTCAACGAGGTCCCTGGACAACCTACTGACTGGCTGCTTCCTTCTCCTTTACAATCCCAGGCAAGCGCTTCGAGCTGGGTGCGTTCTCACGTCTCTCCTTGTTCAGGATGGAGTCTTGCTGACTTTCACTTGGAACGCTCTCTCCTCATCTGGCCCGCAGCGCTCCTCATGCAGTCCGTTTTCCTCATCCTTGCCATGCTCGCCCTTCTCTTCATCCTCATCAAGTACCGGAGACCATCCAGCAAACCCAACAAGTCCCCGCGTCCGCTCAACTTCTGGCAATGGTGCGTTTCTCTTGCCCATCCTCCTCCCCTGACGGGCGCCGCACGGGTCAGGCGCTGACGAAGGGGGTGTGCACATGGCCGACCGCAGGGAGTCGTACGGGCAGTACATCGAGTTCCTCGCCGGACTCATCGTCTTTCTCTGCATTCCCTACCTCATCCTGGGAGGCTACGACTGGTTTGTCGACGCGCTGGGCTTCATCGGTTCGTCCACCTGCGGCTTCCCCTCCTGCCGCAAGGTTCAAAGCTGACGATTCAATCCTTTGATCGCACGGAACGACAGCTCTCGGGATTGAGAGTCAATTGCCTACCCCTCAAGCAATCAGCAACTTCCAGAGGAAGTCGACAGCCGGTCTCAAAGCATCCGTCATCGCAGGCTGGCTCGGGGGAGATCTATACAAGTGAGGCTCCTCCCACAAACCCTGTCGCTCTTGAGAGAGTCTGCCGCTGATACTCTCCCTCCCTCTGCCTGGCCGGTTTCAGGACGTTTTACTTCTGTACGTTGCACCCGCTGCTCGTCCTTCTGAGCTTCTCTTCGTAGATCAAGCAATACTGACCCTTGGCTTGGCACTGGAACACCAGGGATGCGCGGTTCGCCAGCACAATTCCTAATATGCGGCCTGATCACGGTCTCCATTGATCTTGGTGCGTCTTCCTGCCTTGGACCTGGTATAGACTGTGAACTGTAGGCGGAAGGCTGATCGCGGACATGTCCCTGTCTGGTCTCCTCTGGTGCAGTCATCGTCGCACAACGCTTCTACTACGGTACGGACGGCGAGGGCGGCGCCTCTCCGTCCGACGACGACGACGTGGAGCGTGGAGAAGGGGGCGAGGAGAGCAGAGCTCTGCGTTCAGACGCCGACGAGCGCTAGATGTGGATTGCATGGCGCATCAGGTACCATCTAGAGGACCGGCAAGCGACGCTCGCTTTCTTCTTACTAGCTAGCGCATCCAGGAATAATGGAGTGAGAACCGGTGTTGAATCCAGTAGAGCAAGTGCTTCGGGGCCGGACAAGTGTCTATTGTAGAGACGAAGGTTACAAAGATGCAAGGACGACAGCGCGAAGCAGAAATGTTAAAAAGGAAGGTGTAGGGATGCAGGTCCCGGGGTATGAGAGCGTGGAAAGTTCGGAAGAAAGTAGTGTACAGAAGAGGCAAGGTTGACTTGCCGGGGTGATCGTACATGTTGAGCGTACGACGATAACAGTGTGTTGTTGCGGTGCAGGGAGCGTGTTGAACCAGATGGGGATGCAGAGATGCGTGAGAAAAAAAAAGGGGAGAGAGAGAAGGAAAAAGGTGAGAGACCGAAGCGAGGTCGACTAGGCCTCTAGAAAGGCAGGGGCGAGCGAAGCGCGAACAGAAGTTGGCGACCGAAGCTTAAAAACAGGGAAGCGAGCAGCGTTCGTAGGGGAGGTCGAGAGGACGGGAGCGGGAGCGACGACAAGAGCCTTTTGAACGAGCTCGAGCTCCTCCAGCAGCATCCTGGCGCCAACGGCAGCGTTGAGCGTGTAGATGTGCAGGCCAGAGACTCCAATATCGGCATCCAGGATGCGACGGCACATGTCGGCGACGAGCTTCGTTCCCGCGACCTTGAACTTCTCCTCGTCGTCCTTGACCGGGTTGAGGGCGTCGTAGAAGTGCTGAGGGACGCTCAACCTTTCTCGCTCGACCCACTTGGCGAAGACGGCGTGTGTTTGGATGGGCATGATTCCGGGGATGATGGGAACGGTAATACCGGCCGCTCGGACGTCCTTGACCCACTGAATGAAGCTCTCGACGTCGTAGAACATCTGAAGGAAAAGATGAGATGACGCAGAGTTAGTGCGATAGGCCGGTAGCGGGGAGGGAGGAGTGGTGCCCACTTGAGTGAAGATCACGTCGGCGCCAGCATCAACCTTCTCCTTCAGCCAGACCATTTCTTGCTTCTCGCCGCCAGGCTTTGTCTCCGGATGTCCTCCTGGGAAACCAGCGACGGAGATGGAGAACGCGTCGCCATGCTGCGAGCGGATGTGTCGAACGAGCTCGGCAGCAGTCGTGCAAGACCCCGGGACGGGCGTCCAGTCCGTCTGTCCGGGCAGCGGGTCACCTCGAAGAGCAAGAATGTTGCTGCAGCCATGCGCTCGGGCGGTGTTGAGGGCGTCGTCCAGTTGCGACTTCTCGACTATAGGGAAGAGGTCGTCGGGTCAGACGGCGACTTGAGGGGTGCTATGCGCCGAACCGGTGCTATGGGACTCACCACAGGTAAGATGCATGACGGTATCGAGGCCCAGGTCCTTCTGGCAGCGTTCGACGAGGCCTGTGGTCAGGTCTGACGAGCGACCACCAGCGTTCCTGAAAGAGCCGAAGAGGTGTGGACCTGTCAGACGTGGCACTGGGAGAGGCAGAGGACAGTCCAAGGCAAAAGCTCACCAGGTCAAGTCAATAAAGAGCGGCCCGAAAGCCTTCATCCTTTCGATCCGACCGCAGAGGTTCTCCATGCCTTGGGGAGTTCGGGGCGGAAAGTACTCGAAGGAGAACCTGTCGCGAGGGACCGGCGTGGGCCGGGGGGACGGTCAGCCCACAGACCTAAAAGAGACTGGATTTCAGCTCAAACGAAGGACTCTACGACTAACCAGGTTCGGCCCTCCTGCTCGGCTTGCTGGAGCTTCTGCGTGATCTTCATCTCTCCTTCTCTGCCGTCGGGGCGACTTGACTGTTGGGGGAGAGCTCGCAGGTTCGTCGAACGAGTTTCGCGGCGGAGCACGTCGTCTAGCACGCACGGGCGTCGAAGCACTTGCAAAAGGTTTGCTTCGGTTTCAACACATCCTGATACATGAGAGGGGGTAATTAGGTGACTAGAGACAGTCTACAGGGTTTTAAGCGAGCTTGATGAGCTTCTTGATGCCCTCGTCTCCCTCGATCCGAACCGACTTCCACTCGTCCTGGACAGCGGCGCCGATACCGTGCACGTAGAAGTCGATGGCCTGGAGGGTCGATGAGAGCAGCGGGTTATCAGAGAGCCGATGACGATGGTTGGAGGGAAAAGGGTGGACGCACAGGCTGGTTCCAGTCTAGGACACTCCAGTCGATCCGACCGCAGCCCTTCTCGAGCGCGATCTTTCCCAGCTCACGGAAGAGCATCTTGCCCACGCCTGTCCCTCGCGTAGCCGGGGTGACGTACAGGTCCTCGAGGTAAAGTCCGGGCCTGGCAAGCCATGTCCTATTGGATAGAACGACAGACAGTCAGTGGTGAGTCCTTGTAGAGGTCGGGTCGAGTCACGACACGCACGAAAAATTGAAGAAGTACTGAAGGAAGGCAGGCCGTCAGTCGATATCATTAGCAGAGGACAGAAGCAGAGCCAGAAGACTTACCAGAGCCATTCCCACGACCGCACCTCCGACCTTGGTCTCCTGGGCGACCAGGCAGTTGGCGTACCGATCCTGTCCCGGCTCGGGGAAGAGACTCTTCTTGAGGAGCTCGGGAGTCGCCTGGGCCTTCTCCAAAGCCTTCTCGTAGTCGGCCTGATGAAATATCTGGTGCGTCAATTACGGTCTCGATGTCCAAGAGGTCTCAAGGAGGGACGTACGAGCTCCCTGATCAGGCGAATGATGTCGGGCTGAGGCGAGGTCGAGGAAGAGGGCGGAGTTCAGCGAACGCCTGCGCAAAACGAGATGCCCTAGCCAACTCGGACAACTTACAATATCGGCTTCGGTAGCCGGTCGGACCTGGATAGGGCTGGACATGCTGGGCTGGACACTGAAGAGGGAGGAGGGAGTGAGAGTTAGACAGCGTCGATGGCTGTCGGCGTCCCAGGCCGGACGGAGCTGTCAGTACGTATCATGCCATGGCCCACTTATTTTACTTGCTCCCCCCAAATCATCATGGCCTTCCCACCTCCCTTTGGTCTCGCAGAGTCCAGCTGACAGCTTGGTTGCGCTCGTCTCTGCTGTGTATGTACTCCAGTCACGGCCGTCGTCCGAAGGTTCGCCTACCCGTCGACCAGCCACCTGGACGCGACCGCCCGTCCGCCATCGCGTCAAAGACGGGACTCGCCTCAGGAAGCAAACCCCCTTGTCTACCCGTGCAGGTCTGATAGCGCCCTTTTAAGGGCGATTGGTTCGCTCTTCGGACTGCGACTTTGACCACCATTATCGCTGCTCTTTTGACATTGCTCCGCATAGACCAGCCTCCTTCCTCAACCTAGCAACCTCACTCACCGTTCACCACTGCTCGCCATGATTGAAAGCAACGCACCTCGCACTCATCACTTCAAGGACCTTCTCGAGGTACGCTTCCTTCGTCGCTGAGTACCTGCAGACCTTTGCGCTCACATGCGACGCGCTTTGGTGCAGGATTGGGGATTCTTGACGGACGACTTCATGTGGTCGCCGGCCATCAAGAGCTCGTCGTTGGATACGCCCGCCACGAGAGACGAGTACTCGGATGATCCTGCGGGTATGGATGAGGACGATTGGGTCGCCTCAGCCTTGAGCCGAAGCGTGCGATCTGCGACTCGCTTTGTCCCGTCCGTCGCTAGAACTGGGTGCTGATTCGGGTCTACGGTCTCCTCAGTCCTCCATCTCCAGCCTGTCAACTCCTTCGTTGACCTCTTCCACGTCAGGATTCTCCTGGGCCGACGACGTTGAGGCAGAATGGCCTTTGCGCTCGACCTCAGGGTCGGAGTCGCTTCCGTCACCTCAATCCGTCCTCTTCGCTCCGTCCCCGACCTACGCGACCTCGGGTTTCTCCTGGGCTGATGATGTCGAGGAAGAGTGGTTCTCGAGATCACAATCGACCAGTCCGCCTTCAGAGTTTGATTTTGAGGCAGAGGGCCTGCCTCCGGACGCTTCTGTGAATTTCTCGTCTCAAGATGTTTTACTGGTCCCCGCACTGACCGTGTTCCCCCTTCTCCTCCCCTTTCAAAGTCGCAGTGCTCGTCTCCCGCCTACCTTGCAGACGTCATGGAGGTGGATGAGATGGAAGATGAAGGGGCAGGAACAGAGACGGGGTTCGCCATCTACGACTTTTCCGAAGCCGAATACTTCTCAGTCGAAGAGTCCGCGCCGGACAACTCTGTACATTCAATTCTCCTCTCTCCTGAAAGACTTAGAGGTCAGTCCTGACCGAGTCTTCCGACTTTCAGCACGTCGTCTACCTCCAATACCGTCCTCCGGCCGCCCGCGGCTTCCACAAGACTGCCCTTCTCCATAAGAACGGGAACGGACTGCGTCTCGTCTGGCACCACTACGTTCCGCAATCGGGGAGGGTCTTCAAATTCACTCCTGAACCTAGTCGCCTGCGAGAGTCTTTTGTCCCTCTCAGTGCCGGATGAGTCGAACAAATCCCCCCAAATCTGATGTGAGTTCTTTCCAGACTGATCTGCCCTCGAAACATACTGATCCCCTCTTCCCACCTTCCACAGAAACGTCTGTTTGTCTATCTTGGAGTTGTCGTTGGTGATCGTGCCTTGGGCGGAGAGGATTTAGTTTGTACTTGTTCTGAGGACCCTTGTACGCCGAGCACAGCAGCAGGGTCCTGCTATAACATGCATCGAACACATCTGAGTCCTCGCTCTCTCCCCTCTGTCCAGCCAGAACGGTATGCGAGAAAGAATATTCTTGTTGTGCCTCGCCCCCAGGGTCTCTCGCTCTGGGCGAGTTTTCTCGCGCAGCAGTCGGGCGACCGAGGTGAGAGTCCCAAACTGCCACACCGTCCTTCCTCCTCCACGACGCAAGCGATGGGCGGACGCACGCACTCGGAGGTCTTCCCTGCGACGGGACAGTCTAGCTCAGCTTCCCAGTACGCCCTCTCGCCTGCCCTCTCGCCCAGGCTTGCCTCTCAGCCCGCGTCCCCCGGTTCCGCCTCGTCCTCCAACCCGCCGGCTGCCAACACGTCGTCCTACGTGCCCTCCCGCTCCTTGCATCCGCCGATCCAATCCTGTAGGTCCGTCGACGAGTACGAACGATTGAACCACATCGAGGAGGGTTCGTACGGCGTCGTTTTCCGGGCGAGGGAGAGGAAGACGGGCGAGGTCGTCGCGCTCAAGAAGCTCAAGCTCGAGGAGGAAAAGAGCGGCTTCCCCATCACCAGTCTCCGAGAGGTCATGGCCCTGATGGTCTGCAGGCACGAGAACGTCGTGGGCGTGCGCGAGATCGTGGTCGGCGACACCCTGACGCAGTGAGTCCGCCCCTGCGTCCTTCGACCCTCTCGGGGCGAACCCCCTTCTTGACTCCGCCTCCCCTCCTCTTCTCGCAGGATCTTCATCGTCATGGACTTCATCGAGCACGACCTCAAGACGCTTCTATCAACGATGCCCAACCCCTTCCTCCAGTCCGAGGTCAAGACGCTCTTGCACCAGCTCCTATCGGCCACCAACCACTGCCACGCCAACTGGATCCTCCATCGAGACCTCAAGACGTCGAATCTGCTCATGAACAACCGAGGGATGATGAAGGTCGCCGACTTTGGGCTGGCACGCAAGTTCGGAGATCCGTTGGGCGACATGACGCAGCTGGTCGTGACTCTGTGGTACAGGTGCGGTCTGCTCCCTTGATGACCCCCAACTCCGAGCGCCTTTGCTGACCCTCGAGCGCCGTCCCTCTCCTCAGGTCGCCCGAACTGCTGCTCGGAGCAACAGAGTACACCACAGCAGTAGACATCTGGTCAATAGGGTGCATCTTTGCCGAGTTGATGATGAGGGAGCCGCTGTTCCAGGGCAAGGGAGAGATTGACCAAATCGGACAGGTGCATCTCCCAGCCGTGACACTCAAGCTTCTTGCACTAAGCTGACATCTGAGGGCCTCGTCCCGTCCCTTTGCTTGCTCAGATATTCAAGCTGCTCGGGCGACCTACAGAGGACAACTGGCCGGGATGGAGCAAACTGCCCCTGGCCAAGTCGTTGAACGTCTCGACTCAACCGTCAGCACTGCGCTCTCTCGATGAACGCGCTCGGGTAATGACACGTAGTTCCCTCTCTCCTCATTGACCCCTCTCCAGACGTGGCTCGAGCCTACGCAACAAGTTCCGGTTCATCACCGAAGCTGGGGCAGACCTCCTCAGCCAACTCCTGTGCTACGACCCAGAGCAACGGATATCCTGTGAGGAGGCAATGAGGCACCCTTACTTCACGTACGTTTAACCAAGCTGAGAGTCCGTTACCTTCAAGACGTCTCTGTTGACGAGTCTCTCGCTCCCCACAGCGAAGCACCTCTGCCGAAACACCCATCACTCTTTTCCTCTTTCCCATCACTCGCCGCCGGAGAAAAGTACGTCTACGTTCTCTACGCCGAAGGATATTTTCTCGGCTTTTGACGATCTGCCCGTGAATCCACAGACGACGAAAGGTTGAGTCGCCCTCCGCGCCACACGCCAAGTTCGCCAACTTCGATAAGGATGGCTGACCTCAGTGCCAACGGCAAGATCGAGACTCTCCGCACGCGGAAGGTCTACACAGGCGAAAGTCTGTTGCCAAAAGCACATCCGCAGAGAGAAGAGGGTACAGCGGTCGTGCGAGAGCTGCACCAGTGCGTCCTCCTCTCCTCTTCCTTCGCACACTTT
>MVAJ01000010.1:0-330427 GCA_014825545.1 Cystofilobasidium capitatum
GTCCTTATGTGTTGTAGATCTTCTCAGCAACCCTATTCTCCAAGAGGAGCTTTCAACGGTCAAGATGGTACTGAACGGGAGAAGTTTTACACTCTCGGCAGAGGAGTGGACAAGTCTGATGCAGGAACTTCTATCGGTTAAGGAAACAGTGGTTCGTTTGGGGCAAGGGTGTCGACACCGGCTTGTTGAAATCTGGATCGCACCAGGTGCCTCCTTTTCCTCTTCTCTTCTTTTGTAGCTTTCTCCCGGTGTATCTGTTTCCTTCTTCGTCCACGCTCTTCCCCGCTGTTCCCGTTCCAACACCACCCGCTTTTCTTCGCCGTCCTCCCTGCAACTCAGCCTCGATGAGATGCCAGCTCGCCCCATCCCGCAGTTGTCAGGCTGTTGTCCCATCCGAGCGTGTGCAAAGGGATCGTGGCGGCAGGTTCATTGATAGGACGGCGAGCTGCTTGGCGCAGACTCGACGAAACGCCTGCTTCTCTCTCTGCGTCCTTCTCCCTCCCTCCTCCTCCGCCCCCTCTTTAAAGCCCAGACGACACTTTCTAATGTCCAGCCAAGACCCGCCAACTTCCGACAGCACGTCGAGGGCAATAGAAGCTCCAGGCCCGTCGTACGCGCCCCCGGCTTCCTCGTCTTACCCACACCCTCTATGCCATCCCCCACTCCTTTGTTCCAATGAATTGCGAGAATCGTGTCCGTCGGGCAGGAGGGCCCCTTCACGCTCCCCCCTTGGCCCTCAACTGGGCCCGCAACTTCGCCACCTCGTCCTGCAGCTCGTTCATTTGCTCGAGCATCTCGATACCCGGTCCTTGCATCTCGCGGGACCGGAAGTCGTCGAGGTCGTCCTGCGTGCGCAGGAGATCAGACCGCAGCTTGGAGAGCTCCGCCTCGAGTCGGGTCTGAAGCGTGCGTTTCTCAGATGCCGCTTGGTCCGAGATCGACATGGCCCGGATCGAGAGTGCTCTGAAAGAGGGAGGCAAAGCGAGAGTCAGAAGGAGAACCTGCAAGATCGAACAGAGAAAGAGGTCGGAGGGAAAACGCACTCGTTGGCTTCCGAGAGGGAATCGCAGGCCTCCATCTGGGAGCGCAACGACGCCTCGAGTCTACGCTTCTCCTCGCGCAGGTCGGCGATTGTGCTCTCGAGCTCGTTGAAATGCGCGAGACTGGAAAGGTACAAGGGAAGGAAGCGTCAGCGAGCGGCCTCCTGCGACTGAGATTGAAGGTAAACGAAGCGTCGAACCTGTCCCCTCCTGCGCCCGCACCACCTTCATTCTCGAGCCTTTCCTCCAGTGCGCGTACCTGCCGCTGATACGTCTCGAGCGCGCCCCGACTCTCCATGACCAGCCTCTGCGCCCTCTCCGAGTTGCTCTTATGGATGTCCCTCTCCTTGGCGTACTTGCCCGTTTTCTCCACTACGGTGAGCGCGTCCTCAATGAACGACTTGAGTACGGACGAAAAGGCGTCGATGCCCGTGTAGGGACTCGTGTTGGGCATCGAGAGGGAAGTGATGAACTGCGCCAGATTAAAGTCGGATCCGCCAGCACCGTTGGGACCAGATCGGGAGGACCAGGAAGATGGCGATCGGACGTGCGAGGTCGGGGAGGGACTCGGAGGAGTGGGGTTGGGAAGCAAGGTCCAGAGATGACTGAGTGTGGCGGTGAGGCTGGCGAGCTCGAGGGTCGACGAGGCGTCCGTGGACCGTTGACGACGGTGCTGTCCAGATCTGGGACGAAAAGGACAACAACACGTCAGCGAGAGCGAGAGTGAGGATGGAAGACCGGTTTGACTCACAGCTCCTTAATCTGCCGAATAAACCCACCCTTCTCCTCCTCCCATCGCTTCTCCTTACCAGCATGGTCGTGCGTAAATCGCTCTCTGTCGGCGCTCACTCTCTGCAACTCGCTCTCCAGCCCCTCGCGCACGTCCTTCATCTCGCTTTTGACCGCCCGAACCTCCGCCTCGAGGCTCTCAAACTGATCCCGGACCTTTAGTGCTAGATCCTCTAGCGACTCTTCTTCATCCGGCGTCGCTCGATCGAGCAAAGGCGACAGGATGGCTTGAACGCTCTCCAGGCCTTGTTGCCGACTACCCTCCTCCCGTGTCCGGTACGAGCTGTGGCTGTCCTCCGCCGTCCGAAGTCGTTCTCCAAGATCCTTCAGCTCAGACTCTAGCCCCACTCGGTCTTCGTCGGCCTGAGAGCGATGACCGTCGAACTGGCGCTTGACCATCTTGAGCTCGGCCTGGACGACAGCTTCGCGGTCGCCCGCGTCGCCGACCAACTCCTCAAGTTCGCGCACTCGACTCTGCAATCGATCTACCTCGGCATCTACGTTCGTCTCTCGCGCCTTGCCCTTCTCAAACGCCGAGGGGGAGTGGACAGAAGGTTGAGGAGTGGAAGCGGCTGAGCGGAGGGCTGTCTGCAGGCGCGTAGATTCCCAGGTGAGGATGGCCGCGTAGTGTTCCGTCAAGCGTCGACGAAGAAGAGACTCGCGATCCTTGACGGCCCAGAGGTCCTGTGAGGAGGAAAGCAGCTGCGAGTCAGTAGAGGTAAACTGGGAAGGAGACGTCCGAGAGCCCCACCTTCTCAGCGGACGCGGCTCGCTTCTCTGCAATGCTCAGCTCGTCCGTCGTCTGTCGACTCATCCTAGCAATGGACATTGACAAGGTCAGCTAGCGTTCTTCACGACCGAAACCCGAACAAGACGGAAAGAGGACGAACCGCTTGTGGTTGATGTGCAGGCTGGCGAGCGTCCGCGCAGCAGTGAGGATCTTCTGCTCGCGCTGGTGCCGGCTCATCAGACTCTGAAGGCGATTCTCGAGCAGGACGAGTTCCTCAAATGATCAGAAGTTGGAAAGAGAGAGTCAGACCTTTTGTTTGGTGAGCAAAAGAAAGGAAGAGGGACGCGACGTACCTTCTTTGCGTCCTCGACCTCGTCCCAGCTCATGATCTTCCACATGCAGTCCCGCACGTCAACCGACGCCTGACCAGCCATGATGTCCATCATCAGCTCCGTTCCGCCCGACGAGGACGTGCCCGACGCGCGCGTGTCGGTCGACATGGGGCGCGAGTGGAGCGAAGGGCGACCGCCGTAGGACGTCGTGCTGTACATGCTGGTGCTGGCCTCTGACCGTTGTGGACCGCTCGGGGATGGGCTTTGACCGGTCGGCGGACTCGGAAGAGTTCGAGAGGGAAGAAAGATGGGCGGCGAGAGGAGGTTGGGCGAGTGGCCGGCCGTTCCTAAGGGTGAAGCTGGGTAGAGCTGGGCGGACGCGGAGGAGGACGCGGCTGGGGAGGGAGGTGAGGGAGGACGGAGGACCGGCGTTGGCAAGCCGTTGTACTGTTGCGGTGACGAGGGTTGGTTCGAGTTGACCTGGTAGAGCTGAAGGTAGACACCAGTCAGAGTGTCAGGGTCGCTGGTTCTGGTGCTGGAAGGCGAGAGGGGAGGAAAGGACGGAGGGCAGGGACAAAGGGCTCTCCTCGACAGCACTGACCTCCCCTCGCCCCTGAACCAAAAGACTCCTAGTCGATAGGTGCACTCACTCGGTCGCTGTCTCCGTTCGCAGAGCTCCTGCTCGCGCTGCCCTTGCCAAAGGCGCCTGCTCGGATCCTGCCGCTGGCCGTGCTACCCTGTGGGCTGAGGGGCGACGCGGGCGAGGGAGGCGCGCCGTTGACGGTGCTGTGGTCGACCGACGAGCCTGTCGGCCACGAGAACGACATGTCGTCGCCCGAGGGGATGGTCGGCAGGTACGAGTGGGCCGTCGACGCCATTTGGAAAGGGGAGAGCTGGAGGGAGGGACGCGGGTTGAAGGCAGAGGGCGCAGGCTCTCAGCTTTCATTGTGACGCGTGTTTGGGCGAGGGCGTTGTACAACAAAGAAAATTATGAACAGGGCACATGCTCGTCAAAAGTACAGTCGTTGCGGTCGTATTGATAAAGGGATGTTGGTCTAGTCGGACTCGGTCTCGGTCTCGGTAGCGCTCGATTTGACGGACGGGGTCGGTGAAGGCCTGTGGGACAAGAGGAAAAGGATCAGCAACAGGTCGACACAAATGCTGAAGCTGGAAACTCTCAACTTTGTCAACTTCCTCCTCTTCTTCACCGGCGACTCGAAGCTTTTCTTGGCTGCGAGGGTGGATGGGGGGGGGTGTCAATCGCGTCGCGCAGGCAGACAGGGCAAAGACGGATGGAGAGGGCGTACGAGGCGTGGCTTCAGGCTTCCCTTCCGAGCCGGAGGACTCGTCAAAGATGGCCTTCATCGGTTTCTGCTTTTTCCACAGGCCGCTTGGGACGGGCGGTGGAGCGCGATGCTGGACCGAGGAGGCTGTCAGGGCGGGCAGGATGCGAGTCAGATTGATGTCCCCCAGAACCGGTAAGCGAAAGACCACTCACCCGACTTCAGGGGTTTGGAAGGTGCTGACTTGGCCTTCGCTTTCGAAGGAACGTAGCTCTGCTGTTCTAGCTCGCTGTTGGTCTCCGAATCCTCTCGCGGGACGAACTTGCTCTTCCCCCTCGGATGGAAGTCGGGTCCGTCGTTGTCGTCTCCCTCGCCGTCGGTGCGCGATTTGCTGGCTTCTTTGTCGTCGTCCGTGTCATAGTCGAAGTCTGGAGCTTTCGACTTTCTGATGCTGCGAACCAGACAACTCCAAAGTCAGTGTGTGTGTGTGGGCCTGATCAAAAGTGAGTGGAGGACGAACTCTTGGTATCCGGGTTGGGCGCGAGACTCTCCTTTCCTCTTGATGTGACTGTCGAACCCTAGATTAAAAGGTGGAGAGGAGCGTCAGTCTAGATAGAAGAGCGGTCGAGAGTTGATGCAAGGGGGAAACACCTGGCAACTTCGACGGACTCTGACCCTTCGAGTCCATCGATTCCTTCAACCGTCGTTCCACCTTCTGCCTCTCGAGGCGCTCATTCTCCAACAACTCCTTATAGTGGCGAGCTGTGGCTTCCGCTGCCGAGTCGACCGTTCGACTGGTCGCTTGAGAGGAAGACGCGAGGATCTGAGAAGAGGTGTCGGGAGGAGGGGCTAGGGAGGCCGTCTTGTGTGGCGGTGGAGCTTGCTGAGCCGACTTGAAGATCACCTGGCGTAGACGTTGATTCTCTCGGACGAGCTGTCAAAAGAGAGTGCGAGGATCAGCGCGGAACAATCGGCCAGGTGGGGAGTGGGCGAGACGTACCTCGCGGTTCGACGTCGCCAGCGTGCTCATGAAGTCCTTCTTGAGAATCGGCGTCATCGAGACCGTAAACTCGCGATAGGAGGAGTTGCCCGGCAGCACGAGCTGTACAGACGGGTGTAGGACGGTTGTCAGCGTCATCTTCGCGAAGGAACGTCTGGAGGCAAGGACCTTGCGAGCCGTCGAGGAGGAGGAGGACGATGGTAGGTAAGCCTTGCCGTCGTTAATGAGGTCCGCCACCCTCTTCGTACTGTATCAAGCAGAAAGAAGAGTACATTAGTCCGATTGAAGGCAGGCAGTGATGGCTATGACGGGTCCACCTACAACGCGTCCGGAGTCCTGTCTGGGATGCGCTCGAGCTGCCGGGGAGGACGAGGAGGCCAGCACATCAGCATCCTTCCATTTTGGAGCAAAACGCAGAGAAGACGGACCAGCTCGCCGATTTCGTCGCCATCCCAGTGCTTCTCCCAGATGTTGACGGTCTGGCCCTCGTCGTCGAGCTCAAAGAGCACCAGGCGCCAGGACGTCGGGGCGGACTTGGACGACGCAGCGGACGATCGCAGGAGGAAGGCCTGGGAACCGTCCTCCCCGTCGTAGATCTCTTGACCGAGGCCGTTGAGAGGATTAAAGACGCCCATCCGAGCAGCAAGTGAAAGAGGGTTTGCTGAGGACGAGAAAGTGGCTCTTGAGTACGACGATGGTCGACGGTCGACGATGACGGCGAGGCGAGCGAGACTCGACAGACCGAAACCCTTACCCGGACCTACGACCTCAAACCCTCATCCCTTTCTCACAGCTCAAGACAGGATGGCGCTCGACCCTCCGCCTACGGACCCCGACAGGGACAGACGGAGGAGGGAGCTCTTTGCCGAGTCGTTTGTCAACGCAGAGTGAGTCGCACCTTCAGCCCATGCCTCCCTCCGAGCCTACCCGTCTCGGCTCCCCAGGGTGTTGCCTCCTCAGACCTCCTCCTTCCATTCTCGCTCGTAGGCCGCTGTACGATAGCTAGCGGAAACTGACTTCTCTCTGGTCTGCACGCTTTCAGACACATGGACATCTTCCGCCTGGCGTTGTCTGCACCTGATCTCTCTGCTTCCTCGCCCGACTCGCCTTCCATCCCCTCCAAGTCGCTCTCAACCAACGAGGCCGACGTCGGGCGCGCCCTCCTCGACGCGAGCGCAAACGGATACGGCCAGGTTGCGACGCATGCAGACTCGACCAGTGGGACCGCTGGAAGTGCAGAGCAGGAAGGGGTGGAGAAGCTGAGGGCAGTGAGCGACTTTGCCCCGATACACACAAGAGTCAAGAGGTGCGCCCAGCCCTCCTCTTTCTCGACAGCGCGTGAGCTGGGCTGATGATTGGGTACTTTCTGCTTTCAGGAGACACAAGAGCAAGGCGTCTCGCTCTTCTGGCTGGTACGTACCCGCCTCCTCTCCCATCGCAGTGCTGGCGGCTGATCAGTCCGGCTCCGTGCCCTCACCCCTCTAGGTCCTACCACCTCTTCCGCTACCCCATCCTCTTCATCCTCCTCTTTGTCATCTACGCCGAGTTCTCCTTCTACGTCCTCATTCGCCAAATCGTCAACGCGTTCGAGTACGTCGTTGCGTGGACGGGCCACAAGCAGGTGCTGCGCAAGAAGATGCGGACCGCTAGCAGCTGGGACGAGTGGCGAGGTGCGGCGCTCGAGATGGACGGATACTTGGGCTTCGACGCTTGGAAGACGGTCAGTGCTGCGTTTTTGGTGCTACTTTGGCGGGAGACTGACGACGACGTCCGAACGTTTACAGGAGGAGGAAGACTCGCAGTACGACTGGTCGCTGTGCGTTCGACCACACCTCTTATGCGCCCTTTGCTCGGTAATGATACTGACGATCGAGATCTCCTCGTTTGCTGCTTTGCAGGGTACGCAAGGTCCGAACATCGCTGCGGACTCTTCGACAGCAAGGTGATCTCCGCGGCATCGTCGGCGTCCTCGAGGTTTGCCTGCGACCGAACTTTGGAGGAATCGAAAGGGTGCGCTTGTACAGTGAGACGTTCTACGGAACAAAGGCTCTGATCGAAGGTACTTCTCTGTCGTGCCGTCCGGTTGGCGTACAGTGTGAGGGAAGGAAGGGGCTGATGATCTCGCTTCCACTTGTTCCCTCAACCCAGACTACGTCAAGGAGGTGTCTGAGGCCCTCAAGATGGTCCGAGAGAGCAAAGAGCTGACTCTGGAGGAGAAGAAACGTTTCTACAAGTCAAGCAACAAGGTGCGCTTTCTCCTTCTGCAGCTTGCTTTTCAGATTTATCGAGACTGACCAGTGGGATTGCCCGCGATTGAAACAGAACTTTGGAAGCACTGCGCTTTGCTTGTCTGGGGGAGCCAGTTTTGGTTACTATCACTTCGGGGTCGTCAAGGGTGCGCCGCTCGCCGTTCTGTCGGAAGAAGGGTCTTGGGCTGACCTCTGTGTCCCTTCGCAGCCTTTCTCGAGGCTAACCTGCTGCCTCGGGTCATCACGGGTACATCCGCCGGAGCTCTCGTCGCTGCGTGAGTTGTGCTCACTCAGAGCGCTTCTCGAGCGTCTGACTGACGTCGTCTCGCTTGCTTTTTCTGCAGCTTTGTTTCTACGCGTACGGACGAGGAGCTGAAGTTGCTGCTGGTGCCCGAGCTTGCGGACAAGTTGACGGCCTGCGAAGAGTCGTGAGTTTCAACCTCCTCTCGACAATACTGAAAGTCTGCTGACGTTCGCTTCCTCGCAGGATGGGAATTTGGCTCAAGCGGTTCTGGAAGACGGGAGCTCGGTTCGACACCGTTCAGTGGGCCGAGAAGGTGCGCGTCGTCACCTGCCACCGCTTCTGAGTCCAATCTGACGACCATCTTCGCTTCTGCAGGCCTCGTTTTGGACACACGGCTCGTTGACGTTCAGGGAAGCGTACGAGCGTACGGGTCGAGTACTGAACGTCAGCGTCATCCCTCACGATCGTCACTCGCCCACCAAGCTTCTCAACGTAAGCCTCGCCTCGTTCCATCGTGTTCGTTCCCCGCTGACCCTCCTCTTTCTTTTCTGCAGTACCTCACTGCTCCAAATTGCGTCGTCTGGTCGGCCATCATTGCCAGCGCTGCAGTTCCAGGCATCCTCAACCCCGTTGTACTCATGACCAAGACGTCCAAGGGCGACATCGTGCCCTGGAACTGGGGAACGAGGTGCGTTCTTCTTTACTGCCTCTTCAGTCGAACAGTGCTGATGAGCTTGATTAATCTGTCAGGTTCAAGGACGGGTCTTTGCGAGTCGACATCCCCCTGCAGAGTCTGCACTTGCTCTTCAATGTCAACCACTCGATCGTCTCTCAGGTGCGTCGTCTACTCTCAACCATCCTTCTCACAAGTGTCATGCTGACGACGACTTCTTTCCTTTTTCTTTTTTTTACAGGTCAACCCGCACGTCCACCTGTTCTTCTTCGCGCCGAAGGGCACTGCTGGTAGACCGGTCGCCCACCGCAAGGGCAAGGGGTGGAGAGGAGGTTTCGTCCTCAGCGCGCTGGAGCAGTATCTCAAGCTCGAGCTCACCAAGAACTTCAAGGTCATCCGAGACTTGTGTGTTCTCTTCCGAGCAGCCTGGCCGTGCATCGCTTGCGCTCTCGACTGACTCTCTCTTCCAATCACAGGGAGCTCATGCCCACCATGCTCGGACAAGACTGGTCGTCCGTCTTCCTCCAGCGCTTCGACGGATCCATCACCATCACACCTCGATCAAGATTGCTCGACTGGTTCCACCTCCTCACGGACCCGGATCGCAAGGAGCTCGAAAGGATGATGAAGGTTGGACAGGCTGCGACATGGCCGAAGGTGCGTCCCATCCCCTGTCCCGTTGGTGTCCTGTTGGTGTCCCGTTGGACTGAGTGTGAGACTGACCTGCTTCTCCTATCATCACCTGCAGCTTCACATGATCTCCAACCGAGAGAAGATCGAGTCCGAGATCCTACGCGGTCGACAGAAGGTCCGATCCCAGATCGGTCGAGCTCGACGACTGACAAACCCAGAGAGCGAACCGGCGCACGAACCGACGCCTCTCCCGACCGCTGCCGTCACGCCGTCCCACCAGAACAGTCCTCCTCCCTCTCTCGAGCACCGGCCTTCGATCCCTATTGACTCGGACGCCGAGACAAAATACAACGACGAATGGCAGCGGCTCAAAAAACGCGAAGGTGAGGACAAGGCGCAGAAGGTAGCTGGTTCAAGTTCGCACAGGTCCTACAGGGATGCAGCCGTCGGTCTGGGCGGGTCGACAAGCTCGATCGATACGAGGCCAACGGACCGTCGACGACGAGGATATGGCCGAGGCAAGGGCCGACCGTCCCAGCATCGAACGCTCGACACGGACGAGTCAACCGACCCCCGGAGCTCGGACGCAGAGAACGGTGGTGGGCCGCCGTCCGCGTTCGCCTCGCTCGGATCGTCGTTCAGGAGGATGCGACCGCAGTCGTTTTCGACCCTTCACCTCCCTTGGTCCACGAATCCTCGGGCCCGAGAAACCAACAACACCTCGCCCTACGAATCTACGTCCCCCCGGGCGGCATCTTCGGCCCTCCCGCGTCGCAACAGCGGTCAAACCACCCGATCGCGCAAGCGGACGCCGGCCGCTGCGGGCCAGGAGGACGTCGACGACGATGGCTACTCTGCCTACTCGTCGAGCGAGGACGACGAGGACGACGAGGACGAGCTCCGCGTGCTCCAAGGCGACTACTGGCCGGACGAGCAGGGGAGGGCGGGCGAGCTCGTCGAGGGCTTGCCGCTGAACGCTCAGGATCGGAGGACGACGGGCTGGTCGGAGGATGACGAGGCGGCTCAGGTAGACAGCGACATCTGACGGAACGACTCTTATTGGAGTTTGCTCTTCCTCAACGTGTTTGGTTTTGCTGGCGTGTAATCACCACTGTATCAATGTTAACAATTGCAATACGATCACGAGACGAGGCAAGTGTTCAGAGGGCGCATACTGCAGCCAGGTGAGAAATGGTGGAAAAAGACGTCATGAAGAGGTTCGTTCGGGTCGTAAAATGGTGACTGAGAGGAAAGGCAGGCAAGGTCAGTAAACGGTTCGAAAATGAGGGACACGAGCGGGCGAGAAGGATGGAGGAAGGGGGTCAGATGCCACTGGCAATCGGTTCTGTTCACGAGGCTTCCTAGGGCCTTCGAAGTGAGCTGAGTTGATATGTTCATCACGTTGAGGAGAGTTATCGGAGGAGAGGGTAAGAGAGAAAGAGAAGGACTGACGTTGTGAAGAAGGGGTCTACGGCAGCTTTTCAGCCGACGTAGATGGTGACCTGGACGACGGTCGCAGCCGCAACGAGACTCTCGACCGTCCAAAGTGCGTTCTGCGACGGCAGACCGTCCCTAATGCTGGCCGGGAGGGCGGCGTACAGGGCGCCGGCCCGCTCGTCGGGCCCGAGGTCGGTCTTGAGCAGGAAGCGCTGGGCAAACTCTGCGGTCGACTCGAGGTAGGGGTCCATGGGGTCGACCGTCATCCGACGGGCTCTGTCGCCTCCGTCGTCGCCGCAGGGACTGTCCTTTCTCTTGGAAGAGGAGGCGTCTACCATAGGAAGATGAGGAGGTAGGGAGGATGGTTGTGGACAGAAGGAAGACAGGCGCGAAAACGAAAGTTAGCATTGCAGATTTGTGGATTTCAAACTCCGACAGAGAGAGAAACTCCGACTCTCAGCCTCACACCAGCCCACACCTCACACCTCCTCCCCCAAGATGCCTCCCGTGTTCAGTCGACAAGCAGAGAAGGCACGCAAGGCCAAGGCACTTGAGAAGGCCCGCGCCAACCCTCCAGCTCGGTCCGAACCCTCGCCCTTTGACCGGCCCAAGAAGAAGCGCAAGGCCGCCGCACCTGTCGAGGACGGTGCTGAAGGAGGAGACATCGACCAGGACTGGGAGGACCGGCCTGCACAGCCGAAGAAGGCAAAAAAGCCCAAGATGGAGCTTGCTCCTATCCTCCCGGAGATCGCCCCCGTCCTGACGCCGGCGGAGGTCGCTGCTGCCCTGCGTGCGACCGAGGAGGACATTCCTGTCGCCTCCCCTGACAAGAAGGTCAAGTCCGCCAAACGACCGCCAGGTGCCGTCAAGAAGGACAAGAAGAGCAAGAAGGCCGAACCTGTCGTCGAGATCGTGAACACGGTCGTGAAGGAGTCGACCCCTGTGCCTGTTCCCGGTTCGCCTCCTGCGGTCGTCGAGGACTCTTCGCCCGCTGCGCCGGTCGTCTCCAAGGTCGCCGCCCCCAAGTCGGTCGTCCCTTCTCCTTTCCTCGCCCAGCACTCCATCGCTCTTTCCGAACCTCTCGAGCCCATCGTCAAATTCTCCAAGCTCCCCATCTCGTCCATCCTCGCTTCGGCGCTCGGCAAGTTTAAGTCTCCCACCCCCATCCAAGCCTGCGCATGGTCCGCCCTGTTGGTAGGACGAGACGTCGTTGGTATCGCCGAGACCGGAAGTGGAAAGACCCTGGGCTTCGGAGTGAATCTCCGTCTCTTGCATTCTCCCAGCTCTCAGCAGAGGCTGACAATGCCTTTCATCGCCAGATCCCCGCTCTTGAACACCTCGCCAAGCTCCCCGAGTCGTCCTCCTCGAAGAAGGCCACCCCCAGCGTCCTCGTCGTCTCCCCCACCCGAGAACTCGCCATCCAGACCTGGGAAACCCTCGCCGCCATTGCCAAGCCCCTCAAGGCCAAGTGCGTCTGCATCTACGGAGGCGCTTCGAAGGAGGAGCAGGAGGCGCTGTTGAGCCAGCAAGGTGTCAGGGTCGTCGTCGCTACTCCCGGTCGACTTATCGACATGCTGAACGACCAGTCCCTCAGCTTGAGCAAGTGAGTACCTCTTCTCGATTGCTAACAGCTGGTGTGACTTGACTAACGCGCCCCTTTGCCGATTCTAGGGTCTCGTACCTCGTTTTGGACGAGGCGGACCGGATGCTCGACACCGGGTTCGAAGACGACGTCCGCAAGATTTTCGCAGCGGTTCCCAAGGCTCGTCAGACGGCCATGTGTGAGTCCTCCCGAAGCAGTGTTTTGACGCCTTTTTGACTTGCTGTGGTCTGACAAATCTCACACTCTCTTGCAGTCTCCGCCACCTGGCCCGAATCAGTTCAGAAGCTCGCGAACGAGTTCATGAAGAAGCCTGTGCGCATCACCGTCGGTTCGTCCAAGCTGGCTGCCACACGTCGGGTTGAGCAAAGTAAGTCCTTCCCTCGTTCGACGACTCGTTCAAAGGCTGACGGAGCTCTTGCTCGCCGCAGCCGTCGAAGTCCTCAACAACGACGTCGAGAAGGAACCCCGCCTGCTCGCCATCCTCCAAGCCCACTTTGCGCGCGCCAACCCAAAGCAGCCCCTACGCATCGTAGTCTTTGCGCTCTACAAGAAGGAGGCGGTCCGGCTCGAGCTGCTCCTCCGGAAGGCTGGGTACAAGGTTGCGGGTTTGCACGGGGATATGTTGCAGGCCGAGAGGAGTGCGAGTTTGGAGGCGTTCAAGAAGGCCAAGGTCAACGTTTTGGTCGCTACTGGTCAGTCATTCGACGTACATCTTCTGCAGCTCCGACGCTCGAGGCTAATTGTTTTGCGTCTGGGTTGAATCGATAGATGTCGCTGCACGAGGACTCGACGTCCCGGACGTGTCTCTAGTCATCAACGTCACCTTCCCTCTCAACGTCGGTCAGTACGCCTCTTGCTTTTGGGTCGCTCAGCTCCCCGTCTGACCTCCCTCCCCCCCTGTGTGTCGCAGAGGACTACGTCCACCGGATCGGTCGTGCAGGCCGAGGAGGCAAGAACGGCAAGGCGATCACCCTCTTTGTGAGTTCGACACCTTCTACCCCCAACCTTCTCATCGCGCGGAGCACTGATTGCTCCTTTTCTCTGGCGTACAGACCGGCGCGAAGCACGAGCGCACGCTGGCGGGGCCGTTCATCCGTGTGCTGGAGGAGGCGGGGGTGACGATCCCAAAGGAGATGGACAAGTTCCCGCGAAACATCATCTCGAAGCGAGAAGTGCGTAACATCCTTTCTAGACCCCTGCACTCACTCTCTACAGCGGCTGACATCTCTCTTTCGGGTTTGACAGAGGATGAAGACGTTCTTTGCGGACAAGGACGCGCGACGTGCGGCGGGAGAGCTTCACTGACGCCCTGTTCTTTAGAGACTGCTATAGACCACCATTCTCTGGACTCAATATCTTCTCGTACCTGCTAGGAGCACTTTCTGAATCCTCCGGTTAGCACGATGCTGACGACTGCAAATTGCTACTCGACAAGTGGCGGTGCGCAAGTATTCATCGACCCCTTTTCCCCAACTCCTGAGACCAGCTCGTAAAGCGGACGTCCCCCCTCCTCCTCCTCGACAATCGAACTCCAGCATGTTGGAACGAGGCTGGCCCTCTCAAAGGTCGTCTTCTCGCGGTTGCGGCCGAGGTCGAGGCGGACCACCCACGACAGCCAGCAGACCACGCAGGCCCTTCCGCTCCTCCGCCTTCCAACGCTCTTTCTGACTTCCCCCACCAGCCTTTCCTGTTCGACCTCCTCCTTTTGCGGCTTCATCTACTTCCTCGATGCTTCCCTCGATACCTCCGGAGTTCAGATTCCACCCAGGGTGGACGCCTCCAGCTGCGCCCGTGCCAGGGGCGGGCTTTTGGGCGGCTGCCTCCGACGAGAGGATTTGGCGTGCGTTTTTTCCTCCTTGAGCTCAAGTCACTGATCTCTCCATCTATCTGTCTTTGGGCTAACCCAGCACCCCCTCGGCCGCTCACTCCTTTGCCCTTCTCCTCAGCTCGCTCCGACGCCCTACGCCCAGGTCCTTCGTCCTCCGCCGCCGATTGGACCCGTGACTGCCTACGTTTTACTCGTAGCTGGATCGCCGTGGGCCTCGCGAGGCCGTCCGCTACTCCCTCAAGCTCAGGCGTTCGTCCTTGCCTCTCCACAAGGCCAGATTCTACCAGCCAGGCGTTGGACTCCGACACAACAAGATCCCTCTCCCTCCTCGATTCGCACTCTCTCTCCTCCTTCGACATCTACTCTCCCCGTCCAGAGGTCTTCTAGTAAGGATCCAGAGAGGTTTTTTGTGTCGCACTTGACGGTCGGGGCTCTCCGAGGGAAGATGTTGATGACGACCTTTAACACCCCCCTCCCTCCTGTTGATCTCGACTCAA
The DNA here is from genome assembly GCA_014825545.1 of Cystofilobasidium capitatum. NCBI lineage: Eukaryota > Fungi > Basidiomycota > Tremellomycetes > Cystofilobasidiales > Cystofilobasidiaceae > Cystofilobasidium > Cystofilobasidium capitatum. The sequence continues at coordinate 14,339 of MVAJ01000010.1, forward strand.
GCGGCGGCTACTCGACCTCCTCCTTCCTCGACATCGACATCGCCCGCGGTGCCTTCTTCTTTCGACCTCACTGCGATCGATACAAGGCTTGCGACACCCTGTGGCCGCTCGAGGGCGAGGTTCTGTTCCTCGACATCGCGACGCGGGGAGTCAGCCTTGAGAGGGCTTAGCCGGGGTGGGAAGCAAGACGTCGTGGATCTGGCGATCACGTTTGTCGACCGCCGAAGCTTTGGGTCAAGTCGAAGGAGCTGATCGACGTGCCCGAGGGGGAGGACGGGGAGAGGATGGCTTCGCGGTGGAAGAGGGAGCGGCGGCAGGTGACAGAGTTGGACTTCGCAAAGGCCGAGGAGGTCAGGGTCGAGAGGGTCGTGATGGGTGCGGACGATCGGCTCGGACGATCGACTGGAGACGAAGAAGGTGCGCATCCAGCAGCAGCGGACAGAGTCGAGGCTGGGCCGGTGTCGGTGCTGCGCACGAAGAAGAGAGACTATGAGCTGCTTTCCGAGGTGCGTCTTCCCTGCTCGCTCAAACCCGTCTCGCATTAGAAAGCCGACTCTTGTCAATTCTTTCAAGGCTGAACGATGGCATACCTACAGGTTCATGTTTCCTGTCATCAAGTTCCACTGCGTCGAGAGATCCTCGCTCGCCTCGCGCACCTCTCCGACCACGACATCGTCTCTCCGACCTCGCTCTCCTCGCTCGCCCTTCTCAACCCTCCAGCGACAACCACACCTCGCGAGGTTTCCTTCCCTCTGCCGAACATCGGCCCGCTCTCAAAGGAAGTCTTCCATGTCCGGTACCTTATGGAGGGGCTGTTGGCGCGAGGTCTGGTGCAGGATTCGGAGGTGCGGAGGTGTCGCGCCTCCTGCAGGCGACGAAGGCCGCTGGGAAGAGCGAGCTCGCGATCAAGAGGACCCTAGATGCACCAGAAGGAGAGGATGGGAAGCTTCGACAAGGCCGTCAAGCGTGAGTCGCTTGAGTTGTATGAGGTCGCGGGTCAAGTGCTGACCTTCGCGTTTCGTTCTGTCTGCACATAGAGCTCGCCGCCGACGTCTTCGACAAGCCTCTCGCGTCTCTGAGCCAGAGGATCCTCACCCAGCGAGTCCTCGTCACGCCCTTCCGAGCCCTCCCCTGCCGTTCCTGAGGAATCCAACCGAGTCCTTCAAGAGCACGCTCGACGAGGCAAGGAGGCCACTTTTTGCGCGTCCACTTCGGAGAGGAGGACGACACCCACTTCGTCGATGTCGCTCTCAAGAACTACGACGACAAGTAACCGAGATCGTCCGTCCTCGGTCGGATTAGGAGGGCGTTAAAGGAGGGTGTCCTGGTGGGAGGGAGAGTCTCCAAGTTCTTGGCCTGTACGCTTTTCTCGCACGTCTGTCGCACCCGAGCGTCCCGATCACTCACTCTGACGGGTTTCCTTCCAGATGGTGAGCCTTGACTTCTCGTCCACTTAACCTGCGCCGAAGGCACTTTGTTCGCCAGAGTCCCTTTCGGGTGATGCGTCAGAGGAATCGCAGGCTCGTGAGCGTTCGTGTTGGTTCGTGTGCGAGGACGGCGAACTCACTGCGGATTGGGTACGCAAGTGGATGGGAGACTTTACGGAAGAGAGGGTGCGTGCTCACCGCTTCTTTTCCAAACGCCCCCCGAATGTAGCTGATCGCTGAGAGGTCACCGTCCCTGTCGACAGGTCGTCGCCAAGTATACTGGTGAGCAGACGGACCTCTCTCGGACCTCATCGTGTTGTCGAGCTGACGTCTCTTACAACGAGGGGGAGACTTTCCTTCAGTTCGTCGAGGATGGCCCTTGCCGGCATCTAGTTCAGGCAGATTAAGGATCTCAAGACCAAAGACGGAAAGAGGTACGCAGCCAGCTCGCTTCGAGAAGTCGCGCGCATACTCATCCTCTCTCTTTGCTCTCCACGGTCTTTACACTGATGGAGGTCCGTATCTCTCCCTCTGTCCCGCCGTTGTTGATGCTGACTGACTCGATCCCTCCACCCGTGGGTATCTCTACACGTCCTAACGTTCGTCCCTTCTTCCATTGCCTTCTACCTCAGTCAACTCATCTCCTTCCCCTGCATATTCACAGACCAGCTGTGCGAGTTTGTCGAGACTTTGGATGGAGAGGGAGGGGGTGTCTCTCAGGGGAGTTTGGATGGTCAAGTTGGGCTTGAGCGGAGGACGCTCAACGGTTGCGCGGACGTGATTCAGGATAGGATCATGTTGATGTTACAAAGGTCAGACCAAGTCTGCGATGCTTGCGAGCGCTCCAACTACCAGCAAAAAAGACGTCGAGCGTAAATGCCAACGCGGCTTTGCGCTGCTCGTCGAGTCACCCATCCCCAGACGACCCAGAGGAGGACGTCGACTTCACCCCTTCAGGTGCGTCAAAGTTGCCCGCCGGAACGCCCGTGACGTACTGCCGACCAAGCGCCGAGAGCGAGATGTTGCCCGCCGAGTCGTTGGAGAGCAGACCGTTGAGGGGGTTGACGTTTGTCATGTCGAAGAAGGCGCCGAAGGGGGCGAAACGTTCGACGTAATCGACTGAATCCATGAAATTTGTCGCCTTGTCGAAGAAGGTCGAGATCTCTTCGGCCGTACACTGATCGTCGCCATTGAAGTCCTGGTCAGACGCGAGGAGGAGAGAAGACGAGTCAGACAGAGCAACCAGCAAAGAAAGCGAGTTGCAAAAACGCACCTGGCACGCCCACTCGGTCACCCAGATAGTCGAGTTGAACGCCGAGCGCCAATTCTCGACGTAGGTTCTGAAACCTGATCAGTCGGAGAGCGAGCGCGTTAGTCGAGTGCCATTTCGCAAGATGTCATCACGAGAACTCACCCTCGAAGGTCCGATCATAGTAGTGCAGAGGGAAGAAGTCGGGTGTGCAGTTGCAGGCGAGCGTGAAGTTCTGTATGCGATGCCGGGCGTCATCAGAACAGTGTCGCCGAAGAGCAAGTGCGAGCAACTCACCTGCATCCAGACGAGTCCTTCAGGCGCCGATGTCGTGACGGGTGCGCCCAGACGATAGCCCCGAGCCTTGAGCGGTTGGAGATACTGCGTCGAGACCCAGCAAGTCAGCCAAGAGCGAAAAAAAGACGTGGGAGCATCAAGGAGGTCAGACGCACCTCGTTCCACAAGTCTGCAGCTTCTTGAGGACTGAGGTTCGACTGCTCCTCCAAATTCGGCTCGTTGAACGCCAGGACGTCCTTGCGCTCCGTCAGGACGGATCCCTCGAAGTCCTTGTCGGCCAGCGCTTTGAAGAGGCTCGTTTGGTCCTCACCCCAGAGCATCGGGACGAAGCACATGTTGAAGGTTTGGGCCTGAGCGACCGAGGTTGGAGACCATGTGTAGTACCCTGGCAAGAGACAACCGAGCACACAGTGGTCAGGTCGAGCTTCGATGATAGTGACAGGAAAGAGAGGACGTACATGAGACGTTTCCACCCCCAAAGACGTCCATCGACACGTAGTCTCCCGAGGACCAGGCCAGACCGCGCTTCTCCTCGGCGACCGAGGCGTTGGCAGCGAGCGAGGAGAATTCGACAGGTCGAGCGAGGGCGAGAGGAAGGGCGAGGAGAAAGGAGCGAAGGGCGAGGGAAGGCATGACGAGGGAAGGGATCGATGCGGGCAGGGGAGAGGTGGGTGGTGGGAGGTGAGGAGGAAGACCCAAGACAGGCCATCCTTTATGCAGTCCGGTCTGCCCGAGGAAGCTTCGAAGATGTCATAGAGGATGGCTGGAGAGGGTCTTGGGCTGAAACGAGCGAGGGTGGATGAAAAGGGGCGATGACGACGGCCGTTCAGGGACCGTGCGTTGGTACGTCGAGCTTGCCAACGAAGACAAGTCTGCACCTCCCGAACCCTTGAGATAAGATCCACCTCGTCGTTCGTGTCAACTTCCTCTCCAAGCAACGTGTCTCCTTCTCGCCTAAAGCACGACCGCGAAGTTGTTCCTCCCCGCGCTCGGATCGAGGATCGTCTTTTTCCCAAAGACGGGTTTCTCCCCCTTCGGCTCCACCCGCTTGTAAAGCCAGTACGCGACCCCCTTGCCCTTCTTGTTGAGCCTCTCCTTGACCTGCTCGAACCCGACCGCGAGCATGAGCCCGCGCCAGTGGTCCTCGGACGTGTAGCGCGAGTTGACGACGCACGGCGTGGGCAGGACGAAGAAGAGGTACGAGGGTGCCGAGGAGGATGTTGAAGGGTCGGGGAGGAAAGCCTTGATGTGTTCGAGCATCTTGCCTGACGGCCGAAAAAAGAAGAAAGACGAGTGCGGGTCAGCCGGCAAATCTCTCGAGTCAAGATCTGAGGGCAGGATGCGCACCTCGGCCTTCCGGTGACGGGACGAAATTCAAGACCAGCGAGCACGAAACGATATCGTAGAGCGCCTCGCCGGACTCCTTGGGATCAGGTCGGTCCATGAAGTCCTGCTCAAGGATCTGAGGATGGCGCGAGTGCAGGTCGAGAGGGGTGTTGACGATCCAGGGATAAAGTCGATAGTTGTCCGGAACCAGCGCGCCAATCTCGAGGACACTGTAGCAAGGACCAGTAGGGAGGAGGGTATGTAGTCTCGAGGACGTCAGTTTGGAGCTGCAAAGGAGTGAAGGTGTTCGCGCACGTACCGCAGGGGGGTCTTGGCCGACCGACCGACGTTGGCGTTGAGCGACTTGAGCCAGTCGACAAGGACATGACTCGAGTCTCCTCCTCTGTCCTTGCTCTGTCCGAGTTCCGACGCTGTGATTTCCAACCAGAAAAGAACGAAGCGTGTCAGCTAGGCAACTCTCCAAGAGGACGGACGGACGGAGAGGGGCGAGGAAGCACCTCGTTGGTACCACTCCAAACCGCCCGAATCAACCATCTCCTTCTCCACTTCCCCCAGCTCCTTCTTGAGCGCAGCTAACGACGGTCTCCTCTCGATGCTGGCGACTTCTTGCAATGTTGCGGGCGAGAGCTTCTGCTTGAGCTGGGCTTGCCGCTTGAGCAGGACGTGAAATCTTCGGACTGAACCAAACACAGACAAGCCGAAGCAAGTCAGCACCAGTCACGTGAGTATGAGATAGCTTCACTGAGCCTAGGCAAGCAGGTGCGATGGGCGACGTACTGAGTGTCCTCGTAGCGAGACTCGACGTGCCTGCGGCCGACTTGTTGAACGGGAGCGAGCTCGGGCGGACGGTCGAGCTGGCCGACGCCGACGAGAGCGTGATGGGCTGCTTCTTGCGGACGGTCTTGGGCATGATGGGGGACGTGTCTGGTTGTCTTCTGGAAGGTTGGAGGGTCTTGCTGGGCGTTCGTCGGTCGGTCGAGGGGGATCCAGGGCAGGCCAACGACGGAGTTTGGTCGTAGTCCCCCACTTGAATCTCCATGCCATCTCAACTAGCCCCGTATAAGGTCGCTCTCAGCCACTTCTCCACACTTCGCTTCTGATGTCAAGACTTGGGGTGAGAGAATGGTGCGAGGGTGCATCTCTCTCTCCGAGGTCGAAGAACGACAAGCAGGCAGGCAGATGGCCATGCGATGCAGTGGTCGAAAAAGATAAGTAAAGAGGCACCGGGCTGCACGGAACACCCGGTCCCAGTAGGGCTACAAGCAAAGAAGGGGTCGGGGCAAAAGAGGGATGAAAGGGAGTTGAGAAAGCGGTGCGTCAGGTTGTCGTCGTTCGCGTTCGAGACCGGTCGTCGTCCGCCAGCGCAATGTCCCTGAACGCTCTCCGAACTGGGTCAAGCAGAATGGAAACGAACGGTCAGACGTCAGAAAGCGGCGAGATCAGTGTGAGATGGAAGGAGAGAACGGACCACGTCGGAGGAACTCGTAGAAGTCGCGGTCCTGGTTCAGCCTGGCCAAGATGTCGGGGAGCGTCGGTATCGGCGGCGAGACGGCGGGCACTGGTCGAGGAAAGCGGATGCGAGTTCGTCAGTACAGCACCCCTCAGATGGCAGGAAGTACAGAATCGAATGACCAGCGTAGGACGCAGCAGAAAGGTCGAGCAGGATGGATGAGGGCTTGTCGGGATCCGAAGGGTATAGGTCGGTGAAGCGGATGAGGAGGGTGTCGGCTGCAGGGTCATCACCAGAAGCAGGAAGGCGTCAGTCTGTGACTGACTCTCTAAAAACGTCCAGAAGGGTTCTCACTCTTGACTCCCTCGATCTTGATGCAAAGGTTGGCCTCTGCGTCGGCCAGGTCTGCAGCGACGGTCTTGCGCGTGGCCGCGAGGGACGCCTCCCGCGTGGCTTTCTCTGCAGGCATCGAAGGACAGACGGGCAAGGCGTAAGTACGCAGGCCCTCTTTCAACAAAAGTGAGCTTGATAAGAGGCAGGGCGGACTGACCTTTCTTGAGCGTCGCAATCTGCGTCTCGCGCTCCTGGGCGTCGCCCTCGCCAATCTTGATCTGGGTCTCGACCCCGCCAAGCGAGAGCTTGAGCTCGGCCAAAGCCTGCTCAAAGTCCCGCACCTCGTTCTTCTCCTTCTCGAGCACCTTGAGCAGGCGGCTCTCCTTGTCGCCCTCACCGTCGATCTCCTTCTCGAGCCGAGCCTGCTCCTCCGCAGCCTTGCGGAGCGTCGTCGTGTGCGAAGCTCGGCGAGCCTGGATCTCCTCCTTGCCCCGGAGAACGTACGAGTCGAGAGACGAGAGGAAGGCCGAGCACCGCTCCTGGAAGGGTGCGAAGGCGAGGTCGAACGAGTGCGTGTCCCGGACGGAGGGTGTCGGCGGCATGAACGAGTGCGAGGAGGAAGCCGACGAGGACGGGTGGCCCGAGCGCGAGGCCGACAGAACGTGCGACATGGGTTGCGTAGACAGAGGAGACAAGGCAGACGAGGACGGGGACGATTTAAGTGGGACTGGGAGAGACTGGGTTCTGGAAGCGAGTAGCTGTAATCTGGGAGTGGATGTTCGGCTGAATGTTGACTGAGTTTTGGACGCGTCTCCTCGCCTTCTCCCGACGCACGAACCTCCTCTCTCTCCCTGAGATCTACAGAATACCTCAACTTTTTTGGCCGAGCAGTCAGCTTCTGCCCACCATGATGTCGCGCGTACTGAAGTGGGTTCAACCCACAAGTAGAATCCACTGTCTCGACAGTCCACTGACTCTTCTGCCTCTTGCCTCCATCCCCCGCTCCCCAGGTCAACACAGAACCTCGCAGAGTCCTTCCGCGACAGTCTGCCGTCCTCGCCCTCCAAGGACTCGAGCTCGCGGCAGAACTACGCGACCCCTCCAGCCTCGCCCACCAAGAGCAGCAGCAGAGGTCAGTCCCTGGAGCGGAACCTACGGCGGGAGCACGGCTCGGAAAGCAGCCTCGCAGCTGGGCGGGAGCTAGGGAGAAAGGGGTGGCGATGGTCGGTCTCGAGTCGAAGAACGAGGTGGACAGCAAGCTCTTCGCTGGCTGCAGATCGACTGACCTGCTCATGCCTTGTTTCTCGCTCGCTCAGATGCCCACCACCTTCCCTACGCCCAGTCGCACACGTCGCACGCCGTCATCCCTCCCCCTACCCCTGCCGCCGCCCGCCACTCGTACGCCTCTACTTCCAACGACGTTGCCATGCCCACCTACCGACCTCACGGCTCTGCCGTTTCCGACATTCGCATGCAGACGGTCGGGCGGAATGCAGACCTCGAGGACGTGCGGATGATGACCATGCGGAACGAGGTTGGTGGAGGACAGGGAGGCCCGCCGGGACTCAAAGCGTGGGAGAGGGACCTGGTAGAGAGTCCCGAGGTCAGGAGGAAGGCGACGGTCGCCCAGCTCTACTTTCTGGACTACTACTGTGCGTCGCTCTCCATCCTCGCCTTCTTGTTCGCGGAATTTGCGCGCAGCAGGCTCCAAAGCGTTTTCTTGTCACTGAACGGCCTTGGATGATCCGTTCTTTTCGCTTCTTACAGTCGATCTGCTCACCTACATTCACACGCGGTCAATCCGACAGGAGTCCTTCCAGGCCTCAACGTCCGAGAGGGAGCTGGACCGCGAGTCGCCCGAGTACCGCAAGGAACTGCGGTCATACCTCGGCCGGGAGCGCGTCCTGCTCAGGAAAAGGCGAACAAAGTTGAAGGTCGACCAGTTCAGGATCATCGCTCAGGTACGTCTCGCTCGTCCTTTGGGGGTCGATCAAGGTCCCACGGAAGCTGATCTTTCATCACCTTGCGCTCTGCAGGTCGGCCAAGGAGGGTACGGTTCAGTCTACCTCGCCCGGAAGGCAGACACCGGCGAGGTTTGCGCGCTGAAGAAGATGAAGAAGAAGACTTTGGCCAAGATGGACGAGGTGCGTTGCGCGTCATTTCAAACTACTCCACATCTTTGCTGACCTCCCGTCGTCTTGCCCTTTCGCAGATCAAGCATGTCCTCGTCGAGCGAGACATCCTTACCGCCACCAAGACGCCGTGGCTCGTCAAGCTATTGTACGCCTTCCAGGATCCGGAGTACATCTACCTCGCAATGGTCAGTGCATCCTGGCGATCTTCATCCGTGACTCCAGAGGCTGAGCGTCGCGATCGTCTTCACAGGAATACGTGCCTGGAGGTGACTTCAGGACGCTGCTCAACAACTCTGGTGTCCTCAAGGAGGAGCACGCCAAGTTTTACATCGGAGAGATGTTCTCCGCAATCGACGAGCTGCACAAGCTGGGCTACATCCGTTCGTCCCCTGCCAATCCCCCTCATCTGCTTCTGAGACGTCCTGACCTGGCCACCCGACCTTCCCCGCCTGCGCAGACCGAGATCTCAAGCCCGAGAACTTCCTCGTTGACGGGACGGGTCACGTTAAGCTGACCGACTTCGGACTGGCGACGGGCGCGCTCAACCCGACCAAGATCGAGAGCATGAGGCACAAGGTCCGTCTCTTTCTCCCTTTTTGTTCTCGGCTGGACATCGTCTGATCGCAGTTCGCTCGCTCTTGCAGTTGGACAAGGCCAAGGACGATAACCTCGTCTTACGAAACACTCTGGAGAGGCGAACGCTGTACCGGAGCATCAGGATGAAGGAACCTCGTTACGTACGTCCTCGGCAAGCTCCTTCGATTAATTCGCGGACATTGACACTCTTCGTCTTTCTACACAGGCCGACTCGGTCGTTGGATCTCCCGACTAGTGAGCCCCTTCGGCTATCATCAGACCAACTCAGATGCAAGACTGACATGCTTAATGTCTCCTTTCCCCAGCATGCCCCCTGAGGTCCTCCGAGGCAAGCAGTACAGCTACTCCGTCGACTATTGGTCGCTCGGCTGCATTCTCTTCGAGTTCCTGTGCGTGACGATCCCCACCTTCTAATCCTCCCATCTTTGCTGACAATTCAACTCATCTTCCTTGACAGGGCCGGCTTCCCTCCCTTCTCCGGTGGAACTCCGGACGAGACGTGGAGCAACCTCAAGAACTGGCAGAAGGTGCTCACCCGGCCGGTGTACACGAATCCCAAGGATCTGATCTTCAACATGAGCGACGAGGCCTGGGATGCCATCACTCGGTGCGTCTCGCTCTGTTGCTTGTGCTTTCTTCTTCTTATCGTTAACTGGTCTGACTCTGTCACAACTTCTTTTTGCAGGTTGATCGCGCACGAGAAGGTTCGGACGTGCGCGATCTCGGACCTCGAAACGCTGCCCTTCTTCTCGGGCATGAAGTTCAAGAGCCTGCGCGAGACGCAGGCCCCGTTCGTCCCCTCGCTCGAGAACGAGGTCGATGTTGGCTACTACGACGACTTTTCGAACGAGGCCGACTTGGCCAAGTACGGTGCGTTCTCTCGCGCTTTCACCCCCTCGGGAGACTATCGACCCTTGGTGCTGACGCTACATGGCTTGCAAACCTCGGTTACAGGCGAAGTCTTCGAGAAGCAGCGCAACGTCGACGCCGTCCAGGAGAAGGACGAGGGCTTCAACAGAGGTGTCTGGTGCGTAACGACTCGCTTCCGCCCCTCTCCAATCACCAGCTGACGTCCTCTTCTTGGCATGTCCGTCTGCAGGTGCGGCTTCACCTTCAAGGGTGCTTCCAAGAGCGAGACGCAAGCTCTCGCCGGACGACTCAAGGCCCAGGGGGAGGCCCTCGAGACCATCTTCTGATCCACCTTCTGCCCCCCCGGCTTCGTTCCGCTCTCATATCATCACCCTCGCTATCTCTTTATTCTCGCTTTCTCGCTCGTGTGTCTCCTGCTCTAGTGGTCTGTTCTCTCGGGTCCTCGTGCTCGCCACTCTCCTTTCCGCTCCTTGTTCATTCGCCCTTACGTAGTACGTGCCTCTCTTCTCTTCCCATGGACTTTGCCGCCTGTCTGGTCCAATTAGGTCCGAACTCAGCGTGGGAACCAATGCGCGATCAAAAGCCTCCGAACTCCGCTTTGGGCAGCGTCTAATCTCGCGCAGACAACCGCCCCCAAGGATTTCTGTTCCTCTTCCCACGACCAACCCTCCCTTCCTCAAGAACTACATCAAGCAGCAAAAAGAAGTTCATCCCCGACCCTTCGATGTCCCGCTTCTCGTCTGCCCTCCGACCCGGCCGGGCCATCCCCATCCTCGCCCTCGCGTCGGGCACCTCGTACGCCCTCCTGCGCCCGACCGAGGTCGCCCATGCCGACTCTGTTCGCCCGCCCAAGATCGATGCCGGTCTCCGGGCAACGCCCACGGCCGACCTCGTCAGGTCCTGGGTGGTCTACAAGATCTGGTCAGCCTCTGCTCTCTGTCTGGACGAGGTCGTGCTGGCTCTCCGCTTGTGAGACCGCCATTGGGCTGACCCTGTCGTGTGCACCTGCCCTTCCTTCCCCTTCTCCAGCCAGTTCCCCATCATCGTCGACAACTCGCCGTTCCTGCTCGAGACGTTTGGAAACATCCCCGTCCTCAAGCACATCACCCAGTCAGTCCGCCCTTGGGCGCTTGTTCTGCTGCAGGAGACAGTCGGCTGACCTGTTCCTCGTCCTTTCTCCGCGCAGGTTCGTCGTCCGATACACCTTCTTTGGCCAGTTTGTAGGTGGCGACACGGCCACCGACTGCATGCCCGTCATTAAGGAGCTCCGACGGCGCGAGATGGGCACAATCCTCAACTACTCTGTCGAGGTCTCGCACGCCGACTCTGAGAAGGCTGGAAACAGCGTCTCCGCCGCCGAGGTTCAGGCCGCCAACAGGGCCGACGCAGAGACCCGCGTGCTCGAGACCATTGACGCTATCGAGGTTTCTGGTATCGAGAACAAGCGAGCCGTCCAGGCTTCGGGTGGAAAGGAGGTCGGCAGCATCTGGCTCGCGTTGAAGCTCGTGAGTTCTAGCCTCCAAATACGCGCCCGAACGGTTCATGTGGGCTGATCCTCACCCACCCGTTCTCCCTCCAGTCTGGCCTCATGGCTGAGCCTGGAGCGCTTCAGCGAGCTGCTTCGACCGTTCTTGCTATGCGACAGGCCAAGCCCGACGCTACGACCCCAACTTACTACCCTGGAGTGCGTCTCTCCATTTGTCCAGGATCGCGGAGTTTCGAGACACTAACCCTCCACCTCCTTTTCCAGACTCCTGCCGAGTATGAGCTCTCTCTCTTCCGATCTCCCAAGACCATTACCCTCCCCAACATCCCTGACGGTGTCCGACCTGAGGACTTTGAGGAGCTCGCTCGACTGTACCGCGACATGAGGCGAGTTCTCGACGCCGCTGCCAGCAACGGTGTCCGAATCCTCATCGACGCCGAGCACTCTTGGTTCCAGGTGCGCTCCGACGGCGTCTCTCGTCTTGCTAGGGATGATACTGACCCTGCTCCTTGTCTCCAGCCTGCTATTGACTCTTTCACCGCCATCCTCTCGTCCGAGTACAACAAGCTCCCCATCAAGGGAGAGGTCGTTCCCGACATTGCCCCCAACTTCCCTGCCGTCCAGCCTCTCGTTTACGGAACTTACCAGTCCTACCTTCGACGGTGAGTCTCGACTAGTGGCCATTCTTTTCAAGAAGTCTCTGTCGCTGACCTCTCTGCCTCACATACTTCTCAGAAACATCCCCCACATGGAGGCTGCTCTCGCCCATGCCAAGGCCAACAACTACGCCATCGGGTACAAGCTCGTTCGAGGAGCCTACCACGGACAGGAGACGCAGCGCTGGTTCGCCGTCGGCAACAAGGGCAAGGAGCCCGTCTGGTCCGTCAAGCCCGAGACCGACAAGTGCTTCAACGACTCTGTCGAGATGATCATGGACCTCATCGCCGAGGACGTCAAGACCAACGGACAGGGAGGTGCACCTACCGTCGCTGCCATGTTTGGAACCCACAACGCCGAGAGCTCGAGCCGCATCATCGCCGGACTCAAGACGCGAGGATTGGCCACCGAGGTCGGGCCTGAGGACCCTGAGAACCAGGGCAAGCTCCTCGTCGATACCGAGGCCAGGAAGCGAGTCGCCATCGGCCAGCTCTTCGGAATGTGCGACGACCTCACCTCGTCCATCACCGCTGCCTTCGTTCCCAACACCGGTTCGCCCATGGCCTTCAAGTACACGCCGTTCGGAGCGCTCGAGCAGGTCATGCCGTACCTTGGTCGACGAGCGGTCGAGAACAAGTCGGTCCTAGCTGACGGAGGAGCCGTGGCCGAGACCAACCGAGCGGCCAAGGAGTTGAAGCGACGATGGTTCGGCATCAACTACGACTAGACCTTCTTCTTGAGATGTTGAAGAGAGGAGAGGGGGAGACGCGGTGTTAGAGACGCAGTGTGGCGGGAGGAGATCTCTTTCTTCTGCACCCAGGGGGTTCTGTTCTGTCCTAGATTCCTTTGACGATTATAACGATGTATTACTCAGACTGATTCATTTCTCTCGAAACGCAAACGATCACCGTCTGAAGTCTGGGAAAAAAAAGTTGCGCAGTAGGTGGACCTGGCGAGACTTGCGAGATCGGGCGAAAGAACCTTTCCGCCTGCGCGCCGTCCTTGCGGAGTCGCCCTGTCCTCACTCTCTCTTCGCCCTTCAGCCCCGCCCGTACGATCCAGAGACATAGAAGTCACAGAGAGGTCAGACAGCATGGCACCAAAGTACGTCGCATATTTGCTGGAGAGGTTAGCCTGGCTCAGAGGGAGGTTTGTGTTGATGTCGTGCCTCCTCTCCTATCGGCCCTCTTCCCGCCCTCTCCTCCTCTGCACCGTCTTCGCGTCTCGTCGCGCCTTGCTCCTCCCCAGCGACGACAACGCCGGACGCGCAAGACCCCAGGGAGGCCAGCAGTCGGCTGCTGCTAGAGGCAAGAGGAAGCGCGTCGTCGTCAACGAGGACGGGGCGAGCAGCGGGGACGAGCGAGCTCGGGGTGGAAAGGCCGCCAAAGTCGCAACGTCCGCTGGAGGACCCTTGACGTCTAAGGCAGGCGCAGCTTCGGTGCAGAGTGCGGCTGGAGGGTCAAAGATAGCGGTTGTTCCTACCCCGGAGGAGGACAGGATCACCAGGGTGCGTTTCTTTGCGGACGGACTGAGCGCAGGCGCGAGCTGACCCAGAGCCCTCCTTCTTCACCTCGGCCTCAATCTTCTTGTAGCTCGACTTCAAGGCCTTCCCCTCGTCTGCGCTCCGAGCGTACATCTTGGCCAACGGTCTGATGCCTCGGCTGGACCCCTCGCCATACTCGGACGAGCCTGCCCCCCTTCGTGCGTGCCCTCTCCTGCCGTACAGGCGCCGCCCAACGTCGCCCGTAATGTTGATCACTCTTCACTTTACCTGCTTTTCCAGCCGAAACCCTCTACCGAGACCCGAACTTCGCTCCTATACCCCAACTGGGCGAGGACTACCCTCCACCCAAGCGGACGGCCATCCTCGCCGACGTCCAGGCTGCGCACGACGTCCTGGCCCAGCACGCAAAGGAGCACTGGCACAAGACGCAAGGCAACGGTCCGAGAGAGGGAGAGGTCGTCACTGGGTTCCTGTATGCTTGCAAGGTCGGAGGTGAGTCGACGACGTGCGGAAAGGAAGCAACTTTCGGTTCAATTGCTGACCGACGCGTCGCTGCCTTCCCTATCAGATCGCGTCCTCAAGATTGTACCGCCGTCATGAGCACCCTCTCTCCACCCTTCCTTCACGACCGTCTCTCCCGCCTCATCTTCATCTGCGGAAGGGGTGCGATGGCCGCCTCCATTCTTCGACTGTCGGCCCAAACTTGTACGTCTCCCCGACTGCCTCGTTCCGCGCCATCGAATCACAGATCTGACAACCTCCGACCATGTCTGGCAGTGTACCCCCGTCGTTTCGCCTTTCTTTCATGACCTTTGTTTCCAGTTCTCGGCTATAGTGCCACGCTTAGGAAAGGGGAGGGAGGGTGCAATCGCAAATGGTCCTGACACGACCACCCGCGAGTAGGTCGCCCGTGGCCGACCTGGTCCGCACGACGCTTCTCGACTAGCCTGTCAAGCTGTCTTGTTTGCTTGCTCGCCTATCAGGTGTGGTGCGCGTCCAGTCATCTTGTGCCCTAGCCGTTCCTGGCCCCTTTCAGCGTTTCAGCCCAGCCGGCTGCTCTCTATAAACGGCGTCTTGCCCTCGCTTTTTCTCTCCCTTCCAACCACACCTCCCTTCCCTCTTCCCTTTTTTACCCTTGCTAGTCTTTCTTCACCCGAGAACAGGTGTCTCGGTTCTGCTTCATCCTCGCCTCGCTTCAAGCTCTTCCCTTTCTTCCTTTTCGCGCACCAGGTACGTCCCTCATCGCCAACCTCTGATGACCTTGCCACCCCACAATCCCGTTAACGCCTACTCTGCATCTCTCCTTCTCCTTCGGTCGATGCCAGTCGCCTGGAGCGTACTCTTCCGACTTACCCACGCTCCTTCACAAACTCGCATCTCATCCCCCGCTTTACTCGGCCTTCCGATTCTCCCTTCTCATCTCTGGCAGCAACAACAAGATGAAGCTCCACTCGCTTCTCCTTTCGACCCTCGTGGGAACGACTCTCGTCGGTGCGCTCGAACCGAAACTTCGCACGGTCGAGCTGAACCCTAGGCAAGGTAGGGGTGGCAGGTTCAGAGGAGGTCGACAGGGTGCGTTTCCATCTCCCTTTTCCATTGCTTGAGTCGCGCACTGACCCCTCGCTTCGATTTTGGGCTTGCTCTTACTTGGAGAACAGGTGGCGGTGGTGGTGGAAGAGGAGGCGGAGGCGGAGGAGGAGGAGGAGGAGGTGAGAGATCTCGTTGTTGACACCGCGTCGCTTCATCCGTCTGACGTCTCGTCTTGTTGCTGGTCTTTCGTGACCCCTTCTCAGGCGGTCAACAGAGCGCGGCAGCTTCGTCTTCCGCCGCCGCCGACCCTGCCGTCGAGGCCAGCGCCAGCGCTGCAGTCGATGCGAGTTCCATTGCGACGGCTGCAGGTGCGTTTCTCAGCTGATGCTGTTGGTGCGAAACAAACTGACCCTTGCACTCTTTTGACGCCTCTCCGACACCCAGCTGATCCTGGTCAGTCTCGCTCTTACTTTCTTCTCTGAGGGACACGATGCTGACGCGACGAGGCTCTTTCTCTTCTATCCAGCTGCGACGTCCGAAGCGGCGACCGGAGACGGTGCCGCCGGAGATGCTGGAACTGGCGACGCGGCCGCTGGTGATGCTGCTGCCGGTAACAACGATAACGGCGGAGGTCAGGGAGGAGGAGGTGGTGGAGGCGGAGGCGGTGGCGGTGGGCAAAACGAGGACCCCCAGGAGTCACTCAGTACGTGTTTTCACCTGGCGAAAGGTCTTGTTTCTTACGTTGACCTACTCTCTTCGTTCTCTCCAGCTCTGCTCGACAACCAGATTCAGCCCGGACTTGCCCAGGACGGTGGAAACGCCGATGGTCAGGTCCCGAGTCTCACGTCCACCAACAACTTCATGAAAGTCGCTCTTGGAGTATCTGTCTGTTTGCCCGCACGCTGACACCATCCTCTCCTCACGCTTGTGCAGCAACTTCTGCGACACTACGAACCTTCCTCTCACCGACGGCAAGCAGGTCATCGGCGGGTCCTGCAATCCGACCATCATGTGCGTCACGCCTTTTATCTGCTTGCGATCCTTGCTCACTCGTGGTCATCCTACGTAGGGGAACCATCGTCGCGCAGGCCAACATGCCCTCCTGCAAGTTTACCAACCCCGCCAACGGAGACACCATCGCTGCCGATCAGACGTTCACCATCAGCATGGCGATCCGCAACCGTGAGCTTCCGTAAGTTGGCCACTCCAATCGCACATTCTGACCTTCATCCGGCCTTTTCCCTTCCAGTGCAAACGGGCAACTTCGTCAACCCTCAGACCAACTACTTTGCCGCTCCTGCCCAAGTCGACGGCTCAGGCACGCTCATTGGTCACTCGCACGCCGTCATTGAGGAGATCGACGGTCTCGACTCGACTACGCCGTCCGACCCTCGGGAGTTTGCCTTCTTCAAGGGTCTGAATGATGCTGCTCGTGCGTAATCACCTTTATCGACTCTCAGCCTTACCCGTGCAATCCTGGCCTGAATTTTGTCGCTTGCTTTTGCAGAGGGCGGCGAGTTGACGGCGGATGGTCAGCCCTCAGCATCTTTCCTCGCGTCTGATCACGCTCTGACATCTTTCGCGTCTTATCTTTCACTTAACTATCCTCTGTAGTCACTGGAGGTCTCCCAGCCGGAACGTACAAGCTCTGCTCGATCAACACCGCCGCCGTGAGTCCTCATCCCGGTAGCTGTCATGTCGGCCAAGCT
Organism: Cystofilobasidium capitatum; assembly: GCA_014825545.1. Taxonomy (NCBI): domain Eukaryota; kingdom Fungi; phylum Basidiomycota; class Tremellomycetes; order Cystofilobasidiales; family Cystofilobasidiaceae; genus Cystofilobasidium; species Cystofilobasidium capitatum. The sequence continues at coordinate 30,930 of MVAJ01000010.1, forward strand.
GACTTTGCACTTCTTCACCTGCTTGCAGAACCACCAACCTGCCCTTGTGGCTGTCGCTCAGCACGCTTCCCTCGATGGTCCGTCCTTTTCTTTTCGAGAGAAACTGCAGTGTGGATGCCGATCGCTGACCTCTGCGTTGACTTGTTGCAGACTGCGTCTACTTCACCGCCGGTGACGCAGGAGGACAAGCCGCCGCCGGTGGAGGAGCACAAGGAGGTGCTGTCGACCCTGCCGCGTCCGAGGCTGCAGGTGGGGGAGGAGGCCAAGGGGGCGGAGCGGGGGGAGGAGGAGGGGGAGGAGGAGGACAGAGAGGCGGAGGACAGAAGCGACGACAACAACGACGACGACTCGACATGGCCAATCACGGACGATATGCCTGAGCACGAAAACCTGCCTTGTCCGACTCCTCTCGTATCTACTTCATTTCTCTCTTCTCGACTCCTTGCACTCTTCCATCCATTCTCGCCTTCTCGCCGCCCATTTCCTTATCCCCTGTGCAACACACCCTCTCCTTCCTTTCACTTCTTTTGTAACATTTACCTGCTGGTTCAGGTTACTCTCTTTCTTACTTCTGCCATGAAAACTAGGGAGGGGATGTCTGACAGTGGACGGAATGCGAGTCCGAAAGTGCAGTTGCGAGTTGCATTTCCAGGATGACATCGCCCCTTCGACTCCATCTGGGTCGCACTTTTCCCCCTTCCTCGTTCTGACCCCTCCTCACCCACTTACTCGACTCGGAACTCGTCAGCCTCCGCACCCGCCTTCTCTCATCCGACGACATCTGCTCCTGGCACATCGCTTTCATCGCACCCACCTTTCGGTCCAGCCGTCCATCTCAGCTCCTTCCGTTCCAGAGCTCTCTTGCCCTTCCCGCAAACCCCCTACCGCACCATGTCCCACCACGCTCCTCTCGCTCCCATCCTCTACTCGTTCCCCGACTCGACCGAGCTCGTCGACTCGGTCGCCGAGTTTGTGCTCAAGGCCCAGAACGACGCCATCAAGCGACGGGGTGCATTCACACTCGCCATCTCTGGAGGATCGCTACCCGGCAACCTCAAGGGCCTTATCGGCAAGGAGGGTGTCCTCTTTGACAAGTGGTGCGTCGTCTATCACATATCAACGCTTCGTGTCATGAATGCTCGGAACAAAGGGATGGGATGGAAGGGGAGGGGAGGGAAGAGGGGGGTCGTGACGGTTTTCGACGGAGGGAGGGACGGTCGGGCTTGCGCCCTGACGAAGGGTCTCATCGACACATGCGACGAGGGCTTGGCTCAAGTCCATAAAGCTGACGTGTCGTTTCTCTCGTACATTCCAGGGAGATCTTCTTCTGCGACGAGCGACTCGTCGAGCTCGACCATGAGGACTCCAACTACGCTTCGGTCAAGAAGCTCTTCCTCGACCAGGCCAACATCTCGCCGGAGCAGGTGCACACGATCAACACGTCCCTCCTCGCGGACCCGGAAGAGCTCGCCGACGAGTACGAGCGACAGCTCATCGCAACGTTTGCTCAGCGGGACGCTGCCCGATACCCCGTCTTCGACCTGATCCTCCTCGGCATGGGCCCCGACGGCCACACCTGCTCGCTCTTCCCTGGTCACTCCCTCCTGTCCGAGGAGGACCGCTGGGTCGCCTTCATCGAGGACTCGCCCAAACCTCCCGCCAAGCGAATCACCTTCACCTACCCCGTCATCAACCACGCCTACCGGGTCGCGTTCGTCGCCGCCGGCGAGGGCAAGCAGGACGTGCTCGCCAAGGTGCTCGATGAGCCCGAGCTCGGCCTGCCCAGCAGTCGGGTTCGACCGGCACACCCCGGTCAGCTTTACTGGTTCTGCGACGACGCTGCCACCGCAAAAGTCAAGTACACCAAGGTGCGTGCCTTACTTGGTGCAGCACATTTTGCTTTGTCGCACTGGCTGACCCCCCCTCCCCCCTCCCTCGCCCCCCTCCTCCTTCTTTTCAGACAACGTTCCCCAAGAAGCTTGAGTAAATGAAAGTGGTCTCGGGCGCTTGAGTGCAGGATACGACATTTTGGTTGGGTGGAGAGCCGAGGAGAGGAGGAGGGAGTCGCTTGGTTCCTCGACGATGAGGGTCTGAGCGACCGTACAATAAACGAATCACTGTATCCCCTTTTCTTCATCCCGCTCTTTTGCTCTTTTCTCTTGTTCGTAGTGTGGGGAGATGTTTAGAGACTAGCATGGGGTACGGCTGGTCTCGATAAGATCTTTTATGCGTTCTTTCTCGTTTATCTTTGGACGGACGTCTGGGCAGGCAGAGACAGCTCATAACGATTCCCGGCTGAAAATTCAAGCTTAACGCAATACGCTACACGCGAGTGTCCCTCGAGACCAGGGAACGCTAGCGCACCTTCGTAAATCCAAGATCGATGAGACGGGTCGAGACCCTTGCTTTATTTGTACCGCGTAAGTAGTGTGTTGGAAGATGGATGGATGCAGTGAAAATGAGGACCTTTGTACGTGAATCCTTTCCTTCCACGCCTCTCTCCCTCTTCTGTTATCTCCGAAAGTCGCTGGGATAAAGACAGTCATAGAGATCTGCGTTCGGGTCTCGATCAGGGAGGGTTTGGAGTGGTATATGGGCGAGCAAGTTAGTCCAAGTCCAGAAGCAGGGTATCAGAAATAAAGTGGTCGCAGACACATATCAGAAAAGAATATAGAAGCAAGCGTCCAAAAGCAAGAGAGGGACAGAAAATGCTGGGAGTCATTGAGGCAACAAAGGAACCACGCTCAGTCATCGTCCAAGTCGGGGTTGATATCCTTCCTGGTCGAGTTGAGTGACGTCGGCCGTCGTTGCATCTCGAGCGTGTCGGTGCTAACGAACGGATCACGGTTCGAACGCGACGACGGGGAGAGGTCTGCAGTAGTCGAGGGCAGGGTGTTGTCCCGTGTGGGGGGAAAGAAGGTCTGGTATCTGGGGCGAGTGAGGGCAGATCGGTTCAAGTGCTAGTCAGCGCATTCCCACCCCAAATATATGTTTTAAAAAAAAGAACTACGAGACTCACTTGGCCAGCGCGGAAGGATAGAAGTCGGAATCGGCAAACTGAGCGAATGAGCACAGTCCGAAATGATCAGCTACGCTTCAGGGATGAGGAGGGGCGAGGAACATACCGCTTTGCCCTTGTCTTCTTCATCCTCCTCGTCCACGTCCAACTCATACCTGTTCGCACCCATCCTCCCTTCACGCAAGGTAGCAGGGTAGTTCGGATCCTCCTCTACCTCGACCGTGTTGACTATTTTGACCCTGACGGGCCCAGTGCGCCGTTCGTACTTCGGCTCGACCGCCTGGGTCGTCCGTTCGTCCGCGTCGTTTTCGATACCTGTCGAGGCACTGGCGACCTTGACCATGATCGTTGACATGGCCATTTCAATCTCAAGCTTAACGCAGTACGCTACACTGGATTGATTCGTTGTTGTTGGTGTTAGAGGCGAGGGAGGGAGGAGAGGAGCGCTTTGAGTCAGCAAGAGAAGCGAGACCAGGTTGCAAACGAGGACTTACGGGTGAAACTGCCTGTGAAACAGAGTAAGCTTGGGGTCAGTCACTCATCTGAACTGACAGGGTACCCGAGAAGACGTACATGTAGGTGAAACTGTCTAAAGGACGGATGAAGTCAACGTAAGAATCACGGGTTAGAGCGACCTTTGAAAAGTGATCAGGCCGCAGAAACGTACTTGGCAGAGACATCAGACCTGGCAAACGCACAAGGCTTCAGTCAGTTTATAAGTGCGAGCTCCACGCGATGCGGGGGACTGACCGATGATCAAGACGTCCATGGCAAGCGAGACGGCGATGATGCGCTTGTTGAAGGTCAACAGCGAGTCGTACTGCGGGACAAATGTCAGGTCAGAGGTCAGACGAGCGCGAGTCCCTCGAGACCAGGGAACGATAGCGCACCTTCGTAAGTCCAAGATCAATGAGACGGGTCGAGACCATCTTGATGAACAAGAGGTTGAGGGCTGAGTGAGTTCGAAGTGATGTGCGTCAGACTCATCATCTGCCTGACCAACTTGCGAGGTGGGGAGAAACTCACCGGCATCTACGATCAAGTAGATGATCTTTTCGCACCGATCCCAGACTCTGTTGACGTCCTCATAGTGGGCTGAGATCTGCAAACGGGCGGGAATCCAAATGCAGTACACGGAGATTTGAATGGCCAGGATGAAGGCGGCGACGCCGTATTTGAGCTTGAATCGGTTGGTAGGACTGGCGACGAGGATACAGATCCGGTTGACAATGATCTGAGGTGAAGACGAGAAGAAATGGTCTGCAAAAAGACGGGAGACAGGGGCGGGGAAGTCGAAGGAACGCACCTGCAAGAGGACTTGAACTTGGATAGCCCAGCAGGTCAAGATGATGAAGAAAAAGGTGAAGGAGTGGGTGATCACATCGATCAGGTAGAGCCAGCAGATCAAAGCGAAGATTCCGCAAACTGGCGAAGGCAGTGGAGATATGAAGTCAGGGAGGCACAAACGACAAGCCATACCAGCGAAGATACGACGCACCTAGAATCTCCGTCCAACACAAGATCGAGTAGACAGTGAGCTTCCTAGACTGCTTCCAGGCGTGCCAGGAGGTGAAGAGACCTGTTCGAGAGGGAACGGCAAGAGAACGTCAGCTAGGTGTAGGCCCTGCGGACCAGGACGCAGAGACCACCCACCGAAGCCTATCGTGAAGCCGAAAGCTATGGATGCCAGTCGGATATCTCCCTCGGACGCCCATTCTGGCTTGTAAGGGTGTTCGGTCTTGAAGGCTCTTGCGTCGAACAAGGCTCGAGGAGGAAGGAGCCCGAGCATGATACTGGAGTAAGAGAGGGGAAAAGTCGAGGGCGAGAAAAGGAGAGGAGAGGGGAGAAAGGAGAGTAGGAGCGCCGATGGAGATCGGCTGCCTGGGGCACGTAGACGATTGCGGCGTTGAAAAGAAAAGAGGTGAGGAGAAGGCCGGGGGGGGGGGGGGGAGGGAGGGAAGAGGGTGGGTGTTGGCCAAGGGAAGTAGCAGGACCTCGACCTTTTGATGAAGAGAGAGCGATGCGCGCAGAGGGTCTTTGCTGACCGGCATCTGGATCAAAGAGACAGGGAGTGGTGGCTTCCTCGACTCAAAATGAGGGGAAGGGACGAGCGTCTGAGCGAGCTGCTGAAGTCGACCATCAAAGGGGATCGACTTGGAAGCCTGCCTTCCCTCCAAGCCTCCACGATCTATCGTCAGTCGTCAGTGCGAGCCCAAGGTACTCAGGATTATGCCTTTAGTAGGCTCATCTGTTGAAAGAAAGAGAGCACTTGCGGCTTGGGAGGTCAGCCCACTTCGATCCACTGGGGGCACGTCGCCCGACAGTCCGTCACCAGTATTCCTTTCTCCTGTCCTCCAAACGTCAGCGGCACCCTTGATTAGCCCAGGAAGAGAGTCAGCTCGACGACAGTTCTCCTTGAGATGTGAGCAAAGGTCAATGTCGAGGAATGGGGCGGCCAGACCGTACGTCGCTCAAGTCCGACGCGTCCTCCTTCGCAGGCGAGATGGCCCACACGAGTCAGCCCTTACCACCCACCACCGATCAAGAACTCCTCCTCGACCTCAGTCCTCTTCCAGATCTTCTCGGTCGTCCAGCACTCACGCCAACGAACCTTTATAACCATGGGCTACCCTTTGGCGCAGGACGCCTACACCCTCCTGCCCTCCCACCCTCGACCCCAGCTCCGAGAGCAAATTCGCTGGTTTCATCTCCTTCCTCTCCTCTTCGTCGCCCCGTACCTCAAGTCGACTGCTCTCAACTGGCTCCCAGTTCCCGTCCCCGCTTTCGTCTCCGAGGGACTCAGTCGGTGCGCTCAGTTCGACCAGCCCGCTGCTTTTCGAGCCCAGCTCGCGTTCGAGGACCGACAGGCCAACGATCGCTTCGTCCCGGGCACCAAGGACGTCCTTCTCGTCAACGGTACCATCTGGACAGGCCTTCAGTACGGAAACGAGATCATCGAGCACGGGTCTGTCCTGCTCAGGAACGGTCTGATCCACGCCGTCGGCCAGCAGGCGGACGCCCTCCTGTCCACCCTGTCCAAGTTCGAGAGGAAGAGCGTCGAGGAGATCGACTTGGAAGGAAGATGGGTCAGTCCTGGAATCGTAGACATCCACTCGCACCTTGGAGTAGACTCGACGCCCGAGCTCAGAGGAAACGACGACACCAGTGAGTCGGGAAAGCCGTAGGCTGGTAGGCGAATCTGGGCGCTGACTCCTTCTCCCTCCACTCGCGCCAGACTCGCTCAAGGCTCCCATTTTGCCCTACCTTCGATCCATCGACGGACTCAACACTCACGACGCAGCCTACAACCTTTCCATCTCGGGAGGTATCACCACGGCTCTCGTTCTCCCCGGGTGGGTCGTCTTCCCTACCACCAACTTCTTGCGATACCTTGGTCTTGACGACTTTTCTTTCCTTTCGCAGATCTGCAAACAACATCGGAGGACAGGCCTTCACCATCAAGCCTCGACTGACGGAGGCCAACACTCCCTCCTCCATGCAGGTTGACCCTCCGTTCGTCATCGACGAACAGAACGGCGGTATCGTGCGAACTGGTCACTGGCGACACTTCAAGGTTCGTCTTTTCATTTTCTTACCTCACTGCCGTCCTTCTGTTCTTATTCAGTACCCGTCGCTCTTCTTCTGTCAGCACGCTACCGGCGAGAACATTCACGGTGTCTACAACGACAATCGGTTCGATCAGGCGTACAACTTCCGCAAGGCCTACTCATCGGCCGCTGCCCTCAAGACCAAGCAAGACGCCTGGTGCACAGTAGGCAAGGAGAACACGGAGGAGTTCCCCGACTCGCTAGAGTGGGAGGCCCTGGTGGACGTTCTGCGAGGCAACGCAAAGGTCAACATCCATGTAAGTCCCTCTCTCGAGACGCAAGAGCTTCCACTCATCAAATTGCTTGTCGTTCAGACTCTGACTCTTTGACCCTTCACTCCTTCAATCCAGTCATACGTAACTGTAGACTTCGACGAGCTGGTGCGGCTTAGCAACGAGTTCAAATTCAACATTGCCAGCGTCCACCACGCGCACGAGGCCTACCTCGTCCCCGACCTCCTCAAGAAGACCTACGGAGGCGCTCCTGCTGCGTCCATCTTTGCGACCAACAAGCACTACAAGGCAGAGGCTGTGAGTGTCTTCTGTTCCTCGCTTTCAAAGGTTCCTCCTGACGCCGAATTTCCTTTCTGCCTCCAGTTCCGAGGCTCGGAGTTCGCGCCCAAGCTGCTCGCCGACGCTGGCATCCACGTCATTATGAAAAGCGATCATCCCGTTCTCGACTCGCGACATCTCGTCTATGAGGCCCAGCAGGCGCACTATTACGGCCTGCACGCTGCCATCGCTCTCAGCGCCGTCACGACCAGTACGTCTCTCCCTCCTGCTCTCGCGCCCGCCCTACATGACTGAATCAGCTTGCGTCTCTTCAGCTCCTGCGCGTGTAATGGGTTTGGATCACCGGCTCGGCAGTATCCGACGAGGCAACGACGCTGACCTCGTCGTCTGGTACGTTTCCACATTCCCCGCACATCTCAAGGCGTACGCTGATTGAGTGACGACACGCTGCTTCAGGGACTCGCACCCTCTCAACCTGGCGGCCACGCCCGTTCAGGTCTACATCGACGGTATCGCTCAGCTCGAGGCACCCAAGCTTGCCTCTCATTCCAAGTCGCATCTTCAGAAGGCGCCCAAGAGCCCGGACTGGGGAGACGAGGCCGAAATCCACAAGCGCGCTCGAGGAGATCCGGACTACGCCAAGCTCCTTCACGGACGAGCGGCATCTCAGGGTGACATCGCCTTCACGGGAGTCAAGCACGTTTGGACTCGAGGCGAAGACGGTCTGACCACTCTGGGAGACGAGGACGAAAGTTCCAAGATTGTGGTCATCCGAGGAGGCAAGATCGTTCATGTTGGCAAGTTTGATTCGGCCGAGATCATGACTGCCGTTGCTGGTCTGGAGCTTGTTGACCTCAAGAACGGGTCCATCGTACCTGGCATGGTTTCTTACGGAGCGCCTCTGGGCCTCGGAGAGATCGTCGCTGAGAAGTCGACTATGGACGGCAAGGCGCCTGGGGGCGACGATCTGATTCTTGCTGCCGACGGTGCCTCGTTCGCCACGAAAGACGCTCTGTACGTAGCTCGTAACCGATTGTCTTGGCTGCCAATATCCTGACTGCATCTCTCTTTCTCTCCGGACAGCATCGCTGCCCGCGCTGGTGTGTCGATCGGTATCTCGGCTCCCCTCTCCTCTGGACCAGTCGCTGGACTCTCGTTCGCCTTCTCGACCGGCGCTCCTCACCCTCTCGCACCCCATGCCGTCCTCCAGGAGGTCACCGCGCTGCACGTCACAGTCGGACACGACGCTTCTGGCTCCATCAGCTCTCAGATCGGCGACCTGCGCAAGCGGTTACTCGGTAAAGGAGAGGACACAGAAGGCTGGTGGGCGAAAGCCACGGCGGGCGAGATCCCCCTTGTCATAGAGGTCGAGAAGGCCGACATCATGGCCCGGCTGATCAAGGTCAAGAAGGAGGTCGAGTCCAAGAACGGCACGGAGTTGCGCGTCGTCTTCAGCGGCGCGAGCGAGGCCCACCTGGTGCGTCTCGATGCACCTCAACTTTCAAATCGCTCTGACTGACTCTATTCGCCCTCTCTTTCCGCGCAGATCGTTGACGACATCGCGACTGCCAACATTGGTGTCTTGGTCGCCGCTCGACCCTTCCCTGGCAGCTGGGACAAGCGACGAACCCACGCCGGACTTCCCTTGACGTCCAAGTCGGCCGTTGACATCCTCGTAGAGGCAGGCATCGTGAGTCACCCCTCGTCTTTGCTTGCAGGTCCCTTTTTGCAGCCGGTCTGACCATCGCTCCTTTCTCGTTCTCAGACGGTCGGTCTGCGGATCTCCGAGTCCTGGGAGGCCCGAAATGCCCGGTTCGAAGCCGGCTGGGCTCTGCTCAACTCGCACTCGCTCGACCCCAAGTCGGCCTACCAGCTCGTGAGCGCCAACGTTGAGAAGCTCCTCGGGCTCAAGCCGGCCAAGGCGTTCGTCCAGGCCGACTGGGTTGCCGTTGCGGGAGACTTGTTCAGCTTCGAGGGCCAGGTCGTCGCGAGGGGAGGTGCTGGCGAGGATGGAGAGGGCGTCGCGCTCTTCCACTGAGCGACGACAGCACAAGAAAAGGGAGCCCTCCCTCTCGACCATGCCCCGGCTCATAGTTGATCAAGATGTTGCTGCTCTGGACCAGCAGTCTTGCCCCGCGAGAACGTTTGTTGGTGCGAGCGATCATCATCGTACAAGGTGCCAACGCAACATGAGAAAAGTAAACTAAACGTAAAAGAAGGCGAAAGAGGAAGGGATGAGGCGAGAGAAGGAGGCGATGCTGCTGGTCCGGCAAGGTCGAACCTTTTGAGTGTGAGCGAGGCGTGGTACAGGTGCGAGGCGAGGGGGAGGGGGAGGAGGGTCAAAGGCGGCCAGGTAGAGGATATAGTCCGTGCCGTATCATGGAGAGGAGGGAGGTCAAGGGATTTATGTCGAAGGGTTGGGAACGACCTCTCGGAGCATGGGGTGAAGAGTCTGCTGGTCGAGGGACTTTCCGGCGGCGACCATGGGGTAGACTGAAGGTACAAGAGCGAGCAGGCATCGAAGTCAGCATCCGAGTACAAGCAGTAGACAGAGCAGCAAAGAGACGCACCATGCTCAGTCTTGACGACGGTGCACTCCATCACGATGGGCTTCGAGTTGTCGTACTCCATGAACTCCTTCATCATTGCCGGCAGGTCGGCGAGGTTGGTGCACCGGAGGGCCTTGCAGTTCATGGCCTCGGCGAGCTTGACAAAGTCGGGGTTGGTCATCTCGGTGTGCGAATACCGCTTCTCGTAGAAGAGGTCCTGCCACTGGAGGACCATGCCCTGGAACTCGTTGTTGAGGATGAGGATCTTGACACCGATGCCGTACTGGGCGGCGGTGGCGAGCTCCATGGCCGTCATAGAGAACGAGGCGTCTCCGTCAACGTCGACGACAATCTTCTCAGGCCGGGCAACCTTGGCTCCGATGGCGGAGGGGACTCCAAAGCCCATGGTTCCGAGACCTCCAGACGAGACCCAAGTTTGGGGGTGCCTCCATCGGTAGTGCTGGCAGGCCCACATCTGATGCTGGCCGACACCGGTGGCGATGATGACGTTTTCCTCTGCAAGAGTACCGAAAGCAAAGAGTCAGCCAGGCATCGCAGCAGAGGAGGATGGCGAAGAGGAGACGCACTGCCCATGCGGTCGGCGGCTCGGTCGAGCTCGACGATGACCTCTTGGGGCTTGAGTTTCTCACCCTCCTTGGAAGGCTCGAACGTGAAGGGGTACTTGTCCTTCCAGCCCTTGATCTGGGCGAGCCAGTCGGGCCTGGCAGTGGTCTGGATCTTGGGAACGAGCGCCTCCAAGCTGGCGACGACGTCGCCGAGGACGGGGATGGTGGCCTGGACGACCTTGTTGATGTTCTTGGGCATGATCTCGAAGTGGATGATTCCACCGGTACCAGCGAGCGAGGCAGCTCGGGCGGCAGGGGCGAAGGCTGAAATTTGAAAGATGAGATGATCGGTCAGCGATTGCGACAACAGACGGAGAGCACACAAACGCAGGAGAGGAACGCACTGTCAACCTTTCCGGTGACTCGGTCGTCGAATCGGGCTCCGAGAGCAATGATAACATCGGCCTCCTGCATGGCCAGGTTGGCGTAGGCCGATCCGTGCATGCCGAGCATGTGGAGGGCTCGGTCTTCAATGTGCTCGTCAAACGCTCCGAGACCCTGGAAGGTGGTCGTGACGGGGATTTGTCCGTTCTTGGAGAGGAGCTCGAGAAGCTCGGGTCCTCGAGCAGACGAAAGGACTCCGTTACCGGCGTAGATGACGGGCTTCTTGGCGTTGTTGATCATGTCGGCGGCGGTCTGGATGAGCTCGTTGTCCTGAGCACCAGGGACAACGGGGGTCGAGGGGATGAAAGGAGAGGATCCGGGAGTGACGGACTTGACGAGGATGGGGTGTCGAAGGATCCCGGCGGTGACGTCCTTGGGCAGGTCGACGAGGACGGGACCAGGTCGGCCAGAGGTGGCGATCTTGAAGGCCTCGTTGATACGTCGAGGGAGCTCAGAGATGTCCTTGACCATGACGTTCCACTTGGTGCACGACCGAGTGATACCGACGATGTCGGCCTCCTGGAAGGCGTCCGAACCGATGGCAGAAGTAGCGACTGTCGAACGAGGCGCAGGAGGGTCAGCCGTGATCACTCCCAGCCATCTGTCGCAAAGAGCAGACACACCCTGTCCGCAGAAGACAACCATGGGGATACCGTCAGACATGGCGTCCTGGAGAGGAGTGACGACGTTGGTCGCTCCAGGTCCAGAGGTGACGAGGCAGACTCCGGGCTTTCCAGAAACCCTGGCGTATCCCTCGGCCATGTGGCCAGCACCCTGCTCGTGTCGAGGAAGAACGAACTCAAAGTGAGGCGAGTCGTGGATGGCGTCAAAGACGGGGAGAATGGCACCCTGGCACACGGAAGGCAACATGACAGGTCAGGGGATGGGTTCTGCCAGAAGGCTGGAAATGGGAGCGGGGACGCACTCCGGGATATCCGAAGATGGTCTTGACATCGTGCCGGAGCATCATCTCGTGGAAGATCTCTCCTCCCGACTTGCCGACAAAGCTGAGATGGGCCAAGAAAGTCGAGTCAAGGAGATTAGTGGGCTGAGTCGTTGGCCGCGGATACTGTGATTGTCGGCTAGCGATTGTGACTAGTACGCACCTGTGATCCCACTCGGTCTCGTTGAGGAGAGCTTTAGGAGGAGCCTGGTGAGGCGTCTGCTGGAAATTCGGCGAGGGAGCGGGTCGACTAAGAACAAGGAGGGCTGGTCAGTACGAGGTCCGGACTTTCGGAGGGAAGGCGGCAATCCCGCCCTGTCCAGCCCAAGCTCCCCAAAGATGTCCAGCAGTCTCCGCCTCTCTGGACAGGGCAGCACGTTCCCTGTAGTCCCTAAGGGTCTCCAGCCCGCTTTCTTAACCCTGATGCCTCTCTCCCGTCGCGTGCCATTCCAAGAGCAAATTGACTCACACTGCTGCCGCTGCCTGGGCGGACCGCTGGGCGCTGCCGCTAATGAGCCTCGACTGGGCCGAGAGCCTGTTCTTTGCCTCGGGCGACATGGCGTACGTCGAGCCTTTCGAGGGGGGTATGTTGCCGATCGAGGCAGAGTTGCATCGGCGCGAGACGATGGAGGGGAGGGCGGCAGAGGACGAGGTGGAGGAGGTCGAAGGGGCGCGCCGGGCGAGCTGCCTGGCGGTCGAACGGAGCATGGTGGGCGAGGGCGAAGACCGAGTGCTGCCAGAGAAGAGGAGAGCGCGAGGGACCTGAGTGTGTGTGACGTCTGCAGACGAAGAGCGGTTGAAGAGGATGAGGGTCAGGGTAGAGGAAATCGGCGTGCGTTGATGGGGCGCACTGGGCGACATTTCGAGTCAGGGCCGAGAAGCCAGCCAGGATCAAACTCGCACTTGCACTTTTTTGTCTTTCTTCGGCCGAACGAACCCCAGTTCACATGCCTCTCGAGCGTTCGCGCATCGTCCACTTGCAGCAGCATCTCCAACGCGCGCACTTGTTCCTCGAAGAGTACAGAAAGAAGCCTCCATGAGATGATGCCTCCTTAGGCCTTGAACTCGTAGCCGCCCTTGCGCGCCGTCACGCCGACTGTGAGGCTCGCGATCTCCTTGCCCTCTGCCGTCGTCAGACCAGACGTGATCTTGTCTCCGGGCGCGATGGGTCCGACACCGGAGGGAGTTCCTGTAGACGCAAAGTGTGCAACAGTTGATCAGCCGATGGCCTTGATGCAAGGCTCTGAGAAAGGGTTCAAGAACGTACCAGTGAGGACAACATCTCCCTCCTGCAAACCCACACAAAAAGCCCAAAGGACAACCGTCAACTTTGGAGGGTTCTCCTTTGCTTAACCCGCCTCTCACGCAGACAAGGAGCGCTTACCTCGAGGGTCATGATGCTGCTGACATGGGACAGCAGGCGAGGGATCTGGAACAGCATGTCTGACGTCACGCCGTCCTGTTTGATCTCATCGTTGACCTGATTACACCCAGTTTAGGATCCATCGACGGGTCAATTTCCGTCCACAGTGAAACGCACGCAGGAGGCTTGGAGATGGAGGTTTGCGCACCTTGAGCCAGAGCTTGAGGTCGTGCGGGTCCAAGACGTCGCTCTTGGGGATGAAGCCCGAGATGGGGTTGAACGTGTCGAATCCTAACGGTCAGAAGACGTCCCAAATGGCAGTCAGTTTAATGCGATCGCGCGGAGGAAGAGGGAAGGGAGGGAGCGCACCCTTCGCGGTACTCCAAGGGAGTCCCTTGGCCTTGACGGCGTCCTGGACGTTTCGAGCCGTCATGTCGATAGCGAGCGCTGAGACGGCAGATCGAAAGCTAATCAGCTTCTTCTTGAGGCGTGCAAAGGGCGAAGAGCGTCTTGGACTGACCGTAGCCGGCGACGTGGTCCAGGGCCAGAGCCTCGGAGATGTCCCTGCCCGTCTTACCAATCACAACTCCGAGCTCGACTTTTCAGCCAAAACGCAAGCCGTCAGCCTCACTTGCTCCAGCGTGTACTAACGCCAAAGCTGGAGAGCACAAGGTGGGCTCACTCTCGTGGTGGACCTCGACACCCATGGGGATCTCGACCAGGCCGCCGTCCTGGACGTACGAGGTCGTCGGCTTGAGGAAGAAGAACGGCTCCTTAGGCACGGCGTTCTTGAGCTCGAGAGCGTGCGCCTTGTAGTTTCTGCAGCACGGTGAGTACGCAATCGATGGAAGGTCAGTTCTGAAGCGAGAGAGGCTGGCCTTCTGGAGCTCTGAGGTTGAGCGAGGGGAGAAAGCTTCTGCAATCCTATGGCAGGCCCCCTACGCATCCTCCCGCCGGGAAGGGAAGCAGTACTGACCGTCCGATTGCTACGATCTTCTTGCCCGTTCGAAAGAAGCTGGCCATCTTGGAGGAATAAGTTAGAGGGAAAGGGGAGAGGAGCGAGATGAGGGTTGGTCGGACCCGTCGGGAACAGTCCGATTCGCTAACTATCGTCCGAGGACTCATGGACTCGACACATTTGCTTTTCTTGCATCGAGACAGCGCGACGTAGGTAATGGAGAACTTCACAGAGTTTAACTTTATGTAGCGGTTGTCTATGAAGGCCGGGCACTCACGCGTGCTTGGGTCGGAAGACGACCTTGCGCACGAGCTTCTCATCGAACAGTCGGTACGCCTACAAACGAGAAAGAGTCAACACCAGTGCTTTGACAGACAAAATGGTGATTGAGACTGACCTCTGGCGCGTCCTCGAGGTGCATCCAGTCGGACACGAACCCACTGCCCTTTCCGTCGCCCATGAACAGGTCCTTCTTCGCTCTCAGGATCTCGAGTGCCTCGGCAAACTCCCCCCGAACGGGACATCGACCAAACGCCGCTCGGAGGTTGAGGTCGTACGTGTCGGGACCAGAGAGCAGGCACGGGTCGTTGTGCACGCCGACCGACGAGATGACCCCGAACGGCCGGATGAGAGAGAGCGCCATCGCGTACGCCGGTTTGAGTCTGTCGAGGCGCAAAAGGGTTTCAGTTCACAATCAGGGAGCCAATTCTTTTTGGAGGTCTTACCCGACGATCTCGAGGACGGCATCTGCGCCTCGGCCTTGCGTGCGACCCTTGACGATGGCGGCCGGGCTCTTGTCGCCTCCCCCCAGGAGATCAAGAGGAATCGCTCCATGTCGCTCTGCGGCGTCAAGTCGATCTTGAACGCTGTAGGATGGTCCTAGTAAGCTTAACCCTGTAGGCGATTTGATGGCAGGCGGGAGAAGGGCTGGACGTACGAGTCGACCGCGTACAGATTTCCAGGCTTGACCCAGGTGCTGGCCGAGGTGATTGCGCAGATGCCGACGGGACCGCAACCAACGACGACGACGACCGCATCTGTGTGCTCTTCCTGAGGAAGTAGCTTGCGAGCGTTCGAGGAGGCATGGTGTCTGGTGTCGAATGCAAGAGACACTGCGCCGTCAGGAGTCGCGCTTGTCAGGAGACGAAGGAAGGAGGACTGACCCTGTGGGCATGATGTCCCCCATACAAACCAGCAGCTCGTCGGGAAGGTCGTCTGGCGCTTTGAAGAGCGTTGTATCTGGCGGAAGTATGGCCAGAAGGTGTCAGCTCCTCTGTGACCCAAAGCTGGATGTGTTGAGGCGCAGTGCTCACCTCCCAGAGGTACCCGAACGTACTCCGCTTGAGCGCCATCCAGAAGGGGACTTCCAAACAGAAGGCTCTTCTCGCACCGACTCGTCAAGCCTCTGGAGCAGTACCAGCACGAGCCGCAGCTGATGGTGAAGGGCGAGACGACCTTGTCGCCGACCGAGAAGGTGTCGACGGCCGAACCGAGCTCGACGACCTCCCCAGCGAACTCGTGGCCCATGATGAAGCCTGGCTCGGGGTCCTCGAGCCCTCGAAGTAGATGGAGGTCCGACCCACAAAGAGCAGTAGCGATGACTCTGAGAGAAAGATTGTCAGGGCGTCTTTGACAGGTGGAGGGAAGTCGGAGGAGGGCGGGGGAGATACGCACTTGACGATGACATCTCGCGGGTGCTGAATGGTCGGGATGGGTCTGTCCTCCACCGTGATCTTGCCCTTTCCACCGAAGATGACTGCCTTCATGATGAGTTGAGGAGGGAGGTGGTCGAGGGCCGAAGAGATTCGACGACTCCCCGCTCCTCCCTCCTGCCTCGCTCAGCTCCGACGGCTCAAGTGGGCGAGAGTGGGGGACACCTGCAACCCTCCCTCCCTCAGGGCGACACATGGATGAATGTCAGCTGTATCCTGCCTTGGATCCGACGCGACAGAGAGGGCCCGGAGTGGAGGAAGCAGCCCAGATGGCGAGTCTGGCCTCTCTAGCTCGAGGACGCGCCGATGACGCGCACAGCCTTCCCGCCTTGTCGACCTGCTGAACCTGCGACCACTCTCTCCTACCCACAACCCACCGTCCAACCTTGCCAGCATGTCCTTCATCGGTGCGTGGAGTCTCAGTCCTTTCACGCTCCCTTTCGAGTTGTAGATGGATCGGTGCGACGCTCCCCCGCCTTCGACCACGCAGCCGTTCCCCCTACTCGACGGGCGCCTGCTGACGGTCTCTCCGTCCTCACGCAGCCAAAAAGATCGGAAAGAAGACCTTCGCTCGACACTTGGCCGCCTACGAGCCCAGAGATACCCTTTACGAGAACGACACGAGCGGCAAGAAGCGAGTTCGGAGGGAGCTGCCTCGTGCGTGTTGAGCTCCTGTCTTTGCTGCGCTCGGACACTCCTCCCTGACCCCTCCTTCCTCCTTGGCTGCAGCCGGCCTGTCCCCGAAGGATGCCAAGGTCCTCCAGAAGATCCGCAAGAGGGCGCACTACCTAGACAAGGGCATGAACCTGTGCGGCTTCCGAGTCGGGTGGACCTTCCTGCTAGGCTTGATCCCGTTCGTCGGAGACGCCGTCGACGCCCTCCTCAACTACAACCTCGTCCTGAAGAAGGCAAAGGAGTGCGACGTGCCGGACTACATCATTGCGCAGATGTGGGTGAACAACATGGTGTCGCTCGGTGTGGGTCTGATTCCTCTCGGTACGTCCTCGCTCCTCCTCTTCTCCTCCAACGGACATCCTGGCATACCTGGTCGTCAACTTGCCTCCGTCTCTTCGCTTTTCTCTTCCAGTCGGAGACATTATCCTCGGTATCTGGAAGGCCAACAGTCGGAACGCCCACCTGCTCGAGGAGTACCTCGCCCTGCGCGCTCAGGAGAACCCCCACTACGCCGACCAGGCCTCGTACGGCGCCGTCCAGCAACCGACGAGGACGCAAGCTCAGCAACCGGTCGCCGCGCCGCCCAAGGGAGCCGAGAGGTCGCCGCCTGCTGTCCCGGGACGGAAGTGAGGAGGGGTCGAGATGGTGGTTTGCTTTCGCTTCCTGGTCTTTCTTGTACGAGGTTCTTCTTGCGGCACACTTTTTCTACAATGACTTATGAGATACGAGAGCGAAAACAGTCTTAAATGTTGTACAAGATGCAAGAGATACGATCGACAATCAGGCCTTCTGCTGCGCTTTCTTCTCCTCTGCAAGCCGATGTCGCTCCCTTCTCCATCCCGGTCCCTCGCGGAGGATGATTAACGGCATCCAGGCGAACGCGACACAGATTCCGCCCCAGATGACCTTGCAGGAGAGGAAGGAGGGGAGGTATGTCAGTTGCGGAAGATGCGAAAGGCGATCGAGAAGGGGAGGGGAAACGAACAAACGCCCACCCTTCGCCCACTCTGCTCATCATCGGCTGGATCGTAGAACTTCCTACAGCTCCAAGCAGGCACCGAACGAAGTTGAAGCTCGCCGTGATGGCACCTCCTCTCCCTCTGCGCAGATCAGAAATAGTTTAATCAGTTGTGCGCACTCAAACGCAGGCGGGAGCACGTACGGCTGCAGATCGACCGACATGGTCGACACGATCGACATCAAGGCAGTCGATCCGAGTCCGACAAAGAAGGTGCAGGCAATCGGGGCTGCCAGGTTCGTCCCTGCGTTGACCGCCCATCCGAACCCGATGGACGAAGCGGCAAAGACGAGAAAGATCCACGGCAGCCGTTTGAACCGAGCCTTCTCGAGCGGAAAGTCGACGAGCGGCGTGTCAGCCGGCAGCGTCTTCTTGAACTGCTGATAGTCGTAGTCGAGGATGCGACCGATAGCCATGCTTCCGATCAGACACCCAGCTCCGTTGCCGAGGTAGGTGCACCCGATGAGGACTTCCGACAGACCGTACTTGCTCTTGAAAAGACTGCTGGTGGCGGTGAGGACGCAGTAGAAAACAGCGTAGGGCAGACTGGAGAAAAACATGAGGAGGAAGACGTCGGGCTGGAGAAGGAGTTCGAGGGAGCCAAAGGGTCGAATCTGGCAAGCGCACAAGGATGAGCACTGGGCAGTAATACTTTGAGAAGCGATAGACGTACCGATCTCCACCTTTGGTTGAAGCTGACCGGCGAGGGCTTCTCTGGGTCTTTGCCTTCGATGTCGGACGGGGCGGACTTGTCCCTTGTTCGACGACGTCGGAGCAAGGCGACGAGTGTCATGTTGAGCGGCGGTGGGGGGATCGATCCGTTGCCGACGATACTCCTCAGTGTCTCGGGGAAGAATCTACAAAGGACGAGTCTGCGGGTCAGTGCAGATTTTGGATCGGTGCTGGACTCCAAAAGGACTCACAAGATCAAGGGAACGAGGCAGATGCAGGCGATGATGACCAGGAACCAAAAGATGGCCCTCCATCCCAGGCCCTGAGCCAGCGCCCCTCCGATGACGGGTCCGACTGTCGGGCCCAAAAGAGCACCCAGGTTGAAGTAGGCGAAAAGCATTCCTCGCTCGTGCGGTTCAGAGATGTCGGCGATAACTCCGGCGCCTGAAGGAGGGATGAGAGTGACCCGTCTATCGTCAGTACCAGACAGAAAGACAGCTAGAAGTGCAAGAGACACACCTAGCGCAATGACTGACGCGCCGCCAAACGCCTGGATGCACCTCAGGACGAGCAGACCGGCGTAGGACGAGGTGGGGACGAGCGCGAGCGCAATGCAGGAAACGACGTAAACGAACAACGTTGAGATGTAGACCGGTCTGCGGAGACGAGAGAAACAGGTCAGCGAGAGAGTTCAGAGATCGAAGAGTGCAGAGAGGAGGACGTGCCTCCGACCGATTGCGTCTGCTGCACTCGCCCATAGCATCGGCGAGATACCTTGGAAGCTGCGAACCAAGATCCAAATACAGAGTCAGAGCTGAAAGGGCAGAAGGACGTCAAGGCGACTCACACGAGATAGAGCGTGACTGTGAGATTGATCTTCTCCGTCGTAGTGCCAAACGCATTAGCTATGACAGGCAGCTGTGGGGGGAAGGAGGAGGGGAATCCAGGTCAGCCAAGCGCGCTCTCTCAGAGGAGAAGGAGACATGGAGAGAGGAAACGCACCGCAGGAACAAAGATGTTCGACGACAGAGGACTGAAGAACGCCGCCGACGCTGCTGTAGCGATGATGAAGGTCTTCTGGTGCGGAGAAAAGGCGCAGTGGGGTGGACGAGCTCCGACGTCCTCAGGAGGAGGCTGCTTCTCGCCTGCTTTCACCGGCCCATCTTGAGGTCTTGAGCTCGGACTTTTGTCGTCTGGTGTGAGAGTGGGCGAGCGGAAGTGGGAGCCTGCTGGGGCAGGTAAGGAAGCTGGCGAGGTCGTCGCGTCGCTGATCTCCGAAGGGGGCTGAGGGGGGGAGCTGCTGCTGGCGAGGTCGGTCGAGCTGGCAGGCGGTCGTTCAGAGTCGAACATCGTGGACGGTCGCGTGCAGGGTGCAGGGCAAGGGCGAGAAGGACATTGTCGTCAAGGACTATATAGGGGGACGGTCTTGAGCCAGGGGCGACTTCTAAGAACAGCGGTTTCGGGCGAAGACGTTTTCGGCTCAGCCAATCCGAACGCTCCAAATGGTGCATGATGAAGGATTCTTGCCGTCCGGGCTCGAGCAAGGCCGCGATCCTAGCTGGCAGCAGGAAAGGACAGAAAGGTGCAGTCGGGCAACGGGCGAGAGAGTTGATGGAGGGACGAAAGGTACTGGAGCGGGGATCGGTGTTGGGGCAAACGGCTTCCCTCATGCACTGATCCTGACCGTCCCATCAAACCCACAGGTTACGACCTGCATCGGTCCTGCCTCACTCGAGGGAGTAACAAACACGTCCCGCACGCGGTCGTTCTTGACGCCGGTAGTCGGATGCTCGCCGTGCGCTCGGATCTGAGATCGAACCCTGAGGACGCCAAACCGGGCCGGCAAGAACTCAGAACGAGAATAAAAGGCATGTAAAGAAGAGTTCGGAAAGAAGCGACGCACCGTCCTTTGAGATCGACCACTCGTACGCACCCGTCGTCAGACGTGACGCAGACGGCCGCGCCATCGGGAGACCAGCTCTGGCGCGGGTTGGAGAAGGCGTCCGATTCTGCAAGAGGACCATTCACGCAGGCGTCAGGTGCAAGTAGCAGCTTGGAAGCAGGGAACAGAACATACCCGACCCTGTCCAGAGTGTTGCAGCTCGCTCGGCGCTGAGGAACGGGTAGAGGAAGATGCGCGAGATCGCCGAGCTGGCGTGGTCGCCCGTGAGGAGAGAGATGAACTTATCGGACGGGTGGATAGCGAGTGATCTGAAGCAAGCGCGGAATGAATCAGCGCGAGGCTCTTCATAGGAATGGGAGGGACGTGAAGGCGCACAAGATCGAGAATGAGCTATGAAAAACCAAGGCACATTAGCCAAGACTCAGTCGAGGGTGGCAGAGAAGGGCATACTCACACCCAAGAGTCACCGTTCGGATTGAGGTTGAACTTGCGGATCTCGTAGTCGACGCCAATGTCGTGCGGTCGGTCGGGCAGGATGATGTATTTGAGGTTGTTGTCGCCTCTGCGAGTCAAACGCGAAAGAACACAGTCAGCATCGCTCGTCTCGAAGAAGAAGTCTTGAAAACGCACCTTTCTGTGTACGCCAGCCAATTCTCTTCGCCCTTCGCCAGAGGTCCGAACACCAGTCCTTCCGGGTTGCCTCCACACTCAAAGTTCCTCCTCAACTCCCATCGCAACGGACATGGCAGGTCCAACGGATCTTGTTCCAGACCTTCGTCCAAGTCTTCTGTCGGCGAGGGGGCCAGGCTAGGAAAGAGCGAGTAGAGAGCGATCGTTTTGTCGTAAGAGGCGGTCGCAAGCCACTTTCCGTCGGGCGAGAAGACGACCCGGTTGACAAACTTGGCGTGCTTAAAGGTCTGGATCACCTCGCGCTTGACGAGGTCTACGATGGTGGCCGTTCCGTCCATAGAGCTCGTTGCGACGAGCCTGGGTTCGATAGGGTGGGGAGCGACGCACAGGACGGCGGCCTTGTGGTGGTCGAAGATGTCCTCAACCTCACCCGTCTCGAGCGACGTGAGCTTGAGAGTCCGGTCGGCCGACGTTGTGAGGAGCACGTCGGCGAAGGTAGTCTCGTACCTGTCGGGGAGGAATTGAAAGTCAGGTCTTATCTTCGACGGAAGGGAAAGGGATTTCACGCACTCTGCGCTAGACGTGTTGAACGCCCGACGTGGCACGCGAAGGGATCGCACGGTCAGAATGTTGCCAGCATGGATGTCGCTGAGCGTCCGGACCGTCGTCCTCGGCAGCTTCTCCTCAGGAAATTCCAGCTTGAGGATGTCTTGCGCAACGTCGTCCTCCTCGACCTTGAGGGCTTGGAAAGTCTGCGCGAGCTGAACGGAGTTGAACTCCTCGACGATGTCGCGCAAAGTTGGGACGGCCGCGGAAGTTGAGGGTGACGGAGAAGACGTCTTGCTCTCTGCGAGGAACGCCTCGAGCGTCGTGTGGTACTGTGAAAGGACGTGGCGACCAGGGAAGAAGCACTCTTGTCAGGGCTGAGGGACGGGCAAACAGGGTGGTGGAGGCCCTCGCGCGTGGGCTGAGAGGGCAGGAGGAGTGATACGCACACCAGAGTCAAACAGGAAATTGGCCACGAGGTCGTTGGTCGAAGGCACCTGCGAGCTTGGCGAGGACATTCTGAAGGAAAGCTTCAGGTTGTGGGTGGGAGGGACGAGAGTCTGCCATCTCGCTCTTTGTCCTTCTGCGCAGAACGAACCCTAGGCACGAGCAAGACCCCAGCCTCGCCCTGAACACCCCCCTCCAAGACCGAGCAAAGGGATGGTCGAGCTGGTCAGACTCCGTAAGAGGTAACGCAGGCATCCGATAATCTTCGTTCTCGCTGGGAGGCTGAGAGGGGCTGGAGGTTGCAGCAAGTGGCGTTGGAATGAGCGTACTCACGGAGTTTCTTGAGCCCTCCCTCTTGCTCCTCCAACCTGTCCTTTGACTCTCTCTCCTCTCTCTCTCTCCCTATACTGTAGCCTAAAAGGACGATGCCCCTGCCCACTCGCCAGCTCTCTGCCACGCCCCAGCCTCCGAGTCCGACCCTGTCGGCCTCAACCACCCTGCGGGACGAGTCCTCGCTCCCGCCCGCCAGCTCAACCCCCCGGAGATCGCTCGCCCTCCCGCCAGGACCCCGGACGTCGACCTGTGCGTCGCTTCCCTCCTGCTCCTCTCAACTTGGTCAGGGTGGCCGACACATCCATCGCTGACCTTCTGGGCTTTCACCCTTCCCTCTCCAGCGAGCGCGCTCAAACCCATCTCGATCTCACCCAACACGGCATCTAGCCCAGCAGACGACGGTCCCCCCCGACCGACCAGCAGACCAGTCCTACGCGCCGACTCTCACCTCCAGAGCTGCTTTAAGCGGGAGGACGATCCCGAGCTGTACGCTTTGTGGGTGAGGAAGTGAAGGGCTCAGAGGGTGGCTTTTGGTCAAAGGCACGGCCCAACTGGGTGGACGGGCTGGAGGGGCCGAAGGACGTCAGAAGTGAACGTCTGGGGTCTCCTGCGTTTCGCCAGAGCCTCATAGTCAGCTGGAGGTCGTTTGGCGGGTCAGGTCCTTGCCTTCGAACGTCTCAAGGTGACGCAGGAAGGTTGTTCGTGCGCGTCCCACTTTAGTAGCTACAGTCTCGATGTCGATGTGACCCTTTCCTCTTCACCTCCTGGCCAGCGTAGTCTTGCTGATCCGCACAAGAAACTGAAAGCAAAGATTGAAGGATAAGGCTGCTCATCCCGATACGCTCAACCACTGAACACCCTTCTCCTTGCCCGCTCCTCCTCCTCCACGCGCCTTCCGTTCGATCCTGCGCATCTCCTCCGGCGGCCTGACCTTCTCCTCCTTTCGCCTGGGCGGATCTATCGCCCTCCCCTCAAGCACAGTCTTTACCTCGGCCGCAGAGAGCGTCTCGTGCTGCTGCAGGGCGGAAGCGAGTCGGTCGAGCGACGGTCGGTGCGAGTGGAGGATCGCACGCGTGCGTGCTGCAGAGTCCTCCACGAACCTGTTGTAGCAAGTTCCGTCAGCTGTTGGGTCCGCTGCAAGCGAAAGAGAAGGGGATGGAACGAAACGCACTTCTGGGTCTCTTGCTCAATCTCGCTCTTTTTGGCCTTGGAGAGCCAAGGCATCTGGTCCCGGTTGATGCTGACCAGTCCGACCTTGTCCGAAAAGCCCATCTCCTGGAGAATCGACCAAGAGAGGGGTCAGTGGGATAACACGTTGGATAGAAAGTCAAGAAACAGGGTGGGAGGACGCACTCGGACCATCGCATTGGCCATCTTGGATGCTCGGTCGAGATCCTCGGACGTCCGGTCGGACAGGCGGTCAGGCCCGTGGAGCAGCTCCTCCGCGATCCGACCGGCGACGGCAACGTCAACTGCGAAACGGGGGGAGTCGTCGGACGTCAGTCGCTCGTCCCTGCGTTACAAGAGCGACGGGGTGGGGGTGGGGACGACTTACTTCGGGCGATATACTCCTTCTTCGAAATCGAGTCTTGGTCCATGCCAGGGATCTGGGAGGTGATAGACAGCTTGGACCCTCTCGGCATCAGGGATCTATGGAGAGCGTCAAGGAACAGGGCTTGAATCAGCCCAGCGCACCAGTCTCTATTCGAAGAGGAAGCGACCCACATTTTGTGCAGAGGAACACTACCATCCGTCTCGTTCGCGATCAACGCCCGCCCAGCCTCGATGTAAGCGCTCCGCCGCAGGCTCTCCTCGCTGACGAACCGACTTCGTCTCTCCGCACCCATGAGGATCCGGTCGCGCGCCCAGTCCATATGGCTGAGCCGGACGGCCGTGTCGCTCTCCTTGCTCGCGCGGATCGCAGCCAGATTGGCCAGGTTCTCGAGGTCGGCACCTGACAAGCCAGGTGTGCCGCGAGCGATGATGGTGAGGTCGAGCTTGGGGTCGACAATCAGTCGAGTGGCGTAGTGTTGGAGGATCTCGAGCCGGCCCTTGACGTCTGAGGAAGCGATAATTGCGGTCAGTGTCGTCCTGGCAGCTACTGAGGAAGCAAAGCGCACCTGGGAGAGGGACGTGTACGTGTCGGTCGAACCTTCCCGGACGGATCAGAGCATCGTCTAAGGACTCTGGAAAGTTTGTCGCGCTGCGTGAAAGAGATCAAGAGATCAGTGAGGTCGTTCGACCACAAATTCGTGGCGGAAACTCACGCAATGACCACAACGTCTTCGTCAGAGGAGAAACCGTCCAGCTGCGCGAGCAGCTCGTTGAGGGTCTGTCGCTTGGACGCCTCGGCACCTCCTCCACCAGAAGCAGACGTTCCCTGCTCCGAGACGGGTCAGCTCTTAATCCTGGATAAGGAGATCGTGCCCACGCTCACCTTGTTGTCGTCGTCTCCGCCAGATCGTTTTGACCCGAGCGAGTCCAGCTCGTCGATGAAGATGATGGCCGGTGCGCGCTCCTTGGCGACCGTGAACATCTGTCGGATTCGCATCGCGCCGACACCGACGTATCTGAAGGGAATTAGAGAGAGGGTCAGTTGAAGTTCAAAGGAAGTCCTGAGCTGGTGGCAACTCACGTGTCCTCAAACTCGGAGCCGGATGCGTAGAAGAAAGGCACGCCAGCCTCACCGGCGACTGCTCGAGCAAGCATCGTCTTTCCCGTCCCCGGCGGCCCACTCAGCAGAACTCCCTTGGTCGGACGACCACCTAGAGAGGCGAACAGATCGGGATTCTTGAGAAACTCGATGAACTCTTTCATCTCCTGTCGAGGACAAAGAAAGATTTCAGTCAGCCGGTTGAATCCCGTGGAAAGGCTGACGGACGCACGTCTTTGACCTCGCACATGCCCTTGACATCATCCAACATGACGTCCTCCTCGCCTTCCGCTTTAACCCACTCCTTGACCTCGTTGCCTTTCATCGCGCCGTAAATCTCCTTCAAGATGTACGGACCGTTAGCGACGATGACGATGCCGAACCAGATGGCGTAGAGCACTGCGAAGAGGAAAGAAAGGGTTAGGATTTGGTGCGAAAGGCTATTTGTGACATGAGGGCTGACGTAGAGTGAATCCCAGTATGGAGGCGATGGCCCGGATGACGAGAGGTGCTTGAGGGCGAGGCGGCAGGCTGGACGAAGTCGCGTATGAGCGCCGTCCCGTTCCAAGGAAGGTTCCAGAGGAGGTTCGGGGGGGGAGGAGGAGTGGTCGTTGGTTTGTGGTAGAGTAAGCTCGAGTTTGCGGGAGCGCGAGGGGAGAGGTGACACCTCCGGACGGGGATGAAAAGGCGCTGCAAGCAAAGCGGAAGATCAGTTTCACGTTCTCGATGAATTGGAAGGTCCGGTGCAGACATACTCCCAGTCTTGCCACCTCTCCAGACCAGTGACCCCTGCAGGACCGTCTTTGTGCAAGCGCTCAGCGAGAGTTCCGCCGTTCTCCGTGCAATCGCCCAGACTGACGCCACCCCAGCCCGCTCCGCCAACAGCCAGTCTCCCTGCCCACTCTCCCTTCTGAAGAGCTTGGTGGACATCTCTCATGCGGGAACCATGGCCGGGCTTGTAGGTGGGGATGCAACCCCGGTGCGTTTTGGCGTAAACGGCCAGCGGTTCGAGGTTCGAGGGCAGATCGGGCAGGATGGAGCGCAAACGTGCGAGGGCGGCAGGAATGAGGTCGCGAGGGTCCTTCGGAATGCTGACCGCGCCCGAGGCGTAGTAGGGACCACCGATCATCATGGTGAACTTGACAGCGGCCTCTTGCACTTGAGGGGGGTCAACGGATCCCATGGCCGTCGAGTCGAAGACGACACCCAGAACGCCGATCTCGTTCGGCAAGGTGCTTCTAGGAATGAGGCAGCCGAAGCCTGCCGGGTAGTAGGGTTTTGAAGAGGCGTCGGTAGGGAATACGAAGGTGAGGACTGAGACGGTGGTGAGGGGGTTAGCATCGAGGTGAGGAAGGTTGTGGCCTGAGGGCAGCAATGCCGACAAGATATGAGGAGGAAGGGTGGAGACGACATGGGGTGTTGAGAGCGTTCCGGCCGTTGTCGTGACCTGGTCGCGTATCCAGAGAGGGAGGGTCAGTTCGGCAGAAGTAGCTAACGGAAAAGAGCAGAAGGCACACCTCAACTCCTTCGGAGGTCAGCGCCAATCCCTTGACTGCCTCTCCTAGCCTGATATCCACCCCTCGATCTCGAAGACTAATCTCGAGTGCCGCTTTTAGCGTCCCCAACCCACCTCTCAAACCCCAGACACTCTTTCCCTTCAACTCCTTCCCCCATCCACCGAGTACCTGCCAACGAGCTTCGTCCTCCTGAACCTCCAACTTCTCCGTGTCTGACTTTGGAAGACCTAGGATGAGCGCCATGATGACCGATCCTCGAGCCCGCTCGGCGTTGTAGAGGTAAGGGAAGGCTGATCGGAGCGACAGGTGCCTCGAGTCGCAGGCGTAGATTCCGTGCACCATCGCGCTCGCTACCGAGTCTGCCAACCGAGGACCGAACCGCCGACGAAAGTAGCTGTCGACGCTCTCGTCCGTCTCTGTCGAGGCTGGTTGAAAGGGCTCCTTGATGGCTGCGAAGGCGAGGGTTCGACCGATGTCCGTCGTCAGGATGGACGCCAGCGATGAGGGTAGCTTGAGGAGAGAGGTCGGCGAAGGGTGCACGAGGAAGCGGTTCTTTGCGCTGGGATGGTCCGTACCGACCGAGACGACCTTGTCCTGAAGTCCCAGGTCCTTGACCATGCCCAGCAGTCGAGGTGCACCCCTTCCTTTCGGCCGGACGCTTCGCGGGCCTTCCTCGATGAGGACCTCACCAGCTCCGTCAGGCAGAGGCAAAGGCACTGTTGAGAGCCAGCCCCCGAGTCGAGGGCCAGCTTCCAGTAAAGTGATCTTGGTAGACGGTGAGATAGTCGACAGGCGGTGGGCGAAGGCAAGCGAGGTGAGGCCGCCGCCGAGGAGGGTCAGCGACCGTGGAAGGGGTGGTCGGCTCGCCATTCGGGAGGTCGAGGAAGGTGGTCGTGCTGGAGGAGGACGGAGGGGACGAAGATGAAGCTATACACCCATCTCAAGCCAGAGAGGCAGACGAAAGACGACCGATGGACCGAAGGAAGGCTCTGCTTGCTGAAAGGGCTGGGTGTCTGGGGAACAAGCTCGATGTGGTTGGAGGGCTGAGCGTTGAGGAGCGGATTGCAAGCAGACTCCGACCAGAGTCGTTCGAGTGCACTTTTCGCGAAGATCTCAGACGACAAGGGTTCCATGCTCAGACTTCGATCTGGCAGATCTGGTGAAGCTCAGGAGGACGACCTTGCGTCTCGCCATGTCGGCGCCAGGCTGGGCTCAGTCAGAAGGGATGTGCATGCCATCGTCATTCCAATCTGAAGGACGCCTTCGGCCGCTTCTTCTCCTCTGTCTGCATTTTGACCAGCTCCTCCTTCATCCAGTCCGTGTCCGACGAGTACTTTGTGCCGCTTTGGCGAGTGAAGCGTTCGTAGTACCAGGTTACCGCAGGACCAACGATGCCGATGATCAGCAGCCCGAACCCGATCACCAGGCGTTGTTCGCGAGGCGAGTCTTGATAGAGGGTGGCCACAGACAGACAATCAGCAACCGCGAAGGACTCTGAAGCAGGAGAGAGGGGACGCACTGTCCATCCAGTCGGACATCTTGTCAAATGGTCCTTTCTTGGCCTCCTCCTCGAGCAGCAACTCCGCCTGCTGCCTCTCCCGCTCGAGCCTCCTCCTCTCTACCACGGGGTGAGGCCGTGCGGGCTGCATATCGTCCTCCCTGCCTTTCGGAAACCTGGTCGAGGCAGTCGAAGACGTTGAGAGTTCTCTAACGGTCGTCATGCCCGCCGCCCTAGCCCTCGCGCGAGCGCGACCCATCTCCTCCAGCTTGAGCTCGGCAGCTCGGATCTGAGCCTCCTTCTTGAGCCGAGCCTTGCGCGCCACTTCCTGAGCGGCTGTCTGCGAGGGCTGGAATGCGACGTGGGGTGTGCTGGACGCTGTGGACGCCTGGCGAGCGGAGCTGGACATCGAGGGCCGGAGGAAGAGAGATGGGTGCCGCCGGGCCCGACCGAGGCGACGGAGGAAGAGCGAACGGCAAGACATGCTGGTGTTTTGGTCCGGAGTCGACTCTTGACAAGTTCTTGAAGTAAGAAAGAGACGGACACGGGGCGACTTTGAAAGAAATGGGGAGGAGGGGAGAGAGGACGTTGTTCGAAGGCGGGTCGGCACGCAGCACCCGGGACGGACTTGTACAGATTCCATGTCGTCCACTTCACCACCCAAGATAGGATGGCAGGGAGGTCCTTGCAGAAGAGCGCGCGACGTTCCAGCCGGAGAGAGACAAAGATCATAGAATTGAGTCCTCCAACTTCTGCGCAACAGCGTCGACCTCTGCGGAACTCTCCCCTGCCAACCCGGCCAAAATCTCCTTCTCCACCCTGTCCAGCTGAACGCCCCACAGCTTGATGTAATTTCTTCCCTTCGATCCCTCCTCCATCTGACCCTCTGCAGTCTTTGCCAGCTCCTGGGCGTGCTCCGAAAGGCTTGTCACAAGCGGTTGGATGTCCTCTTGCTCGATAGGGGCATAGAGAGAAGAGATGAGGTCGTCCGAGGCGGAGAGGAGGTCGGAGGACAGTGGTACGAGAGCCTGAAGGGCGGAGGAAGGGATGGTCGAGGACAAGTGCTCGGTCGAGAGAAGGCGGTGAAGGGAGACGACCAGGCGCAATTGAGGGAGGATCTGTGGCGGACGACGGGGTAGGACGATCATCAGCGTGACTTCGCTTCGCCAGGGAGTGTCGAAAGGAATGTACGCACGGATTTGATGAGTTGCCGCTCGGCGGGTGTAGGCTTCTTTCCCGACTCTCCCAGCAGCTTGGCCCAGTCATCCTCACTGTCATTCCCATTCCCCTCCTCCCCATCCTCTTCGCTCTCGTCGCCTCCGTCGTTCTCCAGCATGTCCTTCGCCTCTGCCTCGCCGTCCTGCAAGCCCTCAAAGTCGATAGTCCAGCGCTTCTTGATGCTTTCCAGCGCAGTCTTGGAGAGTGTCTTGACCGTCCTGTCCACGACGCCGTACACGATTCCGGTCCGCTGTAGGTACTTGTCCCTCGGCAACGTTCCTCCCTCGAAGATCATCTCGGTGAACCCCTCAATGGAGCTCGTCAGGGCCTCCTTGAGTTCGTCTCGAGCCCAGGACCACTCCTTCTTGAGCTGGCCCTCCTCGACGCAAGAGACGACGTACTCGAGTCGCTTCCAGTCCTCGGCGATCTCCCCCAGACTCGGAAGGGCGGCATGTGGTGTAGGAGGAGCCTTTCCGAGAGCGAGAGCGAGCGATGTTGAGTGCGACTTGAGAAGCTGGATAAGGGACAAGTAAGTCTGATGAAGAGCGGCGGTCGTAGGTGCTGGTCCGTCGGAGGGAGCTGTGGGCTGGAGCGGGGAGGCGAGAATGTGCAGAGTGGTCTGCAGGGCTGTCAGGGAGATGCAAACATTCAATTTCAGTCTACGTGCTTGTTGGCGATAGAAATGGGTCACCGAGCTCCTACCAAGTCGGAGGTCTGCGTGCGGGCGGCAGGAAGGGGGGGGGGGGGGCGAGGCAAGAGGGTCAATCAAAGCTATGGGATGCCCCGAACGTGCAGAGAGAATAACGCACCCTGCAGATCCTTCTCGTGGTTTCGTGCCATCTTGAATCTGAGTTGGTTGTGAGGAGAGGTGTGGGCGGAGGGACAACTGTGCCTTTGCCCTCGTCCAGATTTCAGCTCGCCTGACTTGAGACGGAGACCAGCGACTGGACCAGCAGCCACCTGCCGCCAGAGGGAAGCAGCTCAAGACAAGTACACACTTGCTAAATCTCAAGACTCACATTTCACTCCGTGTGCATGCTTCAGGTGACGAGAGCAGCTGGTGAGGGCACCTCCTTCGATCTCGTCCTGCTGCTAGCTCACAGGCGGAGTTTGGGTCGATCACGATTGTTTCATAATCTATAATGCTTACGTTTTGTTATAGACCGAGGGTGGAAGACAATTCGTTCGGCGGAACTTGCTCGAACGCAGCAGCAAAAGTACGAGCGTTCGGAGGGAGCAAGCCTGTCCCTTTCCCACCACACCGCCAGGTTCCTCGTCAGACACCTACGTGAGTCCCTTCGACCTGTTTCTCTTATCTCTCTCCTGATGATCACTCGAAGAAGAGGTGGAAGGGAGGTTCGCGCTCGCCAGCAAGGTCGGGGCTGCAGGAGCTGGGTGTTAGGACTATGGAGATGAAGAGGAGGGAGAGGTGTCGTCAACTCGATGAGGCGTCGTCCTCTTTTTTCCTCAGTCTTCTGGGGGGCACATCCTCTTGCAGGGCGTCCTGGAGGACATAAAAGGAACTGGGAGGCGCGATGTGTCGATTGTGCAGAACTTTTTGCTGACCCCTTGATCTCTCCCACTTCCTTCAGCCTACCTCTTTTCCCTCTCTTTCTTTCTACGTTTTTCACGCCCGTCATGTCTGCCCCCAACGCCGAGACCTTCGGTTTCCAGGCTGAGATCTCCCAGCTTTTGGACCTCATCATCAACACCGTTCGTTTTCCGACTTCTTGTCTGTGTCACCCGATGAGAGCCAGCGCTGACTTTTTGCGCACGCCGCCACGACCAACAGTTCTACTCCAACAAAGAGATCTTCCTCCGAGAGCTTATCTCCAACGGTTCCGATGCCCTTGACAAGATCAGGTGCGTCTCTTGACCCTTCTTCTTGCGCCTGACCGAGCCTGAACCTGACCGCCGAATCTGCTCGGACTGCTAGGTACGCTGCCCTCACCGACCCCAGCCAGCTCGACACCGAGAAGGACCTCTACATCCGAATCACCCCCGACAAGGAGGCCAAGACCCTTACCATCCGGGACACCGGTATCGGTATGACCAAGGCCGACCTTGTTAACAACCTCGGTACTATCGCCAAGGT
This sequence comes from Cystofilobasidium capitatum, assembly GCA_014825545.1. Classification (NCBI taxonomy): domain Eukaryota; kingdom Fungi; phylum Basidiomycota; class Tremellomycetes; order Cystofilobasidiales; family Cystofilobasidiaceae; genus Cystofilobasidium; species Cystofilobasidium capitatum. The sequence goes on from MVAJ01000010.1 coordinate 61,809, forward strand.
ACGTTTCTGGTGACTTTCCGCAAATATTGCGAAGACTCGACGTTTGACTGACAACCACTTTCTCGCCTGAAACAGTCTGGAACCAAGTCCTTCATGGAGGCCCTCTCGTCCGGTGCCGACATCTCGATGATTGGACAGTTCGGTGTTGGTCAGTCCAAGTCGGATTACCTCTTGCTCGCGGAAGGGTGACTAATCAGTCTGCTCGCTTTCAACTCAGGTTTCTACTCTGCTTACCTCGTTGCTGAGCGAGTCCAGGTCACCACCAAGCACAACGACGACGAGCAGTACATCTGGGAGTCGGCCGCCGGTGGAACCTTCACCATCACCCAGGACACTGAGGGTGAGCCCCTCGGACGAGGATCGCAGATGAAGCTCTTCCTTAAGGAGGACCAGCTCGACTACCTCGACGAGAAGAAGATTAAGGAGATCGTCAAGAAGCACTCCGAGTTTATCTCGTACCCCATCCAGCTCGTCGTCTCCAAGGAGGTCGAGAAGGTACATCGCCCTTGGTCTTCGCTCCCTAAACGGACCTATGCTGACCTTCCTCTTGCTCTCTTACCTCGCAGGACGTCGAAGAGGAGGAGGAGGTCAAGGAGGAGAACAAGATTGAGGAGATCGAGGACGAGGACAAGCCCAAGGAGAAGAAGACCAAGAAGGTTAAGGAGGTTACTATTGAGAACGAGGAGCTCAACAAGACCAAGCCCCTCTGGACTCGAAACCCCCAGGACGTCACCCCCGAGGAGTACTCGTCGTTCTACAAGTCGCTCTCCAACGACTGGGAGGACCACCTTTCCGTCAAGCACTTCTCCGTCGAGGGACAGCTCGAGTTCAAGGCCATCCTCTACGTTCCCAAGCGAGCCCCCTTCGACCTCTTCGAGTCTAAGAAGAAGCGCAACAACATCAAGCTCTACGTCCGACGAGTCTTCATCATGGACGACTGCGAGGACCTCATCCCCGAGTACCTCAACTTCGTCCGAGGTATCGTCGACTCTGAGGACCTCCCCCTCAACATCTCCCGAGAGACCCTCCAGCAGAACAAGATCCTCAAGGTCATCCGAAAGAACATCGTCAAGAAGTGCATGGATATGTTCAGTACGTTGCCTCGCCTCATCTCTTTCCAACCGCCTTCTGCTGACTATCGAGTTGTCCCCTTTCAACAGCCGAGATCGCCGAGGACAAGGACAACTTCGCCAAGTTCTACGAGGCCTTCGGCAAGAACCTCAAGCTCGGTATCCACGAGGACGCTCAGAACCGAGCCAAGCTCGCTGAGTTCCTCCGATTCTACTCCACCAAGTCTGGAGAGGAGCAGACCTCGCTCAAGGGTAAGCTCTCGTTCTGGCGCTGGTTCGTCCGCGCGCAAGCTGCTGACCCTACCCTTTCTTCTCATTTCTTGCAGACTACATCACCCGAAAGCCCGAGATCCAGAAGTCCATCTACTACCTCACTGGAGAGTCCCTCTCGGCCGTCCGAGACTCGCCTTTCCTTGAGGTCCTCAAGAAGAAGGGCTTCGAGGTCCTCCTTCTCGTCGACCCCATCGACGAGTACGCCGTCACCCAGCTCAAGGAGTTCGAGGGTCTCAAGCTCGTCTGTGTCTCCAAGGAGGGACTCGAGCTCGAGGAGTCCGACGAGGAGAAGGCTGCCCGAGAGGAGGAGGCCAAGCAGTTCGAGGACCTTTGCTCTTCCATCAAGGAAACCCTTGGCGACAAGGTTGAGAAGGTTGTCGTCTCGAACCGAATCACCGAGTCCCCTATGGTTCTCGTCACTGGACAGTTCGGATGGTCTTCCAACATGTGAGTGTTTCCCCTGCGTCCACCAGGTTCGAGGGCTCGCACTGACCACCATCCACTTTTGACTCTGCCGTCCACAGGGAGCGAATCATGAAGGCTCAGGCTCTCCGAGACTCCTCCATGTCGTCGTACATGGCCTCCAAGAAGACGTGTGGTAAGTTTGAACAACACCTGTGTCCTTTTTGCGGTTCCTGAGTTGCTGACCCGCCTCTTCGACTCGCGCGCCTTTCGCAGAGATCAACCCCAACCACCCCATCATCAAGGAGCTCAAGACCAAGATCGCCGAGGACAAGGCCGACAAGACCGTCCGAGACCTCACCTTCCTCCTCTACGAGACCTCGCTCCTCACCTCTGGTTTCACCCTCGACGACCCCTCGTCGTTCGCCGCCCGAATCAACCGAATGATCTCGCTCGGTCTCTCGATCGACGCCGACGTTATCGACGCTGCCCCTGCTGCCACCTCCGCCGAGGAGACCCCCGCTCTCGTCACTGAGTCCAGCATGGAGGAGGTCGACTAAAGCAATCGAGTAGTTTAAGAATTTCATGTGTTCGTCTCTAATCAACCGAGTTCCACGCGCACCTTTCGCAAAGAAGCACCCTGCAGTCTCGAACGGATAGTGTCTTGTGAACTTATGAGCGCCTTGCGAGTCGAGCGAGGTGTTTGCTGTGGAAGAAGTACTCCTGGCGCCGGAGTGCGCGTCGCACACAGATCGAACAAGCTCGACGCAAACGCCCATGACCTTCTTCTGCTCACTTCTTCGAATCGATACTGACAGCTCACCAGCAGTCCTCGCACCTCTGACACTGGACGAACGTTGAGCTGCTGCTGAAGCTTGACCTCAAACGAGGCGGGCGACCCCTTTCTCGCAGCCACAGTCGACGCCCTGGCCGACCAGCTATTCTCGACCTCTCCTCGCCATCGGCCCATCACGCGCCCTCGCTAGCGGCAAGTCGAGTCCAAATCGGTCGTCGAGGTGAAGGGCTGTGCGCGCTGCCTTCTAGGGTATAATAAAGGAAGGGAGATGGGGGCAGAGAGAGGAAGGAGCAAACCCCATCTCCTCCTCCCACCTTCCTCTTTGCACCCCTCAAACAGTGAGTCCTCTGGCCCTTGGCCTCCCCTGATACAAGCAACTGACCTGTTCCTTTTGCTCTCCAGAACCACAAACTAAACCATGGGACTTTTCGACTTGTGCGTTCCTCCTTCCTTCCTCCCTTCCTCGCGGACGCGCCTCGTCTGACTGACTCCATCTCCTTCCTTTTCTCAGCCTCGAGGGCTCGCAGAACCAGCAGACGTACGACCAGGTCGTCAACACCCCAAATCATGAGTCTTCTTTCGGACATGAAGCCATCGCCGGAGCCGCTGTTCGTCAGCCATCTCTCCCTCCTTCTCCTCTCTGCTGCGCGCTGACTTTCGTCCCCGCTCGTTACTCTTCCAGTCCTTTGCCGCTCTGCGGGCTTACGAGAAGCACGTAGCTGCCAACGGCAAGCCCCAGAACCACGCACTCGCCCTTGAGGTCCTGGCCGGCTTCGCCGGTGCCGAGGTCGACAAGCTCATCGAGACCAAGGGTCTGAACGAAGTCGATGCCCTCAAGGTTCGTCCTTCCTTGCCCTTAGCACTTGACATTTCCGACGACAGAGTCTGACTTCTCTCTTCACCCCTTGCAGGCCAAGAGGCAGGCCAAGGCCAAGGCTGCTGCTGCCCTGCAGCAATCCGGACAGTATGAGGGCAATCTCGACGACCACAACGGATCTGAGTTCGGCGAGGAGGAGAGGAGGGTTCGTCCCTTTCCTACTTTATCGATGCTCATGTTCAAAGCGCTGATGATCGCGCGTTCTTCCCGCACTTACAGCACTACCGAGAGCAGGAGAGCTCTGGCGGCTTCGGCTGGTAGAGACTTTTGGTCTCCTTGTCAAAGTTGTAGCCAATTCGCACCTCGCTTCCTTCATGGCTCCGTTCGCCTTCCTTCGAAGTAGCATGTGCAAGATCAAAAGCGATTGCAAGAGACAGAGTGATACAGAGCAAGACAGCCCGTCATCGGGGCACAACAAGTGAAGTGAACAAGACTCTCCCCCCTCTATTCGAGATCCATCGTCGCCAGCCTCGCCTCCTCGTCCGCGTCCATGTCAAAGTCGTCCTCTCGTCGCATCTCGGCGTCCTCCAGGTCGGCGTCGAAGAACCCTGGGTCCTCGTCGGGCCCGTTGGAAGGTCGGGAGGCAGCGGCTTTGCGGGAGGATAGATCGGCCGACGGAGGAGAGACGATGGCTTGCTCGGCTTCCCGCTGGATCGTTTCGAGAATCGTACAGGGGGGTAAGTTTCAGATTTTCGACGGACAAGGAAATCCGGTGAGGGGAGGAAGGAACTGACAGCTTCGGCGGCCTGCTTGGCCAACACCTGCTCGTACGTCCACACACTGATGCCCGTGATCGAGTGGTCGAACGGCTGTGAGATCCCTCGGATGAACTGCCTCGACAGAGCGAGCGCCATGTCGGTCGACAGCTTCGAGTGCGACTCGGTGATGTACTGGTTGATCCACTTTGGCAACTTTGCCCGCTTGTCTGCTCGAGCAAACCGCTGCATCATCGGGTGGGGTCCAGAGGGAAGGTCAGTCGACTGACGAGGGCTGAGAGCGGAAGGGGAGTGAAAGGGAGACGGACCTGGTCGGCAAAGACCATCAACCCCCAATCCGTTTTTCCTCGCAAGACTCGCCCGACACACTGGGCAGCGTGCCGCATGGCGTCGAACGTCAGGTAGTCCGACTCCTTGATGCGGTGAGCGTCTCGCAGAAACTCCAGTCGGGCCTACAGCAGACGAGCGCGCAGTGAGAGTGGGTCAATTGCAGGGACGTGAGCCAGATGTCCGATGGAAAACACACCTTGAGGATCCTCGACTCGGTGTACTGGTAAGGGACACCGAACATGATGACCGCCCGACCATAGTTGCTGAGAGGGACCGAAAGAGTGTCAGCCTTGCTTCCTCTGGGGGGTGAGACAGCGAGCAAGGAAAGCGAGGACGAGACGCACTGGTCAAAATCGATCCCCTCTGAGACTTTTCCTCGAGCGACACTGAGCATGACTGCTCCTCGCCCGTTGTTGCACGCCTTCCGGAAGCTCTGGAGCGCAATGGCGGTCTCGTTGGCGTCGGGCGTCTCGACAAAGATAAGCTTGTGCTTCCAGACCTCGTCCAGGATGCCCTGCAAGAACAAGAAATGGGAGGGACAGAGTCAGCCATGGCCGAGACCTCGCTTGATCGACGAAAGGAGGACTATGCACCATGTCGTTCCAAGCGGCGACGATGCTCTCCATGTACAGATAACTTGGGAAGAAGGCAATGATGCCATCCGGAACGGCCTTCGAGTACTCGATGAGGATCGAGCCAAAGTTTCGGACGACGGACGGGTCGTTTCGAACCTCGAACCGGGACGAGATGGCGACCTGATCCGAACCTCTGGTGATGACCTACTCTCCCCACAAGAATCGAAACATGAGTTCAGCCTGATGTTTGACTAGATGCAGTGTGGTGAAGGCGAGGTGGAAAGACGCACCAGAGGAAGGAAACAGTTTCTCGCGAGCGTCATCGGGTAACTCTCCATGACGACCGGCTGGAATCCCAGCATCCTTGGGTACATGTCCATAGGCGAGATGGTTCCGCTCGTGATGACGACTGAAAGGAAATATCCAACTCAAATGTCAGCTCTAGGAGGCGATCAACGGCAAGAGATTGGAAGGAGAACTGACCGTTGGTGAACTTCTCGAAGACAGGCGCCATGGCCAGGGCAGGGTCCATACACCTGGAGGCAAGAGATGAAATCAAAGTCGGCATCGCCCGAGCCCATAGAGACGAACGTGAAAATATAAGGGACGAACGTGAAGTGGAAAACTGGATTGGCGACAGTTGCTGTCTCCGTCTCGAACGGTTCGAGGATCAGCAGGAAGCCTGGCAGTATCAACGGGCAGGTCAGTCGCGTTCCCACTCCTCACCCACATAATGAACTGACGAACCCTTGTCGTAGGTAGCGACGAGCGTCGCAAACCCAGCGACCTTCTGCAGGCCAGCGTACTCGTCCAGGCCCGTGATCTCGAGCGTCTTAATGAGCGAACTGAGCCGCTCGGCACACGCCTTGAGCGGCCGCTTCTCGATGAAGGTCAGGTCTTTGAGGTGCTGGAGGAAGGAGACCGGTGTCTCGGCTACGACGTGCAAGACTCGCATGCGCGTCTGTCAATCAGACAATGTGCGGCGGTCAGTGTCATCGCGCAGTCCTCAAGGACCTGACTCGAGCGACGCACCTTGAGATACTCGATGAAGCGCTTCATGAACGCAACAAAGTGCTCGGCCTTTCGGATGTTGCCAGGGATCGCCTCGGCGACCATGTCCTCCGGCAGGACAGGCGTGGACAGCAGGTCGTCCTCCTCGAGCACGCCTCCTTCGTCCCCAAGACCGGCGACCAATCGGGCGTACTCGTCTTGAAGCTTCTGAGCGTCCGTCTCCTTCATCCTGTGGAGATCGCATGAGAAGAGGTATCGAGGGCGGGTCAGTAGGAGTTCCTTCGACGAAGGAGGGAAGGACTGACTCTTTGATCTTGTCCTCTAGCACCCCCGCAGACCGCGCTGCTGCGTCCAGGATCGGTCTTGTCAGGTCGACCGACAGCGACTCGATGCAAACATTATCTGAAGACAGAAAAAAGCTGAGTGTCAGATTTCGATTTCGCAGATCGCCAGAGCAAAGGGAGGGGTGGCAGGGATCATACCGATGTTGTGCGCCTCATCAAAGACAACGATTGCCTCCCCGCTCAACTCCTTCGAGACCTGCTCGGCAACCTTGGGATCGAGCAAGTAGTGGAACGAGTAGATGATGACGTCGACAAACGGCATCATCCGCCGGAGGGCAAAGTAGGGGCAGATGCTGTGCTCGCGGCCGTAGTCCTTGATGTCCTCGAGCGTGAAGACTCCGGTCGGGAAGAGGTCACCCGGCTCACGCGTTCCGAGGACCTTCCGAAAAAGAACGGACGATGAAGGTCAGAATAGAGAAAAGGAAGGGCGGAGGATGCAAAAGAGGGGTTGGAGGCGCACCTCGTGAAACTCGCACAGCGGTGTGCTCCCCGGATCCGCCCTGCCCTTTTCACACGCTGCCGCACTCGTCAAATCTCGACAGCGAGCGTCGACCGTCTTGCCCTTCCTCTCGCGACTTACGTCCGGGTGCAGACAGAGGTTCTTTCTACTACTCAGGCCGATCCCCCGGAAACCTTCGTCCGGGCAACCCATCTCGGCTCGGTAGGCCATCAAGCGTTTAAGCTCCGCCAGGGCCTTTTCAATCTCGGGGACGGTTCGAGAGCAGTAGATGAGCTTTCGATGGGAGGGGTAGAACTGGGGGCGCCGGAAGCCGTCGAAGTGCGGTGCAAGGGAGCGGAGGCGGAGTCGATGCGAGGAGGGAGGAGCGTCCCGTCGAGCGCAGAGGACAATGGATGTTGAGAGATGATCAAGTTTAGAGACCTGTATCAGCTCTGAGTTCACTTGACGAGTGCGATCCAGCATCGGGAGGGCCGGCAGGGGGAGCGAGTGGACAACGGACCTGCTGGTAGGAGACGATCAACGAAAGAAGGGAGACAGTCTTGCCCGTTCCCGATGGCATCTCTGAGGTTGTCGGACGCAACGAGGAGCGAGAGAGAGTCCGAGACGTCAGTACACTGAAGCGACGCAAGAGAGCGCGAGCAAGCAGGAAGGGAGGGGACGGACCTAGGATGCAGTGACCCTGTCGAATAAGATCGTGCCCGAACGGAACGAACGCAGCGAAGCCTGGTCAGTGCAGCTACCCTTAGGTCTCCTCGCTCTCCCCCGTCCCTGCCAGCTTCAGATCGTGGACTCCGGCCGGCGCTCCTCGACCTGAAGCTTCTCTCGACCTCCACCTTGACGCGATGATGAGCAGGGAGGACTGACGTTGGCGTCCAGAGCCCGCTTGAGGTCGCACATGTAGTTGTACTGCTCGGGATAGATGAGGTCATACGGGAAGCTGGTGATGGCAAGCAAGGCGAGCAAGAGGGCAAGATGTGGAGGAGAGAGGGGAGGTCAGTCCAATGACGGAGTGGCGACGAGGACAGCAGCAGGAGGGATAAGACCGACATGACGGGCAGGTCGCCAATGTAAAACTTCATGGCTGCCGGCTGGACGTCGAACCTGCTGGTCGATGCTCCTTCTGCTCGCAGATGCTGTCGGGGTCCTGATGGGTGCACTGTGGTTGTTGGCAGGCCTTCTGCTGCACTGTAGGGCGGACTCTGGGTCGACATATTCAATCATGCTTACGTACGCAAAAGTGCCTCCTCGTGCCAACACGTCCAGAAGGACGAGACGACCCCTTCAACCGCAACCACAGAACTCACACGAGCCATGGTCGCCCTCTCGCTCTGGCCGCTGCTCGCACTCGCCCTCTCGCTCGCACCGTCACCAGCAAGCGCCATCAAGTTTGACCTCGCGGCAGAACGCTATCCCCAGTCGAGTGCGTCCCAGCTCCTGCCTTCCCCATCACTTACTCGCCCCAGAACTATCTGACACCTGCCTTCTCGGTTTTTGGCTCCCTACAGAGTGCATCTGGGACTATGCGAACGCCCGTTAGTCCTTACTGTTAGCTTCTATCAAACGGTTGCTGGGCGCTGACACTACTCGGTCTGCTCTGCTGTCCTGCCCCCCTGCGCTTCCCAACCCGCCTTCCTTCAACACTCATTAGATTCGCTCGTGATTGTCACTGCCAATATCGGACCTGGGTGAGCGATCCCGTCTCCGTCTTGAACTACCCTTTGAAAGAAGCAGATGTCTGACCTGTGGTCACCCTCATCCGCTCTGGCCCGCCTTCGGTCGTCACTCGTTCCTCGGCTCTCGTTCCCCTCCCTTGCTCACGCCTCCCAATTAAACCCCGACCGGTCTATCCAGCTCGAACCAGCGTGTAGACATAGAAGTCGTCGACGGCTCGGAGCACGGAAATATCTACCTGTCGAAGAAGGGTCTGGACGGGGAGACGCGGTTGGCGATCACGACGCACGAGAACGCAGAGGTTGGCGTGTGCTTCAAGAACTGGCTGGATCACGGTGCGTTTTCGATCCCTCTCTCCTTCCCTTTGCCTCTTTTGGATCAGAAAAATGTCCGTCGGCGTTGGACGAGCTGGCGGGGTCACAGTAGCGGAAACGTCGTGCTGGGCGTGCACTCCAAAGTCGATTGACAACCCCGGTACGCAGTACTGACCTATCATGCTCGACGACCAACAGCTGCTCCGCCACACTTCAACCACTTCAGGAGTGTAGACTTGGACGTTGACATTGGAGCCGACGCGGTGGACTACAAGTGCGTTCCTTTCCCCCCTTGCATCCTCCTCTTGCTGCGCTTCCGAACTGCTTTGTCGATGAGACTGATCACATATGTCTGCTTTCCTTCCTCTCCAATCGGTTATGCTCTCAATTGCTTTCCTACCTACTGCAACATCGATCTTTCTCGCTTTCCTCTCCCGGCGGTTCTCCAGCGCCATCGCCAACCAAGAGTCCCTCTCGACGCTCGAGGTTGAGATGCGCAAGCTTGAAGGGGTCGTTAAGGAGGTTGTGGACGAGATGGCCTACTTGCAACGCAGAGAAGCGAGGATGAGGGATACGAATGGTTTGTTCCTCCCCTCCCTTTCACTCCTTAGCGCCTCGTCCTGGCCTGTCGCTCACCCGATTTTCCTTTATCTTCGTTTCGCCCTGCAGAGTCGACAAACGCACGCGTGCAGAGCTTTGCGCTCATTACGTTGGTTGCGCTGCTGGGGCTGGGAGTTTGGCAGGTACGTTCCTTTTTTCTGGCCGGCGGCTTCATCCCCTTCTTCCTCTCCTCCTAGCCTTCCTTCTCGCTCGTCCCTGCGACCGCAACGCTGACCTTTGCGACCTCATCTGGTAACTCAGGTGTTGCATTTGCGCTCGTACTTCAAGCGAAAGTACCTGATCGACTGAGGAGAGGTGACGCTCGCGCTCGTCACAGCCCTCTCTCTCCCAAACAAAAAGGAAAAACGATGGAATGCGACTTCATCGACAGCGAGGGCACGCCAGAGAGCGCAGTGGAGAGTTTTGATGGAGGTGGAGAGGTTGATGGGTGACCGATACTCTTGAGTCGAGTGCAGCCTTGGCGGTGGAAATGACGGCGCCCTCAAAGAGACAGCCTCACTGCCCCTCGCCTTCCCTCACCCCTCACCCTCTCCTTCTTCTGGTTACAACTCCTTTCTCCTTACTCCCGACAGTCTGCGATGCGACACCAAAGCTCAAGCAGTCGGACCGTGCTCTCGTCGGTGTGCATGCTCGTCGTGCTCGCCTGCTGCGGCGCCCTGGCCTTTGCCCCCTCCACCTTTGCTCGACGTAGGCCCCCCTCCCCTTCCCTATCGCCCTCCTTTGCTCCAGCCGTGGGCCTGACTCTTCCTGCGAGACCCCGTACTCATACCTCTGACAGGGCCCAACGTCAAACGGATCCATCAGCCCCTCGTAGGGCCGGTCGAGCTCCTCCCTCGGCTCCCAGCTGGTGCCTCCGCTGCTGCTGGGCGCAGCGATCGATCGAGGAGGGCAAGACGCAGCGATGTCGCTCAAGACGAAGTCCTCGGCTGGGAGGACGAGTGGAGGGTGCCGGTCGAGCTCGACGGCGAGCCCGTTGTCTTTCATCTGGTGCGCTTTGAGCTTCTCGTTCAGGAGGTCACTCTGCCTCGACAGCGGAGCTTTGACCTGCACGTCGTACGTACACCCTGCACCCTTGCTGACCGTTTTCTTTGACCCACTCGTTTGAATCAGGCCCCTACGCCCGACCTCCTCCACCCTCAAGCAACCCACCGAACGTCACCCGACGCTTCCTCTCCCCTCGCCAGACCCTCCCTGCTCGCCTACTCGGGCTTCATCCTGCCCAGCGCGCACTCGGACCTCGCCTGGTCCGTCGCCCGACACTCGTCCGCCCCGACCAACCCGTTCGACGAGCCGGCCGAAAGTCTAGGATGGGTCCGTCTCATCGTGCCCGACGCTGAACGCCAGACCTTCAGGGGAAGCTTCATGCTCCGGGGCGAAATGTGGCATGTCGCGCCGTCAGAGACGTACGTCGCAGAGTCGAATTCTCTCGACGTCCAGCCGTCTTCGGTCGACAACCTCGTCTTCTTCCGAGACTCTGATGTTGACAAGTCGTCGACCGGGTGCGCGCACGACAAGCTGGACTTCAACGTTGCGCACGACCACCCGGTCCACGTCGAGAGCGGGCGGAGGAGGCGGAGGAGGGAGGAAGGCATGTGGTGGATGGACGGGATGGGTGGCAGTGGCAGTGGAGACTTCTTGGAAGGAGGAGTGAGCTTTGGGCGGGAGGGCCTGATGAAGAGACAGGACGCTGGTGGGGAACTGGGTTCGAACCTGAAGTGCGTGCTCCTCCGCCTTGGCTGACAGACGATCGGCAACTGACGTTCAGCGCATGTCGGTTCACAGTTTTACGGCCACGATCGGCAACACGAACGGATGTCCGACGAGTCAGAGGGTCGTTTACATGGGAGTCGCCGCAGACTGCCAGTACGTGCGCCAGAAGGGCGGTGCCGATGAAGCCCGGAACGCCATCGTACGTCCTCCCCAGTACTTTACACTTGCGATTGGTACTGATGTGTGCTTTCTCCTTTGCCAGCTTAACAACTGGAACCTTGCTAGCGGACTCTACCGATCAACCTTCAACGTCTCCCTCGGCATCGTCGAGCTTTACGTCCCGTCGTCGACAAACTCGTCATGCACGTCCTCACCTGCCGTTGCATCGGAGGCATGGAACGTGGACTGCTCCACCCTGACGCTCAACGATCGCCTAAGCGCGTTCTCGACGTGGAGAGGCGCGGAGAGGAGCGGAGATCAGGCAGGACTGTGGCATCTGATGAGTGGGTGTCCTACCGGCCAGGAGGTAGGGGTTGCCTGGCTGGGACAGCTTTGCTCGCAGAACGTACGTCCTCCTTGTCTGACTCTCTCTCTCTCTGATCCGAGCTTCCGCTGAAATCCATTTGTGGTCTCCTGTCCTCGCAGTCTCGAAACCAGGGTAGCTCAGGTGTCGTCTCTGGCACGGCCGTCTCGACGTACTCGCCGACCGAATGGCAGGTCGTCTCGCACGAGACCGGCCACAACTTTGGCGCCGTCCACGACTGCACAGAGTCGACGTGCGGGGGAACGGGATCGCAGCAGTGCTGTCCTCTGGAGGCGGGTACTTGTCCTGCTGGAGGGAGGTTCATCATGTCGCCGGTCTCGTCGCAAGAGGAGGAGAACTTCTCACAGTGCTCGATTGGAAACGTTAGTCCCTTTGCGCTTACGATCGCGGTATTTTCTGTGCTGACACTCTCGGTATTGCTTCTTCTCAGGTCTGCTCGGCCATGCTCAACAATGCGGTCGACGCGAGCTGTCTGGCCACTCCTGGGGGAGTGACGACGATCTCTGAGAACCAGGTCCGTCACACTCTCCCAATCTCTCTCGTGCGCTAGCCACCGACCATCCTTTTCACTCTGCGCGTGTTTACAGTGCGGAAACGGAATCCTCGAGCCTGGAGAAGATTGCGACCCAGGAGGAACGAACTCGACCTGCTGCGACCCCGACAGTTCGTCTCGCTGCGCGCGCTCTCTCCTCTAGACCCTTCAAGGCTGACCCAAACCTCTTGTACGGACTCGCACTCGCAGCCTGCAAGTTCCGCAACGGTGCTCAGTGCGATCCGGCCAGTTCGCCCTGCTGCCTCGACACGTGCTCGTTCAGCCCCGCAAGCGTCGTCTGCCGACCCAGCGTGGGCGAGTGCGACATTGCCGAGACGTGCTCTGGTTCCAGCGCGGACTGTCCGGATGACAAGACGGTCAATGATGGTCAGTCTCCTTTCTGGTCGATGTGCTTGGTGAGTCTGACCGAGTGCTCGACCTCCCTCCAGGAACGAGCTGCGGCAACTCGTCGTCGCTCTACTGCGCCAGCGGCACCTGCACGAGTCGGGATCTCCAGTGTAGGACGGTCGGTGCCTCGCTCGGCATCACATCGGCCTGCTCGGGCGGTCTCTCGAACGGAGACAGCTGCACGCTGACTTGCAACAACCCCAACGGAGGAGGCTGCCTCGTACGTGTCCGCTCTTTCAAGCTCACCCTCTTATCGTTGACTAGTTGACCCACTTCTTCCTTTCAACAGTCCCTGCAATCGACTTTCTCGGACGGCACGTCTTGCGGCGGGGGTCAGGGACGGTGCAGCAACGGATCGTGCTCTTACGGCAGTGGACTCGCTCGGGCCAAGGGCTGGTGTGCGTACCTTTCCCTCTTCTTTGTTCCTTGCCACCACCTCCTGACACTTGACGCTCCTCCTCCAGACCTGGACCACCTCAACATTGCCATCCCCGTCACCGTCGTCGTCGGCCTCATTGTCCTCGCCATCCTCTATTTCGTCATCCGGGCCATCTACCGGTGCTGCGCGCGTCCTCGACGACCGCGAACCGGCCAGCCTCCAGTCGTTTTTGGCTCTCAGAGGTGCGGTCTTGTCCTCTTTTCTTGACAGGTCAAACTCCGGAAGACTGACATGCCTGTCCTTCTTTGACTGAAACGTTCTCACAGGTCCAGCGCAAACACGAGCATGACGGACAGCTCGGGTCGACCGATCATGACGCAGAGTGTTCCGCCAGGGTTCGTCCCCCAAGGAGCGTACGGTCAGCAACCCTACCCACCCCCTCCTGCTCGGCAAGCGCCTGGTCAATGGGTGAGTTTCGAAACCTCCCTTTCCAAGCTTGAGGCGACGCGTCTTGGAAGCTGACACTTTTGCGAAACCCCTTGCCTTTCTTCAGGTCGACCCGTCTGCTTACAACGGACCCAACTATCGTCGCTGAGTCGAACGACTGCCAAAAGAAAAGAACGTCCTATTCTCGCCCAGTGTATCCCTCTTCCCTCTTCATTTCTCTCCTTCTTTGCCATCCTCTCCCGTCGCCTTTCGTGTATCTTCTCCCCACAAAACGACCCTCGCTTGCCACTCTTGCGTTCTTCTTTGCTTCCATGCCCTCCCATCTTGCCTCAAGATGCTCATGTTGTGTCGTCACCCTCAGCGAGAGTGAGCGAGCCTTGCTGCAGAGTCGCGTCGCGTCTCGCTTTGAGTTTCCCAGACTGGGGGTTCCGTCTGGGGTTTGATCTGGGCGAGTTTTTTTCCGGGCGCGTCGCGTCTCTGCTTGCTCTGGCCAGCCACGCCCGCCCCCAACACCCTCGCCCTCAACCGCCTCTTCGACCCCTCCGAACTGCAGATTCAGCGGCAGGACCCCTCCATTCTCAAGACAGCTCAGAACACTCCCTCATCCTTCGACAGGCCTGGGAACTCTCCGCTCTGTCGCACGCGGCCAGCCCGCTCATCCCACCACCACCCTTCCACTTCCTCCTCCTCCTGCCCCCACTCCGCCAGCCATGTTCCAGGACGCGCCCGTCTGGTCGTCCATCCTCCACAAGGCACCCAGAAAACGCTCGGGCTCCAACAGGGAAGCCGGGAACGAAGACGACAGCTCATCCGACTCGAGCGACTCGCTCCCACACGTACGTCCCCTCGCGCCCTCCCGGGCCCACTACCCACCTTGCATTGCTTGGTTGCCCTCCCGTTACGAACCCGAACAACTGACACGACCCCTCTCTTGAGCAGGCCATCTTCTGCTTCTGTGGCAACGAGTGTCCCGATCCTACCTCGGACGACTCTGACGGCGAGAGCGAGGCCCAAATCTACTGCAGCACAGGTGCGTCACCCTGCCCTTTACCAACGTCTCTCTTCGCGCTGCGTCCAGAAAAAGACGCGTCCAAAAGCTGATCTTCTTGTATTTGCTCTGTTGCACTCCAGCTTGTGCTCGAAAGGACGCGTTGTCGGCCCTGTCAAGGTCCTACGCGCCCTCGTCGTCGTCCGCTTCCTCCCTGTGCTCGGCGTCGTCATCCATGGTCTCCCTCGCCCTTCCTCAGCAAAACAACACGCTCCCGCTCGCCCCTTCGTCTTCGTACAACGCCCGACCTCCGCTCTCTTCCCACGCGTCGCACTCGTCGCACGGATCGATGGACGAAGGACCGACGACCCACTACCGACGGATGAGGGCTGAGCAGCTCCAACAGGCGGCCGAGAAGGAGGCTGCCCGTCTTGCTCGGCGCCAACAACGGGCGCGAGAGAAGGCGGCTGAACGACAGTTGCTCGCTGCGCCCGCTGGTGGGTTGGGTCGGAGTGCGAGCAACCGGTCGGGGAGGGAGAAGATTGAGGCTCAGCGGGCGGTGGCCAGGCTCGAACAGGCCAAGCACCGACGCAACCAGGCGTCTCAGTCGTCTCAAGCAACAACCGCCTCGTCCGTCGGGAGCGTCGGCAACCGCCTGACGCGCTCATCTGGCTACTCATCCCTCTTTGGCCTCGGCGCCGACTTGTCGAGGTCGAACACGTCCGCCAGCTCGGCCTCTTCGTCGTCGGTCGTCTCCACTCACCCGTCAAGATCCATCAGTCGCCTGCCTGACCTCATCCATAACCGCAACGAGTCCCAGTCGTCCATCGCGAGTTCTTCCCTGGCCTCGTTCGGAACACACTCGGCCAATTCGTCCATCTCGTGGTCGCAAGGAGGAGGAGGAGCGCCAGGTGCAGGCTGGTCGTCCCGGCCTCCGCAAGGTCTCTTTTCGCTCGCCGATCTAGCGGAGGGAGCGATGGAGGACCTCGACCCGTACGGCTCACGCGTAGGGTCGGACGACGTTGATGAGGAGGAGGAAGCGGTTGAGCGGATCCGGATCGTCAGCCCGCTGCGGCGGACTGGCACGCTTGGCAAGGCGGGGAAGGGCAAGGGAGCTCAGCCGACCATGCGGATGAGCGATGTCTTGGACGAGATCCTGGAGATGGAGCGCGGGTTCATCGTTGGGCATGGAGTGGCTCAGTCGCCTCGTCGACCTACCTCGCCGATCCGTCAAGGAGGGCTGCTACCGTCGGTCGACCTCGCCAGTCCTCCTCGGGCGATGGACATCTCGCCCCCTCGACCTCGGTACGCCCGCGACTCAAGAGGATCCCTCACTCCGCGCCTTGCGACCCGGGTGGCGGCCGCCCACCCGCAACGGTTCGACGCCCCCCTGCTCTCGCTCGGTCAGCTTCGGACGCCTGCGACTACGTCTGGCGGGGGGCATCAGCGCAAGCGGTCTCTGGCCGACGCCATCTCTCCTTCCTCCCCGCTCGCGCCCTTTTCGGTCGACCGGTCCTCAAAACGTCGGTCGTCTTCCTTCTCGGCGTACGACCGGCCGGTCTCGTCCTCCTTCTTCTCGCACGGCCGAACGCGGTCGTCCGACCTGGGAGGCTACCAGTCCCGACTCTCACCCGCCGCCCTGCTCGAAGAGTCCTCGCCGTACGCGTCCGACAAAGGGTCCGCGCCCAAGCGACGCAAGGCCAGCATCGCGACCTCGCCCGACCACCTCTTTGCTCGTCCGAGGACGCTCAATTACTCGCCGTCGGAGCGGTCCAACTCGTGCTACTCTCACGCGTCGTCCTCGCGTCGTCCTCCCGGCGGGGGCTCCTCGTCCATCTCTTCGATCCCCGAAGAGTCCTTCTCGCCCTCCTCCCCCGCCCGGTCGCTCCTCCGCGTCGTCAACGCCAGCCCCCGCGCTGCAAGGTCGAGTTTCCGCGGATCGACCTCGTCGCAAGGGACGTTCACGTTTCCCCTGTCGGGCTGTGGGATGGCCAGCTCGAGCTCGCAGCAGTCGCTCCCGATCCTGCTTGACCAGTCGCCTCCTCTGCCGTCGACGCCTTCCCTCCTGGCCGAAAAGCCCATATTTGGCGGCGGAGGACCGGCGGCGAGATTCCCGCTCATGGGCGAGGACGGCACGCTCCACCCGGTCGCCCCTGTGCTGTCGAACGAGTTCCCTTCGTCGCCGGGCAAGGGCGGCGAGGAGCGCGTAGGGGAGCGCACGGGCGAGAGGCTCTGGAGTGCCTTTTCGGGTGCCGCGACGAGCAGTCCGACGGCCAGTCCGGCGAGGAAGTGGGGTTGGAAGTGGTAGTATTCGTCCTTTCCTCCCCTCCGACCTCCCTTTACTCGACATCTTTTTTTGTTCTGCTTCTTGTTTGCGCTTTTTTCGCGCTTTGCTTTTTTGAGACCCCGTCCGTTCGGTTCGCACCTGGTCGCCTTTCCGGTCGTCTCTTCCTCACTTTCTCCCTCTTCTTCTTGGGGTCTATGCTACTCGCTTTTCGTCTCTTCGCTCTTCCCCCATTCTCTTCCTGTCATCCCCCTCCATATGAGTTTGCGTTTTCTTATCCTATCACCGCCCTCTGCCAGTCTTGTCTCCCTAGAAACTTGTACTACGATCTTCTTCTTGCCTCTTCATCCCTGCATGCTCCGAGCAAAGCGAGAACTCGCGAAAGCGCAACGCAAAGAAGCAGTAATCATTTGAGAGACATAAACTTCCCTCCCCTCCCCGCCCTCTTCCTTCTTTCCCTTCTTTCCTTTGATGCTCAGCCCCGGTGGACGATCGTCGGGCTGGCCTGGCACGTCGGGAAGACAAACAGCTCGGCCACCTGGACGTGCGCCGGTCGGAGGGCGACCCAGACGATTTCCTCTGCGATGTCCTCCGCGACCACTGTCACCCCACAATCCAACCAGACGAACGTCAGCACGGCTTGCGACCCTGAGCAGGGGGGAAGAGGGAGGAGGGAAGAGAGGGGGAGAAAGGGACGCACGCGGCTGAAGCCCATCATAGACCTTATCAGCCTTGCCCTTGTCGCCCCGGAACCGAGTGACAGAGAAGTCTGTCTCGACCATCCCGGGTTGAACTTCGGAAACTTTGAGGGGCGTGTCGACGAGCTCCTTCATGAGGGAGGTTGAGAAGGATCGGACGGCGTCTGTGAAGAAAGTGGAAGTGGGGGGAGGGGGGTTAGTCGGTGAAGTTCAGAGGTGGAGGGATGGAGAGGGCACGCACGCTTGGTGGCACAGTAGATAGCTGACCGAACGAACAGAAGAAGCGAGAAAGGTCAGCACGGGATGCTCACCCCAGGTTGAACCTTGAATTTCCAGAACGAGGGAGAGGGTTCGAACGAACCTCCTCCGGCGTAGGCCTCCCGACCAGCGACACTGCCGAGGTTGATGATGTGTCCGCTCTTCCTCTCCTTCATGCCCGTGACAATCTTCTGCGTGAGGTGGATCAGGCCAATGACGTTGGTCTGGAACATGACTGGCGAGCGAGACCGGGGTTTGGGTCAGATGAGGATGTACTGACGCAGAGGGAGAAGGAATGAAGTCAGGGAAGGGAGAGGCTTACCGTCAATGTCCTCCTGCGAGATGTCTCCGACCTTCTCGACACCCTTGACGAGACCGGCGTTGCTGGAGCAAGCGGAAGAAGGGGGGGGGGGGGGAAGAGTCAGTTTGCGGGATTCTCAAGCGCTTTGTTACGCCGTCGAGTGGCCAGAGAGAGGTAGCAATGAAGACTACTCACTTAACAAGACTGATTGAGCGGGATTAGGTGGTCGACAAAGATCAGAGGAGAACCAAGAGGAGGAAAGGGGAGTCAGATGCAATCCCTGAGCGAGCATGGCGAAACAGGGATGAAAGTGATCGAAAGGCGGGCAAAACTCACACCTGGACCTCGTCCACCTCGCTCTTGACGCTCTCGAGCGCGCGGTCAATGTCCTCCCTCTTGCTCATGTCACACTCGACAACGGTGAACCTTCCGCCCTTTCCGCCCGTCGTCGACGGGGAGGATGACCAGGCGGACTGGCATTGGGAAGCGACGGACTGGAGCTCGGCGGGGCGGCGAGCGAGGAGGAGGAGGTTGGCACCGGCCTTTGTGCGACGACGAACAGAGGACCGCAGGATTGTGCGGATGGGGCGAGCGCAAGGAAGGCAAGAGATGGTCGGAGAGACGGCGGGGGTCAGCCGGGCGGGATCTCCTGCCGTGAGAGGGCACAACGAACAAGCAGACGTACCTTGGCGAAAAGAAGAGCGGTGGCCTTACCGATTCCTGTTCCCGAGCACGAGAGCGTCGACCAGGTCAGCGTTTCAAAACTCCGAGAGAAACGTTCAGAAGTGAACAGGACCAGGGAGGAAGGGCTGACCTCCGGATGCGCCCGTGATGAGGACGGTCTTGCCCTGGAGGCCGGTCGTGTTGAAAAGGGACATGGTGCGTGTAGAATGGAATG
This sequence comes from Cystofilobasidium capitatum, assembly GCA_014825545.1. Lineage (NCBI taxonomy): Eukaryota > Fungi > Basidiomycota > Tremellomycetes > Cystofilobasidiales > Cystofilobasidiaceae > Cystofilobasidium > Cystofilobasidium capitatum. Next base: position 80,716 of record MVAJ01000010.1, read on the forward strand.
TGCGTGTGATTGTGCGTGCGACGAGCCTTTGGAGCATAAACTAGCGTGAGGAGTGAGAGATGGTCGAGAGCGAGAAAAGCGAGAGGGGGCGCAGGCGTGCTTTGGGCGATGGCGAGAGGATTCGGCTGAAGGCGAAATCCTGGTCCCCCGATCGGGCCCAGCCTCAGCTGGTAAAAGTGCAGATGCAAGTTGTGTGCGTTCGTCATGGATCCAACTCCGGTCCACTTGTCGTCTTTACTTTCCCTCTCCCATTCCAGTCTCTCGCAGGATGTCGCACGCCTGGCCGCTTCCGTTTGCCCTTCCGCCAGCACAGAACCCGACCACGCTCAGACCGTGGCTCCAGCTCGGTGCCCTCGACGGCCTCCTGCTGCTGCTCGCCTTCCTCGCACAGCGCCAGCACACACGCCCCTTCCGCCTGGCCATCGCCCCCTTTGCCTACGCCCTCGTCTACCAGCTCAGCGGCGGACTCGCGTTTGACCCCGTCAGGAACTGGTTCAACTATGTCATCGGCCTTGGAGGGTGCTACGTTCGTCGCCTTGTTTGCTCGCTCTGCCGCTCGATACCTTCCTCCGTTGGGCTGACGTTTCTCGAGCTCGCTTCCTCCCCATCCTCTTGCGCAGGTCATCCTTCTAATTCCGCGTCTCTCCGTCCTGTCTACGCCTTACACGCATCCCGATCCCCAACCGCCCTCAAGCACGATCGACCTCCTCTCCAACCCTTCCCTAGCAGGCTGGAACCCAACGCCCTATTACACGCCCTCCCGAACAGTCAAACCTCCCTTTCGATCAGCCCTCACCCACCTCGCCGTCTCTGCGCGCGACTTTACCATTCTCATAGCCGCGACATTCCTCGCTAGGGACTACGACGACTTCCTCGATGTGAAGGGGTCGAGCATCTGGGCGTTGGAGGGCAAGGACGTCAGGTGGCTGCCTGGATTCGTGCCGTATGTGCATCCGCTGCACAAGTGGGTCGGAGCGGTCGGGGTGACGGCTATCTTTGGCGTGCGTTTCCCTCTTCTCTTTCTCTCTCCTCCTCTCATTCTTCTTGTTGGGTGTGTCTCCTTTTGCAGAGAGCTCAAAGGCTGAACCTCTGGATGGTTTTGCTTTCTGCACCTTTCCTTCCACTTTTCTCCAGCTCTGCGTGTACCTCTTCGTCGAGATCATCTACCACCTCTGGGCAGCCATCTCGATCGGCCTCGGATGGCGGAGGGAGGAGTTTGGCGAGGTCTTTGACCGGCCGTGGTTGAGCTCGAGCATGCACGAGTTTTGGGTTCGTCATTACCTCCCTATCTACTTCTTTTTCGTTTTTTTCACGTCCCTCTCGAAGCGGTGGCCCGAACACAGTTGGCGTTTTCGAGGTCCCCCTGACGGCTGATCCGGTGTTCGCTTGTTGATGGTTGCAGGGCAAGCGCTGGCACCCTCTCTTCAGCCCGACGTTCGCCTTCTACTCTCACCCCTTTCCAACCCCCCTCAAGCCAGTGCTCGTCTTCCTCCTGTCGGGTCTAATCCACGATTTCGGTGCGATCCCTTTCCGACCTTCCCTCCACCCCAAAATCACGCTCTTCTTCCTCTCTCAAACCCTCGCCCTCCTGCTCGAGCGGGGGATTTCGAGGGCTGGGTTGGGTAAAGTGGGAGGGCGGAAGGGCAGGGTTTGGGTCTGGGCTTGGGTAATAGCCACGGGGATGGTTGTTGTGGAGGAGTGGATCAGGCTTGGTTTGCTGGGGATGGCTGTCCGGACGTTGTGGCGGTTCTTCGGCGTCGACAAGGGTAGTCTTGCTTGAGGGACAGGAAGGAGTAAACGGGTGTGTGTGGGCGCTATCTCGCACTGAGTGGAGGTTTCTTTAGACACTATGACTGGAACTCTTTATGCTCTTTCATCGACCACGCAGGGGTTGCTCAGGGAGGGCACTTTCGCTCCCGAGAATTCAGATCGCAAGAAGGACCATCAAGAGAAAGAGAGCCAGACAACAACGCGAGAAGAATCGAGAGAACAATGCGCAGACGAGTAAAAAAAAGATTAGAGGGAGTGAGAGAGAAGAAAAACTTAGTATCGGAAGTGATCAAAGAACGTGCCTTCCTGCCGACTCTGCCTGTCCCTTCTCACATTCTCCGGCCGTCCGTACTCCATCGCCTTGGTCAACTCCCTCTTGTGGCCTCGTCCGAGTGTGTTTGAGGAGGCGGAAAAGGGGGGAGGGCAAGGAGAGGTTGATAGGCTCGCCTAAGGCGAAGGGGTCAATCGGGTCTGAGTCGTCGTTGAGCATTGTGGTCAGGGAGCGGAACGAGGACGAGGACGAGAGCGAACTCGTAGGAGGGGTGGGTTGGTCGGGGGCGTTTAGGCGGCGGAAGGGACAAGAAAGTTGATCGAGCTGTACGACGACTGTCGACTCAGGAACTGCGAAGAGGAAATGGAGTCACTCGATCAGTACGCAGGAGGCAGTAGAAAAGATGGTGAAAGTAATGACCCTAAAAGGGGAGACCTCGGTGTAAGGGGCATCCGTTCTGAAGTGTGAGTAGAAGTCGGTATATCGCTCTGATCGGCGAAGATGCTGCTACGAAGACAAAAACGCAAAAACAACGTTAGGCACTCGTCCCTTTGAGACTAGTGGAAGATGCGTAAGACTTAAGATGATAGAAGAAGCCTCTTGGTGCCAGGGAGACGAGATCAGAGTCCTTTGGGGCGAGTAGACCATTGTCGATGACTGTCAGGCGGAAGAAAAGGCAGGAATCAGCGAGTTGGAGAGTGGGAGAGAGCATGAAAGAAGAGGACGTACGGGGATGTCAGAGACGAGGGAGTTAAAGTTGTTGAGGCCGAGGCAGAGCATGATGTGAGATGGTGAAGGACTGAGGTGAAGTAAGGCTGGTAAAGCTGGAATGAGGTGCGAGGTGGATGGAGGGAAGATGGCGACCCCCTGCCAAGTGCCCTTCTTATAGCCTGCCTGGAATGGCGCGCTGGACATCATGCTTTTGAATACTTGCCGCTGTCTCAGGGGACGGGGAGTGTGAAAGCAAGGGGAAAGCGGCTCGTCGTCTCCTGGACGCGTCGGAGAACGGGTAAGAAGAGGCGGGCAGACAGTTAGCGTGCACAACGCTCCCAAAGTCTGCTCATCTCCAGCCGTTTTTGGGAAGAGAGAGAGAGAGAGCTACGCTGCCGCTACAGAAGTCCTGAGAGATGCGATGACTGCGGGTAAGGGAAGTGACTGTGTGGAGAGGGATCAATCAAATGTAGAAATCGACCAAGCTCTACGCCAGAGCGAGGAGACCTTGCGCGCTGGCTTAGAGGCTTAGAATTTTACACATATCTGTCGCATTCTTGACGTCTCCTACGCGAAGAGAGGCACCAAAAACGCGATGAGAGGAGGGTGTCGTTCGGATGTGGCCCTGACGCTGCCGTGAGTACTGGTCGGTCTCGCAACGGGCCGGCCAGCAGCAACAGCGACGGAGGAGACCTTCGACGCTCTTCCCAAACAGCAAGCAGCAATGACACCCGACTATGCCCAGCTCGCCCTCAACACGATCCAGCTGTACCAGTCCTCGCTCGAGCACGCGCACGTCGCCCACCCCAAGGACGTCCGACAAGGTCCGCCCACCCGCGCAGCAGACGATCTCAATGCACTGAACACGCCCCTCGATCCGTTCGGCGAGCCCTTCTGGCCTGGCACGCTCGTCGGCAAGCTCGAGAGCGACGTTCGGGGTGAAGAGGGACTGTACAATATTGTCGTATGTCTTTTGCACGGTCTGCTTCGAAGAGGAACGCAACCCTGACGCTCCCATCTCTCTGCCTCGGGACGACAGCTCCTCCGTCACCCTCGAACGCCCTACTCCTTCGTCCTCTCGACCAAGGACCCGCACCCCTCGTCCGAGCCTGCCCGAGCGCCCTTCTACATCCATGCGCATCGACTGTTGAGGGCGATGGAGGAGGCGCTGGCCGTGAATGGGAGTCGGGGCGTGGCCGTCTACGACAAGGGCGTTGACGCAGGGGACGAGGAGGGAGGCAGGAAGAGGTTCACATTTTTCTTCTTCGACAAGGAAGAGAACCATCTCGGTGCGACTTTCCGCGCGTTTTAGACACGAGTGCCAAAGGCTGACGACAACGCTTGTTTCTGGTATGCAGACAAGGCAACGCTCCTTCCGGGCACCCCTTCACCCTTGCCCCCTCCGGACAAACTCACGCCCGATCTCCCGGCGCTGCTCGCTCAAGTCCTGCCCTCTGCGGACGAATCGTACAACGTCGTCTTGACGTCTGACCAGCTGGTCGTTTTTGCGCGCGAGCAGGGCCAAGGAGGGTTGGTGAACGGCGAGAGAGTCGATGGAGGGTCGATCCTTGGTTTCTAGTGACGAGCGACACGATCACGATGCAGCGGCTTCCTCTTCTGGACAAAGTGTACGCTAGGTAAACAGACGGTGTGGTGGGGTCATTAAACATCAGAGTTCGTCTTGCTGCAAGAAGAAAGGCGTTGCGCGCGCAGGCAAGGTGCGGACCAAAGAGAGAGGGAAAGAACAGCAGAAGTCAAGAAAGCAGGCGAAAGAAAGCGATACTCTTAGCGTATACGGAGCGGAAGGAAAAGGTGAGTGAGAGGGGTGGGGGATCGTAAAGTGTTTGCAGTGAAGTGGAGGGAAGGGAGAAACGGAAAAGTGGTTGAAAAAGGCAGAGGATCTCCTCAGACGTCCTCGGACGTAGTCCGGACCTCGTCTTCATGGTCCATGTCGTCGCCTCCGTTTCTCTCTTCCTCCTCCATCGGCAGCGGCTCGTACTCGTTCTCGGCCGGTGAAGAGTTGCGGCCCCGCCGGGGAGGTTGACTCGATCGCTCGTCCCGCTTTCGAGCCTCGAAGTCGAGCATCTTCAGTCGGCCAGCCTCCTTGCGAGCCTGCATCGCCCGTACGCGCTCCTGCAGCTCGGTCTCCTCGATTGACGACTTGGACACGCTCGTCCAGGATCCCGAGCCTGAGGGACCGATCCGCGTTCGGGGGGCCGAGCGACTCGACCCGCCGACAAAGGCCATCGACGAGCCGGCGCGCCGGTCGACCAAGGGCGAGGCGTTGGACGTCGCGGCGGGCGGACGTCCGACGGGCGTGTAGTGGACCGGACCAGGCTGGGGCGACCGGAGTCGGTCGTCCGTCTCGACAGCCGGTGGTGGTTGCGTCGCCGAGTACGCAAACGGCCCGCGATGGGGCGTCGTGAAGGGGGGTCGGTCGTCATCGCCCGACGCCGTCGTCGCCCCTGTCGTCGACGGCGGAGGGTGCGCGAACGACGTGCTGGAGAGGCGCGCCCCCCACGGCTCGTCGCCCTCTGGGCTGCTGAGGTCGCCGCTCTGGATCCTCGTCCGCCGCAGCCTGCCGGACGCCCCACCATTCGTCGTCGCAGGGGACGAAAACGTCCGGTCACCAGCAGCCATGGCGTCCTCGTCGTCCTGGTACGTCCGCGGCTCGAGTCGGTTGCTGCGCTCCCACTCAGGCACGACCAGCGCGTCGAGCGATTCGTCGCCCGCTCCGTCGTCGTAGCCGCAGTCGCCAAAGTCGATCACGTCGAACCTGATTTGGTCCGGTCTGATGGCGAGGGTCAGCCCCAGAAGCAACATAAGGAGACAAAGCAGAGGGAAGGAACGCACACAGTGATGCCGATGCGGTTCGAGGCCGAGACGAGGTACCTACCCGAAAAGGCGACCTGCCAAACGCCCTGAACGCCAGTGACGAGGTCGCGGACGAACGACCCGTCCCGGACGTCCCACAACTTCAGCGTGCCCTCGCTCCCGCTGACGATCTTAGTTTCGTCGTGCTGGAAGCACGTGATCGCGCCCGTGTGGGCCGTCAGCGTCTGCGTGCACGCGAGCGAGTTCGCGTCCCAGACTTTAATCGTGCTGTCCGCTGCGGCCGAGACGAGGTGGGTGGGTGAGATGCCGAGCAGGCCGACGAGAGAGACGTGGCCCTCGAGCGTGGCCAGGCACGTGCCGTGGATGAGGTCCCAGATCTTGACCGTCCCGCTGGCGAGACGCGAAGCGATGAAGGCAGGGTCAGTTGGGAACCTCTCTCGCAAAGACCAGGGTGAGACGAAGGGACTCACTCCATGGATCCGGAGGCGACTCGTCCTCGTCGGGTGTCGAGAACGACGCTGTACACTGCAAGACGAAGGCTGGAGGCCGTCAGTCTCCATCCCCAACAGCACAGACCGAAGCAACTCGAACGAAGAACGCACCCTTCTGCTGGTGACCTCTCAGAACGTGCAGACAAGTCCCCTTGACGATGTCCCACACCCGGACAGTACAGTCATAACTCCCCGAAACGCAATACCTCCCATGCGCCGCGATCGCCCGCACGGCGTTCTGATGGCCTTCAAGACAATGGTTGTGGAAGGGGTTCTCCTCGGGCGGGACGGGCTCGTCGGGGTCGACGTCGGGTGAGGTGGACCGGTACTCGGGTTCGCCTTTGGAGGGGAGACGCCAGACGCGGATCGTGCTGTCGCGCGAGCCGGTAACGATGAGGGGGTAGGGGGGCAGGAACTCGCCGTTGGGCTGTCGGACAGGCTCGACGATCTGGAGGCAACGCTGGAGAGCGAGCAGAGAAAAGAAAAACGTTGTCGTCAGCCGACGTCACTCGGGGAAGATCAGCAAGCGACGAGGAGGGTAACTCACAACGGTGCTCGTGTGTCCCCAAAAGATGTGCGTCTGCTTGCCCTGCTCGAGACTCCACACGCGGACGGTCCGGTCGGTGCTCCCGCTGACGAGCACGTCCCCTCTGTACTCGAGCGCCCACACACCGCCCTCGTGCCCGTCCAGCCGACAGCGGGGTGCGCCGTCCTTGATTGCGTAGACGTTGATCGAGTGCTACGTTCGATGAGGGCCAAAAGCCAGGGCGGCAGAAGATCAGCTTGAAGGGTACATCGGAGGACAAGCGCAAAAGGCGAGAAAGAGGAGACGCACGTCGTCCGAGGCAGAGACGATCTTGTCCGTATCAAACTGAAGGCAAGTGACGACATGCGCTCCATGGCCGTGAAACATGAACCGTCTGCCAGCAGGCTTGGGTCGGGTCCAGTTCTTCTTCGTCATGTACCTCATCCGGTAGACCTGCTTGAGAGGGTGACTTCGACGTTTCCTCCCTTCGGACCCGCCTGGGTGGTTGAGCGCGTTCCAAGAGGAGGGGGAGAGTGGAGAGCCAGACGTCTCCTGAGGAGTACCTAACGGACGTTCCTTCTCCTCCTCCCTCCTCGCTTCGTCCTGTAACCGATCTTTCACCTCCCACCGCTGACGCACCTTCTCCTCCTCCTCTTCCTCCGCACCCAAACCCCACCAAAGCCCATCATGCTCAAGCCTGGCAACCCAAACCCCCCGCTGACAGTCAACCATCTCGTTCCACTTTCTACTCACCCTGGCAGCATTCGCCAACCCCGACCTTGGTAGAAAGGAGAAGATGGCAATCGCGATCTCGACCGGGAAGTGGAGAACAAAGTCGAATTTGAGTGCGGGGGAGATGAAGGACGACACGCGTTGGAGCGTAGGGAGGGTTGAGCGTCGGAGGCAGTGGAGGAGGAAGTGGTCTGCGAGTTTAGGGGGGAGGGCATCGAAGGATTTTAGGAGGTGGGGGAGGGATTGGAGGAGGGCGAGGTCGAGGCCTGATCCGATTGTTGGTTGGTGGACTGACGACGGGGGGCCGGAGGAGGGTGGGTAGGACTGCATGACTGTTGTGGTTGTTGTTGTCGTCGTATTGGGATCTTCGGTAGGTGGAGCGAGGGAGGTAGGGGAAGGATGGTCGACGGCCATCGCATCGTCGTCTGCCTCGTCCGCCGTTGCCACCCCGCCGTCGCGTTGTCGTTTCCGGGGCGGACTGCTGCTGCCGCCCGTCGAAAGCTGTCGCTGGTGCTGGCCGAGCGGGTGGTGCGAAGCGGGCGAGGAGTCAGGACGACTCGTCCGGCTGGTCGACGGGCTGGTGGCGAGGGGGTGGAACGTCGGCGGGGGGACGCCAAGAGGAGCAGGGAGGACCTCGCGCTCCTTGCCTTTGCCGATTATCGACGACGCCGGAGGAGAAGGCTCAGGAGGAGTGACAGCGAGGGGTGTCGTTCGTCTTTGCCCGACGTTCGAAGACGACCCTCCCCTCGCCGTTGAGGAAGACGCAAACGCGCCCAAGGCCGACCCCAGACCAACCCTCTCGAGCCCCTCCCATTTTTCTGCCTGCAACTCATCCTCATTTCTCACCCTCGTCCACCCCTTCCCGCGACCTTCGAGTTCCCACCCTTCGCGGACCCTGTCGGCGCTACTCGACCCGGAACCGGAGAGTGAGCGGGGGTCGTCCTCCGTGAAGAGCACGCGCCGCCCGCCGACGGAGAGGGTAAAAAATTGGAGGTCTTGGGGTGTAGGGGTTTGCGAGAGGGGGAAAGCGGTTGGGGAGAGGTGGGAAGGGAGGGATACTTGGAAGGAAGAAGTTGAGGCGTGCGAGGCGGAGGGTACTGGGGGGAGAGGAGGGAGAGGGAGACGGAGGGGAGGGAAGTGAGTGACTGTTCGGGTTGTATGCGTCGTCGTTGTCGTCGTCAGGCCGGGCTCCCAGCGCTGTGTTGCACCAACAGAGGAAACGAAAGCAAGCAAGACTCCGTCAATGTGAGCGTGAAGTGCTAGAAGAGGAGAAGCAGGGTCCGTACCAGGTACATGCCTCCATCGTCGCCTCGGACGAGCTCGGACCCTTGGCCAGTCAGCTGAACGCTCGTGCCCCCCGCAGCTTCGGACGGACCGAGGGCGATCGAGTCGTACTGCACTGGGTAGGAGGGCGTGCGAGGGGCAGCCGAAGAGTGGGTCTGGGGGAAGGGGAAGTGCTGGCTGGGCGACATTGGATCGAGGGGCGAGGCCGAGAGATGGGGGGGAAGGGGAAGTGTCCGCGAAAGGACCTATCAAGTCGAGCCCGCTGTCTGGGAAGGAAAAGTGTGTGCGTCCGTTGGTGGGTAGAGCGAGCGAGTCCGACAACGGAGAGGCAGGGATATGCTCCCGAGCTGGATGGTTAGGGTCAGATTCAGTGCCAGGCAGCAAGCACAGGGCGGAGAGTACTGACCCTCGATGCATTATCACAGGTTGATTTGTATGTATTTGTGCAGCGTCCGACGCGTCGCCCGCCTCTGATCGGACATGGCCTTCCCTCTACTCTCTCTTCCCCTCCCCATCCAGGATGCCCACGTACGAATCTCCATCTAATCTGATCTCACATCTAGCAGTAGACTGACTCTTCCTCTCTCTCTCTGCAGCCGCGGCGAGCTCCATCAACTCTCGCGCGCGATCGACCTCTCCAAGCAGCATCCCCCCACCCACGCCCACCGTCTCCCTCCTCCAGGCCTGTCCTCGCCCGGAGACATCTCGTCCGCCCAGTCAGCCACGATGGCCCAGACCCCTTCGTTCCTCCAGTACTCACCCTCGATGATCACAGGCACCCACTCGTCCCCTTTTACAACAACCTCCACCTCGCTCCTCGCGTCCGTCAACTGCAGCAAGCACCTCGCCGCCCACCTACAGACGTCGGCCCATCCAAGTCCGGAAGGATCACCCCTCACACCCCCCACGGGCTGGGATTCAACGGGGAGCACGGTCAGACGGGAGCTTGAAAGAGGGATGGACGCCTGGGAAGGACCGGACGGGGCGTTCGGTCGCCCTCCTCCACCTAAGCAGATGACCGGCAGCAGTTTGCGGTACGTCAACTCGTCGGCTGAGCGGGACAGACTGGCGGACAGGAGTGCCGAGGGGGTTGCACGAGAGGAGGACAAAGTGCCTGACAGCGAAGAAGAAGGAGAGGTTATCAGTGTCAAGCGTGAGTTTCTCTCCTCTCTTCTCTGGCCCTGACTGCTCTGCGCCTCATCCTTCGCCGACTGACCCCCCCCTCTTTGGTTTAACAGGTCCCTCGGGAGGTGCAGACGTATCCACGTCTACCATCCAATCCTTCACGCCCTCCAACCCTCCCCTCGCCGGCGGGCCATCGAACCGACTCTTGCCGGCGTTCAACCCCAACTCCGCCAGTGCGAGCTCCTCCAAACGCACGAGCCCGATCGGCGACTTCAGCATCACCACCACCGGGTTGAACGGCGGCGCGACCACCAACAGCAGCAGTAGCAGAAAGAACGCCTCGGAGGCGGCGGCCACGTCCTCTGGCCAGTCGAGGCATGCGGCGGCGGACAGGAGCGTCATCTCGGCCGTGGACGATACGTTCTCCTCGGGCTCAGAGACGGCCAACGCCAGAGCGCCGCTGCCAAACTTCAAGCGTCTCAACGGACCATCTACAGCAGGTCCATCAGGTCCATCCCGACCTCCCGCTGCAGGTCCCTCTTCGACGACTGCCGTTGCTGGACCCTCGAACGCCCCCGGGAGCTCACCGCCTAAGAAGGCCCGGCCCAAGCCCAAAAGCCGGTTTAGGTACGCCGAGGACGCGTCCAAGGGTGACCTTGGACTTCCTCCAGTCGACCCTCCCCTCGCCCCGATCGAGAAGGGCCAGCCAGCCGGGTTGAGTAAGCTCCTCAACCCCGTCGACCCTTCGACGACCGTCTCCCGCGCGGCTTCGCCTGCTGTCGACCGACCGCCGCCGACACCGCCGCTCGTACTGACGAGCAAGAAAAAACCCGCTACGTACTCCAAGAAGGCCAACTCGCCCGAAGCAGACAAGCTCGCGGCCAGGGAGAAGAAGGCTACGGACAAGAAGAAGAAAAACGCGAAGAAGCGCGAGAAGGAGGAGAAGAAGGAGGCTGTGAGGCAGGGGAACTTCAAGTCCAGGGCGGTCATCTCGGATTCGGACTCAGACGACGACGCCCGTCTGCCTTCAAAGAAGAAGAAGGAAGCGACGGCGAAGGAGCGAGGGGAGATCGTGGCGCTGTCTTCGTTGCCTCCTCCGTCCAAAAAGCCCCGGCCGACGACGTCGTCCACGTCCACCAACGGCGGTCCTAAGCACGCTGTCGAGGTCGTCCCCGAGTCCGACGAGGACCACGACGCCATCGACCTCCTCACCGAACGACCGCCTCCTTCTCGCGCGGTTGCACCCATCGTTGTTCAGTCGCCCCTTTTTACGCAGGGGTCGTCCCCTCCTCTGGCTGAGCAGGTGCATTCCTCCAGGGATAAGGGGAAGGGCAGAAAGCGAGCCGTGCTGCATTCGGACGACGACGAAGAGGATGAGGTTGGGCTTGAGGCTAACTCGGGGTGGAAGGAAGGGTCTGAGAGGAAGAGGACTAAGAAGACCCCGGGGGGTGGGCAGAGGGTCTGGTCCGACGTCGAGGACGAGGACGAGGGCGACCGTCGACCTTCTCTTCGTGAGAAGGTAGTCGAGGATAGGGGAGGGGAGAAGAGCGGGTACGGAGGCGGAGGAGGGGAGACGACTGAGGATGAGATCCAAATGGAGGCGCCGCCCGACCCCGTCCGCCCTCCTCTACCATCAAAGTCGAACTCGACGTCCTCCGCTGCGGCCAGGGTCAACAAAATGAAACGGTCGCCGACCAAGCAGAAGTCGCCGGCAAAGAAGAAGTCGCCAATCAAAAAGAAGACGTCCTCCGCCGCGAGGGTTCTTAAGCCGCCTCCTCCGCCTTCGCCTCCTCGCTCGTCGCCGCCAAAGAAGGATGCGTCGACCCTCGGACTGAGTGCGCAGACGACTGTCGTGGATGCGCCGACGGACGGGGAGTCGGACGCGAGCGCCGTCGTCGGTCGATCCAAGTGCAAGGGCAAGGCGGCGGCGAAGGGAAAGGGTGCTGGGGGGAAGAAGGGGAAGGGCAAGGCGAAGGTGGTCGAGTCGGACGACGAGATGCAAGCCGACGAGGTCGTTGCCCAGGAACCGATTGAGGAGGCAGAAGAGGAGGAGAACATCGTGCGTCCAATCCTTGCGCTCTTCCCTCTAATCTATTCCGATGACTGACCTGGAGGGATCACACTTCTTCCTTTCGCCAGCCCGCACCCAAGGTCCCAACGCCGATCAAGTTATCCCCCATCAAACGCGTGCCAGCAGCCAAACCCAAGCCACGCCTTTCGACACCATCCGTCTCAGTGTCGGGCACGCAGTCAGGTACACCGTCGTCGTTCAAGATCCCGAGACACTGTGCGCCGTTCAAGGCGGACGACGTGCGGCGGCGGGCGGGGTTGGTAGGGGCAGGAGGGGTTGCTATCCCGCCTGCGCTCGGTCAGGCGGCTAGACAGCTTTTCAGGAGCGGATCCGAGACGCCCAACTGTACGTTTCTTTCCATCCCTAGTCATCTCTTCGTTTGACAGTTCGCTGACCCGTCCGGTCGCCCCTACCTAGCCACCTCCAAGCTGAACTCGATCATCCACAAGACGTCCCACCTAGCTACTCTCGGTCAAGGCACACCGATCGGCTCGTCCTCTCGCTCACACTCCACTCCCTCCCCTTCGCTCGTCCGCGGACCCCGTCTGGGGCTACTCAAAAGCGGTCTCTCGCGCACCCCTACGCTCCTGTCGGCCATCGGAGTCGCGCCCAAGAAGCTCGCCGCTGCGCCTGTGGATAAGAAGCGGCCGAAGAAGAGCGATGTGACTGCTGAGGACTTTTCGGATGGCGAGTGGGAGGAGATGGAGCGCGAGCGCAAGAAGAAGGAGCGGGAGTGGGACAATTGGGATTGAGGGTTGTGTCGTTTCTCTTTCTTGTTTTCTCTCGAGCGCCTTCAAACGTTGTTGTACTCTTGCTTCTTGGTCACCCTCCTCTCTCTATGCTTCTGACTATGCACCCTTTCAGATCGATTTTGCAAAGTGTGTGGGTTCAAGTCGTGCTGGCTCGTGCGCTGCGGGTTCGCTTGGAGTCGCTTCGTCCGCCTGCCGTAGAGACGCATACACCCTTCCCTCTCTTTCTTCCCACGTACGACATCCTCACCTGATGGTAGAAGGACCCTTACCACATCGCCCTCACTCGCCCTCGTCTCGCTCGTCAGGATCGCTCCAGCAGCTCGACATGGTTGAGATCTCGCTCCCGCCCTCGCCCTCGGCCCACCCGACACCTGACGACCCGTCCTCGTCCTCGTCGTCCTTCTCGGCCGCCCGGCTGCTCTACTCAAAAAGCCACGTCTACGTCCATCCGACACCCTTCTCCGCTGGGAACGTATGCGGCTACGTCTCAATCGTCGAGCAGACCGTACGTTCCTCCTCATCCCTTGCCACCTGCTGTGTGTGATCTCGAGGCGAAGAAGGGCTGACCCACTTCGATCCCTCCACATCAGGAGCCTAAGCGGATCCTGCTCTCGTGGCTTCCTCAAACGATGGCCGAAAGGAGGCTCGACTACGAGTCCTTCGTCCGGGCTGACGCCAAGGACGGAACAGGCGTCGACGGGTTGAGCTTGGAGGACGAGCCGGGTGCGTTATCTCTTGCCCGCTATCGCCCCCTTTCCCCTTGCTGCTCTTGCCCTTTCTTCCGCATCTCATCAAGCAGCAGAAGCTGACCTGCTTTCGCCTGTTTGATCGTCCAGAGTACGTCCTGGTCGAACCCATACCCGAGCGGGGAGATTCGCACGCCTTCTCCATCCCTCTCAACTCCGTCTACTCGATCATCGTCTACCCACCCTCGCTCAGCAAGTGGCACGGCTCGCTCACAATCAACCTCGAGGGCGGCCAGACGCTCCCTACCCTCCACTTTCACGACGACGAGAGCGCGTCGACCGTCAACCTGCTCGCTGGCTCGCGCTATCCTCCACCCGAAGCGTCCAGCTCGTCATCAGGCACGCCCCCTCCCTCGTGGGGTGGTGAAGAGCTCCTCCACCGGGTCCGGACGTACTGCAACCTCCTCCGGTCTTCGATCGAGCCCAATCTGTTCCTCGTCAATCCGTCTAGGCAGGAGGTCGAGCTGCACACGTCGATGCTCTTTGACGACTCGGCCGTGGATGACATCCTCTCGCCCATCCCGTTCAGCCGGCGTCCCCGACCGGCGTCCTCCTCTGACCCATCATTGTCCTCGACAACGTTCCCTCCAACGACGTCGATCCATCCAACGCGGACCAACATCCTCTCGACCTTCTCCAAGATCACGCGGGCAGCGACAAACATCTCCTCCGATCTGCTGAGCCACCCGTCCATCGCACCTCACCTGCCTCAGCCGGTCAAGACGCTCATCCACGCCGATGCGCCTCAGTTTGCCAAATGGTCCGATCTGACGGGCACGGGTGAGTTCGAATCGGCCAGAGTGTACCTCGCTCGCTGGGCGCGGCTGGTCGCCGAGGAGGGCGAGCGCAACAAGCGCGCTGAGTCGCCCGTTGTGGCCGAGGGATCAACCGGCAAGAGTGCGACTGACGGGGTTGAGCAGGCTGGAGGGGGCGATGGCAACTTGGGTGTGTGGGAGGTCTTGCGGTTTGCCAAGCGACTTGGGTTGGAGGACATCAAGACGACCCGCGTCGTCGGAAAGGCGATCGCGAGGGCCGAGTGGGAGAGCTGGTTTGACAACGACGGCTCGCCCAGCAAGGAGGAGAAGTGGATCCGAGGCGAGATCTTTCGTCGAGTGAGTGCCTATCCGCCCTTTACTGTTCTCTTGCCGACTCTGCGCTGACGCACAACTTGCATGCCCTTCCCCAGGGACTCGAGTCTTCGCTGCGCAAAATTGTCTGGCCATTCCTGCTCGGCGTCGTTCCCTTCCAGAGCACGACCGCCGAACGAGACGACGTCTGGGCCAAGAAGCGGCTCATCTACGAGGGTCTCCGGGCGTCCAAGACGCTCGACGGCGAGACGCGCGCTCAGGCAGAGTTTGCCGAGGAGATCCACCGGATCCACGTCGACTGCCGGCGGACGGACCGGAACCACCCGTACTTTGAGGCTGTCAAGCCGGTCGACGGAGCACCGTCGGAGGACGAGACGGGAGGGGTCAGCAATGGTGAGTTCGGCGATCCACATCGTTCATTGGTTGCGAAAATAGGGACCTCGGCCTGATCAGTCTTGTCACTCGACTTCCCCCCTTAGCCAACGTCGACAAGCTCGCCGAGATCCTGCTCACGTACGGCCATTTTGACTCGAACGAGCTCGGCTACGCGCAAGGCATGTCGGACATGATGGCGCCCCTTTTCGTCATCCAGGAGGGCGACGACGTCCGGACCTTCTGGTGCTTCGTCGAGTTCATGGAACGCATGGTGAGTTCCTGCGCAGCTCTTCTTCGCACAGCGGCAAGGTGCTGACCTTGATTTGTCCCTTCTCGCGCAGAAACAAAACTTCTACCGCGATCAGTCTGGCATGAAGCAGCAGCTGTCGACCCTGCGAGACCTCATCTCCGTGCTAGACCCGCAGATGTACGCGCACCTCGGTTCGTTCTCTCTTTCTCTCTCTTCTCATCCCGTCCCCTTTGCGCGGCAGACAACTGACCAAGACTTAGCTGGTCTCTTTCGTCTCTTCGATCACATCATGGCCATCTCGTCAGAGAAAACCGAGAGCCTGAACCTCTTCTTCTGCTTCCGGTGCGTCTTCCTGCTTCTTCGACTGATCCGATCATCAGGCTGATGGTGTCTCCTTCTCGTCCCTCAGATGGATCTTGATTGCGTTCAAGCGCGAGTTCGAGTTTGACGACGTCGTGCGGTTGTGGGAGGTGCGTCTCTGGCTCTCTACATTGACACATACAGGAACTAATTAGAGCGATCGACACCCTTTTTGTGCAGGTCCTGTTCACTAATGCGCACTCGAAGCAGTTCCTCGTCTTTGTGGCCATGGCGGTCCTGCACTCTCACCGAGACGTCATCCTGCGCTATCTGACCGAGGTACGTCTGCTTCCTTTCCCAAGCAAGTGAGGTATCGTCAGGCTGACAACTCTGTCGTCTCGGCACAGTTTGACGAGATGTTGAAGTACTGCAACGAACTCAGCGGCACCATCGACCTCCAGTCCACCATCAACCAGGCCGAGGTTCTCTTCGTACGTCTCCTCAACTTGTTCGCCCCAACCGTCAGTGAAGACAAGCTGACCCTGGAGCGCCTTCGCAGCTCTCCTTCCGCTCGCTCGTCGAAGACGTCGACCGACGGCAAGCCTTGCGGGACATCACGCCAGAACTGCCCGAAGGCCTGCGAAACCGCAAGTCGGCCTCGTACCTAGCTTCCGGCGAACAGCTGGACGAGGACGAGGACTTTAGCATCCCCCACTTGCCAGTCATCTCGGACGACCTGCGCAGCATGCTCGAGTAGCCCTTTCTTCCTCCCCTCCGCTTGTATCTTCCCTCTTCCCACTTTCTTGTCGACTCCTTGTTGTGCTTGCGACGATGTTTGAGTTCTTTCTTCTTTTGCGGATGGTGTCCATGGAATGAGCGGCGAGCAAGGAAGATAACGAACAAGAGACCGAGGGGCATGGAAGGATGGTGTCGTGTGCAGAGGCGTTTATGGCAGACAACGAAGCATAAGCAAGAAAGTCCAAGATATGTCCAAGATGTTAGATGGAGTTGGAAAGTGGCACCAAAAAGACTGTCCCAGACGTGTGGGCGGGTCGTGCCCGAAAAAGAGTACAGCCAAGAAAGCGAGATCGTGAGGAGTGCGTGAATAGAGCCGTCGTCGCAGTAGGGCTACAGATGTGAGGTATACAGCTTGGGCGTTCTAACAAAGGCCGTTGGGAGAGTGTGGCTCAGAATGAGGATGGAGGGAATCCGGCGTCGTGGTAAACTACAAGGAAGCGAAGAGGGAGTCGTCAGAACGCAACTCAGTCACACTGAGTGAAGAGACGAGCTCACGTCGAGCAGCTTGGCTGTGAACGGGGGTCATAGAAGGTCAGCCGACCGTGCTTTAATACAATCCGACGGAAGACAAGACGAACCTGGAGCGCAGTGAGCTGTCTCGTCGGTTGACGTCCGTGGGAGGGGGAAAGGGCTCGATCTGGCCTCGCAATCGCCCGGATGAGCTGTGACATGTCCGATCAGATCGTCAGTTCAGCACTCTAGCGAACCGACAGCGTGGAAGCTCAGAAGATTTACTGTAGGATGACAGGCTGGCAGTGGAAGGGGCAAAGGAGAGTCAGATTCTCCAGCTCACAAGGAAACACACTTGCAGCACTCACTCGGTACTCCTCTGGCTGCAGCATGACCGGGCTGTCTCTGAACTTCTTGATCAGGGCCGTCTTGGACTGGACGTTGGCAAAGCTCAACTGGAGGACCTTTTCCGACGAGAAGAGGTTCCACCTTCGGCCCATCTTCTCGCTCGCGAACTGGAGGAGCGCCGCGGTCGAGGAGAAGTTGACGAAGCCGTACCCTTTTGGAAGACAGGCGACCTTTCGGTCAGGACAAGTGAGCGAGAGCATCAAGGGACAATGACGACTGACCGACGTTGCACTTGTTGGCAAAATCCTGTCCGACGAAAGAAAGAGAAACATCAGCTTGCGACACTGGACACTGACTTCGGCCGTGAGACTGACCATTCGCAGGTAGCAAAAGTCGACGCCGCCGAGGGGGACGACCGAGTGCAGGATGGCGAGGAGCATCTAAAGCGACGGAAATAAGCAGGTCAGGTTCGACGCACCCCAGCAACTTGGATGACAGACAGAATGAACCGATCGCGTGAGCTTGTTGGGGATGTCCTTGATCATCACGGTCGTCCGGGTCTCGAGGCCGGCAGCAAGTCGATCGAGGTTGATGCGATTGGCCTCGGGGATCTGGTCGTTCTTGAGCAGATGCATGATTCGCTGGGCAGAGGAGGTGACGGAGGTCGAGTCCGTGCTTGACTCTCGGGAGCGCGAGGCGGGTCCTGCCGGGGTGGCCAGCAAGGAGTTGATGTCGTGCGGAAGGAAAACATCTCGCTGATCGAAGAGCTCGCCGTCCGAGTGTCGCTGTCGGGTCGAGGGCTGGAGTCCAAAGTTGTTGGGAATGAAGGCGTTGGGAAGACTTGTTGCATGGGCGGGTCGGCCGGATCGGAAGCCATGAGCGGCCTGCCAGATGGATGGCTGAGGGGGGTGCAAAGGATAGTTTGTGACGTGAGAGTTGATGCTGGCAAGCGACCCGAAAGAAGCATGCGACGTTGAGCTCTGAACGACAGGTGGGAGAGGCCAAGTAGGAGAGTGATTGGCAACGAGATGCATGGCTCCTGAGGCGGGCAAGGAAGGAACGATGTCGGACCCTCCAGCCTCGCCAAAGTTGAAGGCGGCGAGGCGTTCGCTGAGGCCTAAGGCCCTTCAAGACCCTGCGTCAGCATCATAAGCAAACAGGCCCGAGAAGAAGTTGCGAAAGGGACAGAAGACAACACACCCTGCTGGTCGGGTGAGGCCGTGATTTTGGGAGGTATGGAGGGAGCGGCGGCGACCTCAGAGTTGGCGCTGTCAAAACCCAGGGCGAGGACATCAATCAGGTCGCAAGTGTCTTCTCTTGTAGGTTCTGCACTCACTAGACGATGTGCACTGCAAAAGGTCAAGATTTGAGCGATCAGGGAACAAACGATGCACCCCGATCCGAAGTGGAGGAGGACTCACAGAGACTTCCCTCCAGGTACCGATTCTGCAACGCGTCTCGCGCTCGAGTAGCCGCACTAGCGTCAAAGAACTCAGCGATCCAGGCCTAACGTGACAATCATCGGTCAGCACGAGAAGATTAGAGAGCAACAGACGCGGAGCGGAGCGGGAACGGACCTTTGTCAAGTGCGCCGCCGTCTGAAACGAGCGAAGGTCGCCAAACGTAGCCACTTCAAGCAGAAGCAGAACGAGCGTCAGCTCGTTTTCGTCTCACGAGAGCGAGGTGTTGAATAGAAGACGCACGCGTGACCTGCAAAACGAGCGCCGACAAGTGTCCCTCTTCCCCGTTCAGCGCCCGCAGCATCAGAGCTCCATCGTTGACCGCCGTGAACTCTCGTCCTTCGGAGTTGCCAGCGATGAGCTGCGCATACAGGAGGAAGGGAGGGAAGTCAGTGAGACGCACAGTCGCGCAAGGTCTGAGAGGGACGCACCTTGTTGACCTCTTCTTTCGACACGAAAGCCCTCATCGCTGTCTCCAAGCCCAAGCGCTGCGATAGGGTACCCTGGATGGCTCGCCAGGCGTTCCTTGTATGTCGGAGATCCCAGTAGGCAAGGATGACGACCCCGTGAGTGGCGAGGAACTTGACCAGCATGGCTCGCAAGTCGCCGAACGTCTGTGAAAGCGCAGGGACGGAGGCGTGAGCTCGATGATAGGCAGGACCATGACTGAACGGACGGGAGAATTACCTTGAAGACTTCCTTCAGATCTCCCAGGCCAACTCCGGAGGGAAGATTCCACACGAGCAGGTAGCGCGACTCCTCGAGCGAGGACATCTGCTCAGGAGCGACAGCCGCATCGAGAAGCTCAAGCCGGCCTAGTGAGCCCAGGTGGGCCGACTGGGACGACGAGTCGAGCGCAGGCGAGAAGTCTTCGAGGTCAAAGCGACCGGGCGCGTCGCCGGTGGCAGATGGGGTGCTGATCCAAGATGCGTCGTCGAGTGCGTCACTGGCCGTTCGACCACTCGCAGGTGCGGTACTGCCGAAGGAGAAGGCCGAAAACGCCTGGCTTATGGGGGTGGGGCAGTCTGAGGGGCCAAGTGAGAAGGGAGATGTTGGTTCGGCGTTGTAGAGACTCGTTCGGGCGGACGGAGAGGGCGTGAGTGGGAAGATGAACGGTTGAGAGAGTCGAGGTTGAGCATGAGTAGAGGTCGGGGCCGCAGCTCGGCTTCCGAAGGCAGACGTTGGAGAATCAGGGATGGATGTAGGAAAGTGACTGAAAGGTCGCGCGTGTCAGCACCACTCCGCGTTTTTGCGAGGTTGATGGAAAACCTCACACGATCGACCCTGGCGCCGAGCTGAGGAGCCAGAGGGAGAAACGTCAGCTCAGACGGCAAAAAGGAGTCTCTCGAGTGCCAACTCACATAGGGACCGTGTCCGACGAGCCAGGAGTCTGCAGTTCTTGAGTCCCAGGAGGCAACTCTGACTGAGGCTCATCGTCGCGCTGGAGTCTCTGCAGCACCGCCCAGTCCGTGTCGAGCTTCAGGGTCGAAGGCTGTCGCAGCGGAGTAGGTGTCTCCGTGCCCGAGCGAGAGTGATCTGTAAAAGGTGCGGATCAATAAACCTGTCAGTAGAAGGCGACTGTCGTCCTCGCAAAGTCGAGCGTCACACACCATGATCCGGCGAGTCTTCTGGCGTCAAGGGCGCGTGCAGCAATTCAAACTTCTTGACCGGCGTCTGAAAAGAGCGCGTGTTGGGGTCAGCAAAGGAGCGTGAGATGTCGACCCGGACAAGCGACTCACCTCAAAGATGTTCGGCAATCTGATGAGTTCAAAAGCCGACACGTCAAAGGTCAGCCGGACTGAGCCCTGCAAAACGCAGTAGGGCGCTCGACGTACGAGCTGGACGAGGCTGCTCCTCGATTCATATTTTGTCGTCGCTCCAGCCGGTCCTGAAGGGAAAGAAGCGCCAGTAGGGCGTCAGCACAGAATATGTCGCGAAGGATGAGCTTGGACGCGTACTCGATCCTCGGCGTTTGTCAACAATCCCTCCTCCCTGTCGTCCGCACTCCACCCAGCGCTCGTTCTCTCTCCTTCCCCTTCGACTTGTCGGTCTCGCCACCCACCCGCCTTCTTGATCATCCGCCCGTTGGCAGAAAGCGACTTTGGGGCGATGCTCTCGCCAGCCGATGTTGACGGGCGCCCTCCCAGACCGGGGTACGTCTCATCAGAGTGCGAGCGAGTAGTCTGTGGCAGGTGAGGCATCGAAGAGGGCTTTGGCGTGGTCTGCTGCGAGACGGCCTTTGCATCGAGCAGGTACCGGCGACCCAGGAGAAGATGGTCAGCCCAAACCTGTCGCAAACACAGCTATGGCCGAATCGGAGAGACGCACCCTTTGACTTATTGAACTCTCTGACGGCCCTCCTCCTCGTCGTCGTCCAGATCGCAGGCTCGCCCCAGATGCCATCGCTGCCAGCGAGGCTGGCGGGAGCATCAGCTGCGTCGTCCCTCCTCCGCCGGTTCGTTCGGCTCCTACAGGGCTTGGATCGAGTAGCACAGAGGCCATGGCGTGCGCTCAGAGATGGAGAGAGGAGTGTCTGCGAGGTGTCGATGTCGTTGCCAGCTAGATCGAGTATGGCCTAGCGCGACGGTCGTAGAGAGCTCTTGAGCTCTGCCCTCTGCTGCAAGATGGCCATCGGCACAGGCTCTGCTTGAGATCGCGCCAGACCAGCGCCCGTCCTCTTCTCCCCAGGCACATTCGGCAACAGTCAGCGAGCCCTCCTCTCTCCTCGTCTGAGTGTCGCTCTGGGTCGTCCATCTCCTTCCTCCTCTCCCCTGTCCGGCAAGTCGGGTCGAGCGAGAGGAGCGCGCGCCCGCAGGCTGCCATCCAAGCTTGCCCAGCTACTTCGGATCCGAACGCACGGGCCAGTCCCTCCTAGCTCGACCGTGCACGATGCTGAGCGAGTCCAAAGGCGCAACCAGCGAGCACGACAACTTGCGTCGAAGCGGTTCAGCGTCTGGACTGAGGAGAGATCACCAGCGAAGGAAGGAGTTGGTGGGGAGGAAAGGCAGCAGGGAGGAAGGGAGCTTGCCGCTGGTCCGACCGGCTTGGACGCGACTGCTTTTGCTTTCTGCAGGATTCAAACTCCGCCTGTAATCTCGACCTCCGCCCATGTCTCAGCCAACTCGAACCCACTTAGCCAGGGCGGCCATCTCGGCAGCTCGACTCAAGCACTTTACCAGAGGGACTCGATTCCCGCTCCAGCGACTCGCTCGGTGCACCGACAGCACCCTCTCTCGACGTCCCACACTCTCGCTGCTGGGCCGACCCTCACCCCCGACACCCTCTCGCGACCGTCAAGTACGTTCAACTCTCTCGTCTTAACCACTACTCTGGAGTGTCAGCAAGGGCTTATTTCCAGCTTGCCTACGCTTCCTCCCAGACACCCTTCTCCTTCGCTCGCAGCTTCGACTCGCCCTACCTCCAGCACCCATCCAGCTCTCTCGCCTGAACATTCCACCACCCGAGCGCTGGACGCCCTACCTGACCTACTCACTATCCTCTTCGTACCTTCCCTCCGGACAAGGACGCCTTCTTCTCCTCTCGACGCCTAACAAGTGGCCGGCCGCCTTCGCTCCACCGCCAAATGTACAACTCGACGGCCAGCACCCAGGTTCTCTCGAATCCCCTGCAGGCCAGGGGTGTTGCTGTGAGTGCGCTCGTGCTTTCCTTTTGATGTCCGCTGTGACTGATCCTCGAAACCTGCGCGCTCTCCAGGCAATCGGAGCCGCCGGCCTTCTCTCCGTTCTTTGCTGCCTGGCGCTCTTCTGCTGCTTCGGGGTCAGTGCCACTCCGTTCCTTTTCTGGCGCTTGCTCTTGCCTGGAGTCTGACTCTGGCTCGTGTTCCTGTTTGACGGGCTTCCAGTACTCAATATGGCGCGAACGAGGACGCAAGGACAACCAGTCGTCGGGCTTGCGTCGCTTCCTGCGCAGCGCCCTAGGCCTCTACCTCGTCTCAACACTCGCGGCCGACCTCATTCTCGGTGCTGCCTACGTCCTCAACTTTCACTGGTACCACGAAAGAAGCATCTACCAGAGCGG
The DNA here is from genome assembly GCA_014825545.1 of Cystofilobasidium capitatum. NCBI lineage: Eukaryota > Fungi > Basidiomycota > Tremellomycetes > Cystofilobasidiales > Cystofilobasidiaceae > Cystofilobasidium > Cystofilobasidium capitatum. The sequence goes on from MVAJ01000010.1 coordinate 103,137, forward strand.
TTTCTGTCAGGTGCAGGCAGGACTGATCCAGGTGCGTCTCGTCGGGCTGGTACAAGATCCCTCCTGTCAGTGAACTGACGTCTAAATTCTTACTTTTTTTTACCTTCCTTATCTTTCTTTGCCGGACAACGCAGTTCTCGGACTTCCTCACTGGGATGAGCACCCTCGCGCTCTCGATCCATACTTTCATAGTGCTCGTCCCAATGCGGTCTCCTCCCCGCAGAGTCGCCCACATCGCCATCCCCATCTTCTGGCTTCTCAGCCTGTTCACGGCGTTCGTCGGCCCGGCAGCTGTCCAGCACGGTGGCAACCCCTTCTACGGCGTAGCTGGGTCGTGGTGCTACATCGGCTCGGCGTACTCGACCTGGCGCTTCATCCTCCTCTATGACCTCGTGCGTGATCATCAATTCATTCAAGGTCTTTTTCCTCCGTCTGACCCGACACTTCTTCACCTTACAGATCTGGATGACGATGCTCGTTTCGACCGTCTGCTGTCAGTCGACTCATCTCTGGATCACTTTGGAAGGTCCCTCGTGTCGCTGACACCTAAGCCTCCGTCTCTACCCTTTCTCAGACATCTGGGTGTTCCTCAGTCTCGCCGGCGTCGTTCGCATGACCGCAAGATTCACCATTTCCACCGACGGAACGTCGTCAGCCCGGCACGAACGTCAACTCAACTACTCGACAAGTCGCAAGATGCTCTTCTACCCGTTCAGCTACCTGCTCGTCTTTCTTCCGGTCTCCGTGCGTTCCTCTTCCTCCTGGAGGCTGCTGGCCTACCCGTCCTGATCCGCTTGCCCTTGACTGCACTCTAGGTCATTCGACTACTCAACCTCACCGGCAAGACTGTCCCTTTACCCTTGAACATCCTTGCCGGTGTCTGCCTTGCGTCGAGCGGGACAATCAACTCTGTTCTGGTGAGCCTCCTCTCTCAACGCGCAGGCGTCAGCTCCGATCCCGTTCTGACGCCCCTCTTTCCTCTTCTGCCTCTCCAGTTCGTCGCCACACGTTGGACTCTACTGTCGAACATCGGACAAAAGCCCTCGACCATCTTTACCTCTGGCGAGCTGAGCGTATCGTTCCCGGACGGCTCCAACCACCCGGTTGACCATCCCTCTGCCCTCCGTCGATCCATCGCCTCCGTCCTGCCCATCTCCCTTGTCCCGCTCCAGCCCGTCTATTCGAAAGAGCGACACTCGTCCAAGGACAGCGGTTCAACAGCTGTGGGACCGAAGACCGATCCATTCAAGGCGCTGGTGGAAGAGGACGGGAAGGAAGACGACGACGACGACGATGGCAAGAGGATGGACTTCTTCGCCGTTCTCCGATCGTCACCTGCCTAGCTGTACAATACCTTTCCCTGTCTGTGATCTCTCTCTGCTTGTTTCTAGTATGTAAACATGAACCTCGTACAATATTCTTCCTTTCTCGTGAGTTTAGGTCCCTCTGAGAAAGTGGTCTCGTGCAAAGGTCGTACGACTGGCGCGAAAATCCGAAACTCCGCTCCATTCGCCTGTCTCGGCCAGAGCATCAACGCCGAAGGCCCTGTCTCCAGCGGAAGCCTACATACGGCTTCCCCTCCCAAAGTCTAACCATTTCGAGCTGATGGGAGATCCGGCCGTCTGGGCAGGGCTGACCCTCGACTTTTGCTCGCTGACGTTGCCTTGAAGCCGACCTCGACCCTTCACTCATCCAACCTTGCTCGACGCCTGTCCTACTCCTCCGCATCATCAGCTCTCACACGTACGTCTCTATCAGCTATCCAGCCCTTGGATCACCTCTTGTGCTGACTTCTAAGCGATTGACAGGTGCCACAGGGCCCAAGTCAAGCAGCGAAATCGTTCCTCGCCAGCTCAAACGGCCTCAAACCCCTAGATCCTTGGTCGGCGCCTCTCTTCTCCTTGCATCTCAGTTCGCCATATTGTCTCTCGATTGGCTCTTAACTCTCCTTCTACAAGACCAGATGAATCGACTGCTTCTTCCCTTCCGCGGTGGACGTCCGCGACTCAACGACAGCCCTTTCCACCCACCTCACAGCTCTCATCTCCAATGGTCTTCAGCCTGACTGCGACCGCAACGTCGCAGGCCATCACTAGCGTAGGCCAGCTACGTGGCTTGACGGTACGTTCCTTAGACCTCTCAGCCGGTGATTTCAGAGCTCACCTGCTGCGTTGCTCCTCTTGACAGGCGATCGGTGCGCCGGTCTCGTATCCACGCTCAGCTCCCTTGTCCTCCTTCTCTGCTTTGTTGTGAGTACGGCTAGGCATCTTCTCTCTGTCGCTCGAGGAGGTTGACCGAGATCCTCCGTCTTCACAGTACTCCACCTACTTCGATTGGGGGTCGCCCTACCAGCTCGGTCTCAAGTCTGCAACGCTTCCTTCGAAGCTCTCTCGGCTACTAAATTCTCTCGACGTTCTTTGCGGATCTCATCCTCGGCCTCGGGTTCGTCATCTCGTTCCATTGGGTGACCGAAAAGCGCATCTACAACTCGCCCTCCTTTCTATTCCAAGCGGGCTCTCTGCAGGTGCGTACCCGGTCTTTCATTAGACCTGCCCCTTTCCTTCGATTGCTTCACTAATTACTTCAGTGCTGAACTCTCGACACTGAATCCTGATCCTACTTGACCCCTTTTCCCTGCATTTCGCAGACTTCCTCACAGGTCTGAGCATGCTTGGCTTGACCCTACACATATTTGCCGTCCTCGTGCCGCTGCAGACACCCTCACGCAAGGTTGCGCTCATCGCCGTCCCTCTCATGTGGGTCTTGTCGTTCTTTACGGCCTCCATCGATCCACAGTGGTCCAGCGCGGAGAAGATCGCTTTTACAAGATCGCGGGCCAGTGATGCTACGTTTCGAATTACTACCCGAACTGGAGATGTGAGACGCCACTCCATCCTTTCAAACGGCTCCCGTTGTTCTACATTGAGGCTTGTGTTTTGCATATTAGCCATCCTCCTGTGCGGCTTGGTGCGCTTTCTCAAGCCTGTCTCTCTTTCTAGAGAAGCAGAGCGTGCACTGACCGCTGACCTTTCGGGCCCTCAATCAGATCTGGACCGTCATGCTCGTCTCCTTTCTTTGCTGTAGGTTCTGTCTCTCACACATACAAGAGTCTCCCGCAGTCTCTGATCAGTTTGGACTTGACGTTCTTCATTACATGCGTCTGGATCTTCCTCGTCCTCTCTGGCACCATTCGCACTCGCACAAAGTACACGCAGTCGCCAGTCTCGAGCGGCGACTCGCCCACCACCCTCAGCCCAAAGCAAATCTCTCAACAGACAAGTCTGAAGATGCTCAGCTACCCCATCGCCTACCTGCTCTTCTTCCTCCCGCTCAGCGTCATCCGGCTCATGACGCTGTGCAGCCCCAAGCAGAAAGTCCCTCTGGGCCTCGTCATCTTTGCGGGCTTATCCCAGCGTCGACGGGAGCCATCAATTGCCTTCTCGTGAGTCCCTCTTCACCTGCTGTACTGATCCTCGTCAGATGGAGTGACTGTTCCTCCGTCGCTCTGCCTCCCACTTCGTCTGCAATCGATGGTCTCTCCTCTCCCCCATGAACACAAGAGACTCGATTTGGTCCTCCTCAGCAACTGACTCGTCCAAGGCGACACCTGGTCCAGGTCCCATCGACATTTCCAGTTTATCTCGGACGGGAAGCTGTTCGATTTCCTTTAGTGCACTAGATAAAGCTTGAGATCTGTATGTGCCATTGTATACACCCTTGAGATCTGCGCGAAGGAGGAAGGGAAGACGCGTCCACGCGTCGCGGTCCGCTCACCCAACCCTGTCGACCGCACACGAGACTCTCCACAAGCCTTCTCATCTCGCAGATGGCTCTTCTCTCTCTAGTTCAGGATCATCCTCTGAGCGAGCGCGGAGCGCGGCAGATGAGCAGACTTTGGGGAGAGTCGTGCACGCTAACCGTCTGCCCGCCTCCTCTTACCCGTTCTCCGACGCGTCCAGGAGACGACGAGCCGCTTTCCCCTTGCTTTCACACTCCCCGTCCCCTGCGACAGCGGCAAGTATTCAAAAGCATGATGTCCAGCGCGCCATTCCAGGCAGGCTATAAGAAGGGCACTTGGCAGGGGGGTCGCCATCTTCCCTCCATCCACCTCGCACCTCATTCCAACTTTACCAGCCTTACTTCACCTCATCCCTTCACCATCTCACATCATGTTCTGCCTCGGTCTCAACAACTTTAATTCCCTCGTCTCTGAGGTGACTGTAGGTCCTCCTCTCTCAATCTTCAGTCTGCGCAAAGGACTGACAATTTCACTTTTTTTTACTTCTTCACTAGACTACGGTCTTCTCCCGACCGATGACGCCGGTCTCTCTGCTCTCGCCTCCCAAGACTCCGACGTCTTTCGAGTGGGAACAAGATTCTGACCAGGTACGTCTGATCGCCTACCATTCTGTCGAACTTCACAATGGCTGACCTTCGTCGGACTCTTGCTTTTGCAGTTTCTTCGACGATCGGAGCGGTGCACCAACCTTTACTCGCAAATCAGGACGAAAGCTTTCTACATTAAGACGGTCCCTTCCAACGTGAGTCTACGTCCTCTCTCTTTCGCTTGTACATGCCTACAGAAACTGACCCTTTCCCTTTCCCTCTTGCGGGCGCTTTCGTCGCAGGACCAGCAGTCATCCAGAACTCTCAACTTCTCGCGTCCCTTCAAGCGCTTCGCCTCCGCCCAACCGGTCTCTACCGCGTCTTCCATCTCGTCCGAATCGTCCTTCGGCTCCATCAGGGACATGCTCAACGACGGTTCCGACCCGATCGTCCCAGTCGCCCTCGGCGAACCCATCGACCTCCCCGCCCCCGGAGTTCGACGCCGAAGAGGAGCAGGTCACAGTAAAGAGTCGACCGAGGAGGAGTACTCCGACCTCGTCGTCGTCGACACTGCGGTCGAGAAGAAGTCGAGGCGCGAATTGATGGGGGAGGGTCAGCGGGCGTTGGGTCTTGGGTTGCCCGACAGGGCCCTGGCGATCAGGGCCTTGATCAACGGGGCTCGATACAGCGAGGTCGTCTACCTCCTCGCTTGACTTATCTCCCCTTTTCCTAGTTTCTTCCTTTCTTGTTGTTGATGTCTTTCGAGCGAGTTCTTGATCGCATGTTCTTCGACCGGGTTGCAAACGCCTCGCGCAAAGCTTGTCAAGGAGAAATTCATTCAAGGATGTTGCGAGACACAGGACAGTCCAGCTGTCCGATCAGTACCTGCCTCCCTCGTATCCACCTCGCTGCTCGTACCTGAAAAGCGAAAGGAGAGAAATCAGTGAGCTATTATTCTTGCCCGCGATGATCACACACTGAGAGAAAAATACTCACCCTCCTCCGTACTCGCCTCCAGGGGGACCACCTCGATACTCACTGCCGGTAGTAGGACCTCCCCATCCATGTCCCTCTCCTCGTCCTCCCTCCCAGCCACCTCCACCCTGGAACTGAGGAGGACCCTGTCGGTAATGCTGTGGAGGAAAGTGCCAACCGGAGACTCTCATCAGTACTCATCCTGTCCTTGACTGAACGGGTGATGAAACGGAGACGAACCTCTCGCTCCTCTCCCCCCCACTGTCGCTGCCCTCCGCCGTACCCTCCTCCTCCCCCGCCCTGGTATCGCTCTTCGGGATACTCGCCGTGTCGCGAGTAGCCCTGCTCGTCCTGGTACTGCCCCGACTGGTGAAGAGCCTCGGCAGCCTGAGCCTTCGCCGCTCGCTTAGCCTGCAGACAATTGTAAAAAGAGTCGTGGTCAGCCTAGTGCTCCTTTGACGAGATAGGGGAACAGAGGGAAGGGAGAGAGAGAGGAGTATGCACCTTGAGCGCGTCAACCTCGTCCAGACCCTTGGTCTCGATGAGCTTGTCGACCTCAGCACCGGCAAAACCGGCGATGATCTCGAGCGCGAGGGCGTGGTTTTGGGGCTGACCGTTCTCGGCGCAGTGCTTCTCGTACGCTCGGACGGCCGCGAAGGACTGCAGGGGGATTGAAGAACAGGAGTCGACTTGTCAGCGAAAGCGAATTCGAACAATAAGGGGGAGGAGTATGAGGACGGACGGCAGCGCCGGCGATGGCCTCGTGTCCAAAGGAAGCTTCGTGCTTGGGCGTGTTGACGACCTGCTGGAACTGCTGCTCGTTCTGCGAACCCTCGAGGCTGAGCGAGGCGGAGGAGGGCGGGAAGGATGTCAGCCAGAGCGCTGGGAGTTGGACTGTTGGGAGCAAGGTGGCCTCACAAGTCGAAGAATCCCATGGTGTGTGTGTGTGTGCTGGAAGAGGAGTAAAGGGGAAGGGTTGGTCGTTGGAGGGGCTGGAGCGAGATGGAAACGGGGGGAGGAGAGGGCAGGAGCGGGAGCTGTCGTCAGCCTCGTGCTCGTCCTTGCCACCCACAGAATACGACATGCACCTTGAACAAGAGGTGAGGACAGATGAGAGATGAGAAGATGGCAGATGGACCTCTCACTTTTCTTCTTTTTGAAGTTCCCGCTTTTGAACATCTTCCAAGTTTAGATCAGCTCGAGGGACGGACGCAGCAAAGGCCTCGACCTCCTGTCGGTCACCGCTCGTCTCGACGTCCCCCTTTCTCGAGGGCTTACAGGATCGAGTGAGCGGAGCGCTGGATTCAGCACGCACTATCTCTTTGTGGGTCGAGGGCAGCAAGAGAGAGTCGACGAGGGAAAGCCTTGAATGACTGCGCGACAACTCCGCTTTTTCGCAAAGCCGCACGTCTGGACAAGACTCATGGATCGCATCCACTTGCCGTCAAGCAAACACCTCCCCAAGTGCTCAGAACCTTGCAAAGACAAAGCGAGAGGTACGCTGAGCTCTTTGCTGACGGTCTCCGGGCACGCGCTTGATCTCGTTGCCGTCTGTCGATACTAAGGTCATCCGATCAAACGCCAGCACGGTCCATCCAACGTTCCGCTTCCTGCAAGTCGAAAGCGAAGAGATGCAAATCAGTCTCGCAGAAATCTGACACATTAAAGGAAAAGGCAGAAACTCACGAGTCGGGAGCTCTCATTACCGCTACCATCCACGTCCGCCGTCGCCTGGAGCAACTCGACCTTCCCTCCCTCATCCCTTCCCAGTCGACTAAGCTTCTCAAACCCCTTCTCGACGTCCTCGCTTGTCAACATGACCCCGATGTGGAAGTACGGCTCGTAGTTGAACTCTGGCAGGGCGGTGGGTAGCATGCCTGTCGGAGCTTCGTCGGGCTCGTACGCGCCCGTGTTGGCGGATGGGGCGGGCGGCGAGAGGAGGAAGAGGCCGTGGCAGGGGTGGTCGGAGATATAGGCTTGGGCGATGAGAGACGTGTACGAGCGCGAGTGGATGACGGGTGGGAAGGGGATGCCGGTCAAGCGTACTTGCTGCGAGAGCTCTGTGAACGTTTTCACAGGGAGGAGAAGAGAAGTCAGACGTAGCTGCTTCGGCAGAGGTAGGAAGGTAAGGAACTGACCATCCACAAAGTGCTTCATGAGCTCCTCCGACGTTGCGGGCATAGGCGTCGGCGGCTTCAGGTCGATCTCGATGGACGTGTACCCTCTCGACGAGTACATGGCAGACCACGCGGTGAACCCTCCCGTGTCATCTCCTATAGGCGCCGTTTTGTCCCACTCTGTTGCGGAGAGGAACACGAGAGGTGTCGGGACCTCACGCTGTGCCTGTGCAAAAGGAAGGAAGGGAAGAAGAGGACCGTCTCAGATTGATGACGCAGGGAGCTGAGAAGCGGAAAGGACGTACCATTGGATTTGGCTGGCGGACCATGAAACGCTTGACATGGGACGTCGTCGAGGAGGACCTCCCGAGTGAGCTGGACGCGAAGAAGCCGAGGCCGGCGAAGGTGGCTGCTGCAAGAGATGGATAGAGCGAGTCAGGGCCAAGTCCCAGGGAAGGGGCAGGGTGTGAACATCGCCGCTGGCAGCTAGTGTGGCCTGAGAGTAAAGACGAACCTGCACCGGCTGGTCTGAGGGCTGACCGCATCTGGGACGTGAACCGAGTACCGATCATGGCTTGGAAAGAATATCTGGAAGGGAGGGTAGAGGATTCTAGTCGGCGGGCAAGGTCTTCGGAGGGAGGAGCGCTTTCGAGTTTCAGCCCAACCGCCATCATCCAGGACACCCCGTACCTTTCTCCCGTCCCCTTTCTCGGCAGGCTCGCACTCGGCAAGGTCTCTAACTGTATCGGATCTCGCTCCTTTCGCGGTCGCTCGTCCCATGTCGCTTTCCTCCAGCGAGCAGGAGGCTCTCGACACGCTCCTCGCCGTCACCGCGTCCGACTCGCACGAGGCCCAACGACGGGATCTCGACGTGCTCAGAGATACCAACTTTGACGTCCAGGTGAGAGCGTATCTCTCTCCTCTTTCCTGAGGCCGATGGGGTCCAGTTCGAGGCTCTGCTGGAGAATACGGAAGGGCGGGCAGGGCAAGCGTTCTAGGGACGCGCAGCTGCTCGGGTGAGCTGGCGAGATGGGACGACGGTCTGGGCGGGATCCTGCTTGCTCTCCCTTCCTCTCAGCCTGAAGTCTTTGTAGACAGTAAGAGGAGCTCGCTCACGATTTTCTGTACGACACCAGGCTGCGCTCGAGGTCATCTTCGCATCGCAAGCGCAGGCACCGTCGACATTCAGTCAGCAGGCTTCCTCGAGTCGGCGTGAACGCCCGCCTTCCTCTTCCTCCTCCTCTAGACCGTACACCCGCTTCTCGGTGGACGACTCGCAACAATCAGTACCCTCGTCATCTTTGAATTCGACTCCGACTCCTCCAGGTCAACCAGGTAGTGGTCGGTCGGCGGGCGTTCGAGTCCCTCGTGGCTTTCGCGGTGGTGCGTCCTCCATCAAGCCCACGACGTCTCACATCTTTGGTGCTGACTGCCTTCATACTTTCAGTCACACGCGTCGGACTGGGTCTCGGCTGGACTCTGTACACGATCATCATCTGGCCGGTGCAGGTCGTCTTCACCCTTGTCATCGGAGGTTGGGTATGGCTCTGTACGTCTCCCTCTCTCGCCCTTCATGACGTCCAAGGAGCTGACACTCCCGTCCTTGCTCCTTCTCGCAGACCGCCACCTGCCAGAATCCCTGACGTCTCTCCTGCCGGACGCTTTGGTTCCTCGGCAAGCCATCGCGCCTGGCGCCTCTACCCATCGTCGAGGACCTGCAGCACTGCGCTTTCTGCTCTCCCTCGAGGACCTTACAAACGCCCGGTCACCGTCCTCTGTCGGTCACCGGGGAATGCCTTCCCCGGACCAAGAGAAGTTGCTGGATAGTAAGGGAGAAGACGGAGAGGAGATTGACTTACCGGAGTTCCACACCGGAGGGTACAAGGAGGCACTGGAGCAGGCCAAGCGACAGGGTCGGATCGTGCTGGTCGGATTGTTCTCCGATAAGCATCAGTCAGACACGGAGTGGAAGAAGTCAATCGTCTTCTTGCCTTCTGTTGGTCCGATAGTTGCGCATCAGAAGCTGATGAAGACTTTCCCACCGTTCTCTCGCAGAACCGTCTTGACAGATCCCTCCCTCGTCAACGCTTTCAAGACGTACGATGTCCTTCTTTGGGCCGGCGATGTCAAGGATCGAGAGCCTCACCAAGGTGGGTTGAGCGCCCCGCCGGCTTTGCGATGAGCACCGTTCGCTGACCCGTGCGATTGCCTTTTTCAGTCGCAAGACTTCTCCCGCCGACCACCTTCCCGTCCCTCACCTTCATCTCCCTCCTCCCATCGTCTCCCAGCAGATCATCAAGCTCGTCGACGACGTTAAAGCTTTCCGTCCTGTCGCGTCACGAGGGTCCGACCGTCACAGCAGCCGACCTGTGCACGCACCTCGAGCAGTCGATCGTGCCCCGGACACAGGCCATCCTGGAGCGCGTCCAGCGCGAGACTCGGCAGAGGGAGGAGGAACGACGCCTGCGTCAAGAGCAGGACCGGGCGTTCCAGCACTCTCAAGACCGGGACGTTGCGCGGATCATGAAGATCAGAGAGGAGAAGGCTGCCCAAGAAGCGTTGCAGCAGGCGGAGGAGGCCAAGCAACGGGAGGCGGAGCGAGAGGAGGAGAGAGAAGAGGTCCGAGCCAGGGCGCGACTCGCGTATCTGCGCTTTGCCAGGTCGAGTCTCCTACCGGCCGAACCCCCGCTGGACGACAAGTTGGCCGTCTCGATCACCCTTCGACTTCCACCGACTCACCGACCATTCAAGCTTCGGTTCTCTCCGTCGACGTCCCTCGAGCATCTCTACCTCTGGGCCGACACTCTGACCATCCCCGACTCGTTCTCGCCGGCGGATGACCCGGACTCGCTCCCCACCGAGGCCGAAGTCTACGACCATACGTTCTGTTTCAGGCTTGCTACCAGCTATCCGAGAAGCGTGCTCGAGCTGTCGGACGGAGATGGAACGGTCGGAGGAAGTCCAGTTCTCAAGGCTGGCGGGTGGTCGTTGGTATACGAGTCGCTGCAGCCAAGTGCTCGCAATTTTGGTAGTGACGACGAGGGGGAGGAGAGCAGTGAGGAGGAGTGATCTACGGAATATCTAGACCAAGGGATGGATGGCATGTCGGTCTCTTCGTTCTCAAGATCATCTCCACTGTGAAGACCTCGAGATCATGATCAACGGGTTCATGACATCGGCTGTGCTACTGGAAGGAAGAAGAGGCGGCTACAGAAAACTCCCGCACGAAAAAATTACGTCATGTCTGGACTAGGGGAGCGTCGAAAGTGGGACGGTAGAGGATAAAAGCAAGACGAGGTAGAGGAAAAGGAAGATCTAGTAGGGGTAAGGGGGTATCATTCTTCGATGGCGGCACGCGATCCTTTTCGCTTTGGGACGAAAATGGATCCTGCTCGAGACGCGCGAGATCGTAAGCTCGAGAGGGTGTTGCTCCGAGGTCGTCGTTTCGGCTCCTCGACGCCGGCCTCCTCTCGAAGAAGCTGCGCGCGCGTCTTGTAGTGCCCAGCTCCAGTTTGACTTTGGCGAGATCTCGTCTTTCCAAGAACGCCCCCTCCCTCCTCCGCACTGAAATCGAAACCTCGGTTTGACATGACGGGTGTCCTTCGGCCGGTCGACATGTCTGGAGAGGCAAAGAGGTTCTTCAGCACGACCCTTGAGGGGACAGAATGGCGAAGGACGTACCGATCTGGCTTCCAGACGTCTCGGTCCGTCGTAGAGGTCGCATCGAGGTCATCGAGATCCGAGGGTCGTTGCTAATCGACGGGCGACCACCGTCCGTGTGAGCGGGCTCCTCCGTGTGATCAAAGTCTGGAATGCTTTCGTGGGAGAACATGCCTCCGAGCATGGGGTGGGTTCGGATGTCGATGGTGGGGTCGTATTTTCTGGCGAAGGTGGGAAGGAGGCAGGTGTCAGTCGACAAGCAAAACGCTTTCGGCTGCAAGACGCACCTGATGATTCTCATGACCTCAATGTCGGACGGATGGTAGAGTTGCATGACTGCCATGAGCAAGTACTTGGGAACGATTCCCATGATCGAGACGAACACAACGCTGAACCAGAAGATGGCGGAATGGAAGAGGAGATCGTTGTTGCCGCTGAGAAGACGAGAGAACGAGTCAGTTTCGGCAGAGGCTAGGAGGACCAGTATGAAGGAGACCCACTAGATGAAGGTAACGATGGTGTTGGGAGGCAGGGCACTGTAGACAGCGGTGAAGGCCTAGAAGAGAGTTAAGCGACGTCGGGTCAGCGAAGAGCGCCTTGCCAAAGAGGATGAAACCCATGAGCTCACCCAAACGAGGAAAGGTCCGATGAGGACAGCAAACCAAACCCAGCCGGTCCAAGCGTGCGTCGTGACTGGAGGGAAAGGGAGATATTTGAGCCTCGAGGACAGGAAGAACAGGAGACAGAATAAGTCTCACTTCCGTGGAACTCGTTGCAGACCATGACGGCACCAATGACCATCGCCGTAGAGAACTCGTACATATACACGTCGTACCCGTCTGCTCGAGCGGTCGACGTGATATATGACTGGTTGATGAAGAAGAAGACAATGGCCGACTGGAGGTGCAAGAGGTGGTCAGGCAAGCTTTATCTACGCTCAGACAGAGCGACGACTCACCATCATGACACCTTGGAAGACGAAGTAGCAGAACCGCTTGAACCCGAAGTACTTGCCGAGTCGACCTTGCTTATACAGCTCAGGAAGGTCCATGAGGATGTCGTCGTCGAGATCTCGGTCGAAGATACCACTGGAAGGTCGGAAGAGAAGATGAAGTCAGTGACAGTGCCTTCTGGGCATGAGACCGAGAGGTACTGACATGGCAATGACAGGCGCGATGGTCCAAACAACGTTCCCTGCAACAGAAGAAGTCAGCTCTGCATTGTCGAGGCCAGAGGTCAAGAATGAGGTGACTCACAAAGCAGCAGATAGACGTAGTCGAAAACGCTGAGAAAGGTTGGAGAAAGAGAGCGCATGAATGATCTGTCTCGAGTTACGGCGCGCTGGCAAAGAAGCTCACTAGGTGGTACTCCAAGCACAGTAGATCTGGAAGAAGAAGAGGACCGCGACGCCGACGATGTTCTTGAAGAAGAAGTTCAGGATCCTAAGAGAAGCAAAGCTCTCGGTGGTCAATCGCTGTTCAATGGCTCGCAGTGAGGGGGCGGTGGACGAACATGTTGGAGTTTCGGATGTAGCACCAGTGGCCGTGGACGAGCAGCAGCCGCTTCAGGTAGGCAAACTGCGAAGGAAGCAGCACCAGATGTCAGGTCGAGAAGAAGGGAGTCAATGGAGAGGCTGGAGAGTGAACGTACTTGAGCGATGGCGTAGTCCGACGAGTTGACAGCCTGCAAACCCTCCTCTCCCGAGATTCCGACTCCAACGTCGGCAGCTTGGATCATCGAGACATCGTTGGCACCGTCTCCGATGGCAAGTGTCATGACGCCGAGGTTGTCCTTGATAAGGTGGACGATCTGGGCTTTTTGCAGAGGAGAGACTCGGCAGCAGATGACCGTGTTGCAGCGAGTCGACAGCTGAAGCAGAAGATCCTCCGTCCACTCCTCCGAGAAGGCCTGTCGGGTGCACGTACAAAGGAGGTCAGTGGTGTGGTCAAAAGGGGGAGAGGTTGGGGAAAGGACGTACGTGGGTCAAGGCAGATCCTTCGATAACCAACGAGTAGCCTCCGGATCGCTGTCCGTTGTCGTCGCCGACGAGATCCGAGAGACCGGTGTTGGTTCGCTGCAGAGGCTTGGGTCCGGACGAGCGGTTTCGGTGGAACGAGGGTCGGCCTCCGCTCTGAGATCTTCGCCCCTCAGGGTGTTCGATGTCTGGGGGGTGGTAGTTGACGTCCTGCACGATCTCAGGGCCGAAGAACTGCTCGATGGCCGACTTCATCTGCTCGTATGCAGAGTTGGGCGAGCCGTACGCGCCGCCCCGGACGATGATCAGGTTCGAGTCGTGGGCAAGAAGGTTGGTGCTGTATCCGATGGCAATGGCAGTCTCGAGCTTGTCACCCGTCGCAACCCAGACCTTGATGCCTGCTCGCTTGAGGTCGGCGATGGTCTCCGGTACTCCGTCCTGCAGCTTGTCCTCGATGGCCGTCGCTCCCAAAAGAGTAAGACTGTGCTCGATGTCGGCAGAGACGTCGGCGACCTTGCCCTCTCGGTCATCGAGCGACGTGATGGCCTCCTGCCAGTTGCGCGACCAGGTCTCGTACTCGTCTTCCGAGATCATACGGTAGGCGAGACAGAGAGTTCGAAGTCCATCGCTGGCGAAGGCTTCGAGGTCCTTGTTGGTCTTCTCCTTGGTGGCGTCGTTTCCGGGTGCGAGTCGCTCAAAGATGACGTTGTCGGCACCCTTGATGAGGAGGAAGAGCTTGCCCTCGTCATCGAGCTTCCGGAGGACCACTGACATTCGCTTCCTGGCCGACGTAAACTCGAGAACGTTGAGAAGCTCGTACTCGTCGTCCGAGTCGCTGCCGGGTGCGCGCATGCGGAGGAGGTTTCGGTCCTTGCCCTTGAAAACAAATCCAACGTCGGCAGCGGCTTGCACCCTGGAGAAAGTAAAAACAAGGAGAATCTGCTGATCAGCTGAGGCGTTCGAGGATTAGAAAGACGGATGACGAGACGTACAGTGCGGACTCATCGGGAGACTGAGCCGTGTACTCGATGACGCCATGCGTCTCGACGGCCATGGCCGTGTGGCAGAGGGCGAGGTTGGTGAAGAAGCCGGCGACGTTGGTAAAGTTCTCCGAGTCGTGGTCCTGTAGAGTCTGATCGAGCTCGTCCGAGTGGAAGGTTGCTAGGACGTCCTTGGGGAGCTTGACTTTCACGATGCCCTCGGCGACGCTCGCGGTGTCCTTGCCAGCATCCGACTTGAGCGCCTGGTCAGACGAGCCGGAGTCGTTGATGGCCGTGTCGTTCGAGCTGACCTGCATCGTGAGGCCATCCGAACCGGGACCGCCGACGTGCTTGGTCTCGGGCACCTCGGTACCCTCTGGAATCTTGCCGTCGCCCTTGTAGACCTGCGCAGATGGAAAGAGGGAAGAGAGAGTCAGTCTCGACATCGCGAAAGGACGGGGCAATGGGTAAAGACTCACAACTCCGGCGATCGAGCATTGCTGGAAGATCATCGCGTTTTGCGTGAGGGTACCAGTCTTGTCCGAGAAGATGTACTCGATCTGTCCGAGACTGCCGAGGCGAGAGGTAAGATATCGTGTCAGTCCAGCCCTGGGAATACGACGCGGGGACTGGCAACTCACTCGTCCGACAGGTTCCAACTCCTGGCCATCGTGCGCGTGCCCGTCTTGTCGTACTTAATGTCGTCGTCAAAATAGATGAAGGCGGCTTGGATGGTTCGGACGAACTCGATCGATATGTAAAGCGAGATGGGGACGATGTTCTGGAACGTGATCAGACTGTTGAAGAACGTGAAGAGACCGTTGATGTTGGGGTTGTCGTCGGACTTGTCGGCGAACAGCGTCCAGTACGAGTTCTGGCGATACCAGGTGACCTCGTTGAAGTGGTCGACGATGGCACAGACGACACCGGCGAGGGCAAGGATCAATAGGGAGAAGAGGCTGCGCGAGAGGACGCAGAGAAAAGGAACTGTATCAGCGAAATGCACTCCCACAACAGATCGGGTCCAAACGAAAACTCACACTTGAGGGTTCATCTGCCTCTCGACCTTGCTCCGCTTGCTGGGCGTGCCGCCCGAGTTCATGACAATCTTCGAGTCGGCTCCGGTGAAGAGGACGACACCGATGACCCAGGCCGTGTTCCTGACGACACACCCTCGCAGAAGCGTCGTCTCGAGGTTGATCGGGTACTTCTCGTCGGGTCCGCCGTCGGTGCTGGGCTGAATGACGGCCGCGTTGAGCCGGAACATGTTGACGTCGGCGGCCTCGCAGTCGATCTGAAATCGGGCGGTAGCGCACGACTTTGCGGCTCGAAGGTGCGCGAGCTCGGGAACGGCATGGCGCGACTTGAGGTTCGTCTCTCCGTCCAGGTTCTTGGTCTCGATGTAGGCAATGTTCTCCTCCTCCGAGGTGGCGCAAATGGCAATATCTGAAAAGGAGTTGACCGAACGTCAGCTTCGCATTTGACGAGCAAAAAAGGATAGGTTGGACGAACCGGCAGGCAGTCCCTCGTTGTTGTAGATCTTGACAAAGTCTCCAACCTTGACGTCCTCCCACAGCGTCTTCTTCCAGCCAATCTCGTCTGGCGTGCCGTCCGCCTCGGCGTCGTCGTCGGCCGTCTGCGGGATCCCGCCGTGCGCAATCTCGTCCTCGCGCGTCCGGATCGCCGTCAGGTCCTCGCCGGGGAAGGTCGACAGCTGCGTCTCGGGCGAGGCAACCTCCTCGTCCCGCACGATCTGGTCCCAGCCCTCGCGCTCCTTTGCCTTGCGCGCCTTCTTGGCCTTGCTCTGGGGCAGCTTGATGCCCTTGACGAACGTCTTGGACTTGCCCTCCATCGGGTTGTGGTTGACGTAGCCGCCGCCCGAGAGGACGTGGACGACCGAGTGGTTGATCTTGCGGTCAGACTGATGACGCTTGACATCCTCGTACCCGTCTTTTGCGGCCGTGATGGCGATGACGACGATGAGAGGAAGGATGACCAGGCCGGGCGAAATGGTAGAGAACTTGGGGAAGAACTGAAGGATGGCGATACCTAGTGGACAGGAGCATAGGGGTGGGTCAGTCTGACCTCTCCTGACCCGCGCGTCCGCCGGCCAACGCGAGCTGACGACGGAGCCGGGAAGGCAAGCAAACTGGACGCACCGAGGAAGAAGATGTTGGCGATCCGACGGAACTGGAAGGCCACATCAAAGCAAGCACGGCCAATCGAAAAGAAAGGACGTCAGTAAAGGTAGAACGGAGGGGAAGTTCTGCCTCGGAGGAACCCCCCTGAACGTCAGACAGAAGCCGAACAAGTGGAACGGAACTGACCTGCTCCAGCAAGTTTCGAGGGACAAAGGTGATAATCGTGTATTTGCTCGTGACGACCTGACTGGCGGTGTACCTGAGGTCCTTTGGGACGTGGCCCTTCTTGTCCCTGAACTCTGACGGCAGGTCCTGGTTGATGAAGATTGACCGAGGGATGGCGGGCTTGGGCTTGGGTTGAAACAGGCGAGCCGGGTTGAGCTTGGTCTGGAAGTCGTCGATGAACTTGGCCACCTTGGACGGCTTGTGGCGAGGAGGCATGGCGGACGAGGCGCCTGGGGCGAATTAGAGCGGATTAGAGGGGGTTGGAAGGGAGAAAGGGTGAGGAGGGGGTGGCACTAGGCTAAAGGGAGAGGCAGAGGGCTGCGTAGCCGGGCGCGGGCGCGTCGAGGGCCGTCCGAGCGAGCGAGCGAGCGATGTCGGATGGAGACTTGCCGTGCCTTGAGGAGGGATGTCGACTCTCTGAAGAAGCTGCACGCGCGAAGCCAGGGAGGAGTGGGGGAGCGAGTAGGGGAGAGGGAGGAGAAGGGTACGAAGGCGACGTCGATGGAAGGGTTCGGCGACGAGAGTTTGCTTCGGTCGGCCGCCTTGCAAAACACTCGCTTACACACCCCGCCAATCCTCCGTTTCCTCTCTTCTCTCCTCTACAACGCAGACCCTGCTACCTCGTGCAGAGAGAGAGAAGAGTAGGATTTCTCAGGAGCAACAATTGTTTCGACGAGACGCTGCGATGGAAGCAAGGCGGATGACACAACCTTTCTCGTTTTCTCTTTTTTCTCGACTCGTACATGACAAACACATCGATACAGTCAAAGCGATTTCGGGTCAAGATGAGATCCCGAAAGTTGAAGGGTGGGTTGTGGAAGGATATTCTGCGGAAGAGGCGCAAAATGTGGAGGGCAAAGCGCGCGCGAGATCAGCATCATCGTCGACGCAGGTGCAGGAGGGCAAAAGGCAGCGGGCGCACCTCTACTTGTCCTCAGGCTTCTTGAGCTCGGCCGTCTCGTCCCCTTCCTTGACCTCCGGGTCACACTTGTAGTGAGGCTTGCTTTTGTCCCCGGCGGACTGCTCGCTTGAGGCGTTGGGCTTGGGCTGGCCGTCCTTGGCAGCCTTTTTCTCCTGCGACGACGACGCCGACGAGTCGGCCGTGCCGCTCGACTGGGTGGTCTCGGCAGGGCCGGATCCGTAGGCTGCTGCTGCTCGGGCGATGGAGGTCTTCTGGAAGAAGCGAGCGATGGGGGTGGGTCGGATGGCCTGCTGCGAGAGTCGAACAGGTCGGGCGGATCGGAGGAGTGCGAAGGTGGACATGTTGCTGAAGAGGTAGTGCAAAGAGAGGTTTTTCAGGGGGGTTGTGATGAGGGGAGTGGGTCTTGGTTAGCTAGAGACGAGCTATCCTCATCGACCTGTCGGTCTTCAGGGCTCCATCGTTCGTGGTGGTGCACGTCATGCGGGCGAGGGAGAGCAAGGGCGCGATCTCCCTCCCGATCTCACGCTTAATGTGACGCAGCAAAAGTGCACTTTCTCCTCAACTTCGGATCGGGCTTGCAGGAAGGGAGCGTTGATACAAGAGAGAGAGGTAGAGAAAAAGTAGAGAAAATGGTCGGAGCGCTTGCGGTGAAGAAGTACAGAAAAAGGGGAACCGTAAACGAGCCGATGACTATCTGAGCGGGAGGAGGAAATCGTTAAGCTATGGAGTTGGGAGTTTCTCTCTCCCTTTGGAATGAAGGAAGGGATGGCACTCTCAAGCTGAAGTGGAGGTGCTGTAGGGGTTGACGGCAAAGACCTTGATGACTGGAGGGCTCTTCTCCAGATCGGCAGAGATGATGACCTGAAGCGACAAAGCGAATGAGGATCAGTCGACGGTCCTTCACAGCGTAAGTTTTGAGCGAAACACGCACGGGGACCTTCATGAGCTCCTTGATGTCCTGGACCTTGTGGCCGCCAGGGGAGAGCGTTCGGAGACCTTCAAAGGTGGGAGCCTTGCGAGCGGCAGACTTGGCGCGCTGGACGCTATGCGTGGTGCCGGTGACCTGGCCCTGACCGGTGCCCTTGACGATGATCTCCTCCGCAGCCTCCTCCTCATCCTCTCCGTCACTCTCAAAGAGGGCAGACTCCTCCTGGTCGCGGGTGGAGACCTCGGCGGGTGCATGGTGCTTGCCGGATCGACGGATCTTGTTAAGGTGCTCATCGTTGTCTCCTGAGCAAGCAAACCAGAGGTTGTTGGATCAGCACTGAACGTCTTCCCGAGAAAGTGCAGTCCTGAGAGAGTGCAGAGAAAGTGATGCTCACGCTCGGCGAGGAAGGCAAGGACGTCCTCTGCAAAGGGAAGGAAGGAGTCAGCTCACATCAAGTAACGAGCGCTGAAAGAAGCACACTCACTGTCACTCCAGTAGAGCTGGAGGAGCGATGAGTGCTCGTCAAAGACAAGGTTCTCCAGCGGCATCTGGTCGGCGTGCACTCGCTTCTCGATGCCAAACTCGGGGATGACGACCTAAGATGGACAAGGTAAGTCAGCAAACGGTCGAGATGCCCGGACTGCTTAGCTGGCGAGGCACTCACATCGAAGGCTTGGTCCAAGACGTTAACGACGCTGGCAGCTCGAACGACTGGGCCGTACTTCTCGGTGAGGTCCTGTCAAGAGAAAGCGGTGGTTGGTCAATGATGGACACGATGCTTCAAACCACGTCACGAGAACGAACCTGGATCAACAAGCAAAGGAAGAGATGGGCGGACTGCTCCTGCGCCAGCTTCGCCCCATCCTTCTTCATGTTGCAGTTCTGCGCCGTCTTGGCGACCGTGTCTCGGTCCATGGCAAACTTGCCCTCGGCAGGTCCGTCTTCGAGGCACGCAGCCAGCTGTCGGTGGACAATCACGTCGGCGTACCGTCGGATGGGGCTGGTGAAGTGGGTGTAGAGCGGGACGTTGAGGGCGTAGTGGCCGTACTGCAAGGCGGAGGGCTCAAGGTTAGCAAAAGGGACGTCGGCGGTCAAGATGGGGAGACGCACCTTGGCAATGTCGAGCATTCCAGAGCAGAAGTACTTGGCTCGGTGCATCGCCTTTGTCGACATGACCTCGAGAAGCTTCCTGGCGTCCGGGTCCTCGATGCTGGTGAAGGACTTGAGGATGGCTCCACCGCTAGAGACGTCGACGGGCAGTCCGAGTCGAGACGCCTTCTTGCTGAAGCCCTCGAGTCGTCGCTCCATGGGAGCCTCGTGTCGTCGTAGAAGGGCCTGCTCCGGAAGGTTGGCGGCAACCATGGTGGCGACGGTCATGTTGGCGAGGAGCATGAACTGCAGGAGAGGCCAATTTTGTCAGCCAAGCGGTCCGATACGGCAAAGCTGGTTGGCGCTGGGACTGACCTCCTCAACAAGACTGTTGGCCTCCTTCCTCTCGTACGCGGTGCAGTCGATGGGAAGACCCTTCTCGTCGAGCTTGAAGTTGAGCTTGAGCTTGTCGATCCTCAGAGCGCCGCTCTCAATGCGTCGCTCGGCCATCTTGAGAGCGAGGGCCTGTCGATGTGACAAGTGCGAGATTGCATGTCAGTTGCGAGCTTTACGACGTCGTCGGTCGAAGGGCACTCACGTTGAGGTTTCTGATGTCTTCCTCGACGTCCTCAGCCTTCTGCTCCGCGTCAACAGCGACGTCTCCCAATGACTTGCCCTCGATGACGTTCTGCGCGTCCTCGTAGGAGAGCTTGGCGCACGACCTGGATGAAGGGAGGTGTACGTCAGTTTGCAACCCTGGGATGTGCAGCTGGCCAGAGAGACGCACTTGATGATGGACCTGAGGGGGTTAAGGCCAAGGAATAGGCGTCAGTTCAGGAAGCAGAGAACAGTTTGGAGGGCATACGCACTTAGAAAAGGAGGTGCCGGTCACTCGACCGTCCTTGGTGAGGGTGAAGAATGCGGAGAAGGCTAGACGCTCGACGTTCGGAACCAGACTGCAAAGCTCCTCGCTGAGAGCGGGGGGCAACATCGGGACCGCTCGCTGGACGAGGTAGACGCTCGTCGCCTTCTTTCGTGCGTCTCGGTCGAGGGCAGTGTTGGGCTTGACCTGGCGAAAGAGTGCAAGACGTTAGGTTCCGTTAGCGAGCCGCAGCGAGAGGGGGCAGGGAAGTGGACGAACAAAGTAAGACACGTCGGCGATGTGAACTCCAACCTCAAAGGTTCCATCCTCGTTCTTGGTGATGGAAAGGGCGTCGTCGAGATCCTTCGCGGTGGACTGCACGAGAGAGGATCAAGGGCTTCAGTTACAGCTACGTGCGCAGAAAGACTATGCGAATACGCACCGGGTCAATCGTGAAGATCCTCGTCTTCCTCAAGTCCTTTCGGACCTCGTACTCGTGCTCCGGAATGGTCTGTCATGATGTGGGAAGGGAGCGTCAGCAAGTGATGGAAGGACGACCGCGAGTGATCGGCGACTCACCCATGGCATGGGAGGCAGGCACTTGAGAACCGACTCCGAGAACTCCTCAGTGGGGAAGCTAGCAAAGACGGCAAGAGTCAGCGATCGAGTCCTCGGTGTGTCGGCCTCGTCTGGAGGCTACTTACTTGCAGTCCTTGAGGAGGGCAGAGGTCTCGACCTCGACGTGTCCGATGGGTCCGACCTCCTCGACCAACGTTCCAAAGGGGTGGAGAGAGCTGACCGTGCGCGCAACCCAGTCAGCAGTACACTCAACTAGGGCCAGTCAAGAAGCGAGAGAAGAGCTTACGTGATGGGCCATCGCTTGATGCACGCGCAGAAGAGGACGTTGGCGTATGCCTCTGAGTTGTCGAGGAAGTCGGCCGGTGCCTGCTCGGTCGAGATGGCAATGAGAGGAACTCGCTTGTCGGTCGGCTTAAACCAGACAATCTTGGGTCGCTCGTTGGTGCGGGGCTTGCTGTCGGCGCCAGGCCCCTCGCGGTCTCGTCGCTCGGCGTCCTGCTTCTCCTTGGTAGCCGCGGACGAGGGTCGAAGGAGACCAAGGGTTCCGGAGAAGAGTTGACCGGGCATGCGCTCGACCTGTTTGCGGTTAAAGAAAGTGGAGTTAAGAAGAGTCCTGACTGAAGCTCGAATGAACAGCACACCTACGACAGCGACGACATGTCCAGCGTACTCTGAGGATGGGAAGCATGAGAGCAGATGTTCAGAGGAATCAGCGGTCCAGCTCGACACTCGGTCAAAACGGCAAAAGAAACGCACGAGGCTTGATCTCATCGGTAACCTCCTCGTCGTCGAAGAGCATCATGCCCTGACCCTTGAAACGAGAACGAGACGGGGTCATTTTGTCAGTCAAAAAACGTAACGCGGGGCTGAGAGAGAAGCACCGCACCTCGACCTCGACGTCGTCCTTCCTCTTGTCGCTCCTCCACTGCGCAGCCTGGCTGCCCGCTCGCGCATCCCCAAAGCTCGCGTTTTCCTCCTTCTTTCGCTTCTTGTCCTCCTTCTCCTTCTTAGACGCCCAGACTTCGTCGACGTCGAGCAGCTCGATCGCGACCGTGTCTCCGTCGAGCGCTCGATTTCGGTCCCTAGACCCAGAGATCTGCAGAGGGGTAAGAAATGCCACCCTGGTCAGTTAGAGAAGGCGCGCGACAGATGTGAAAGCGGAGGACGCACGTAGATATCGGCATCGAGAACCTCGGTGGCGACGTAGGCGTCTGATCGGTTCTGTTCGAGGCAAAACGAGACATATCAGCATTCGTGCAAGTTCGGCAGAGCGCCAAAGCAGCCGGCAACACACCCTCTTGTTGACTCGCAGAACTCCGATGACAAGCTTTCCAGCCGCCAACAGAGGAGGAAGGGACGCAGCGGGCAGGTAAGGAGAGAAGAGAGACCTGCGCTGGGTCTGCTGGGTCTGCTGCTGGATTTGGGTCTGAGAAGACGAAGAGGCTCGGTCAGATGAGTCAGGATGGTGTACGACTGTGCTTGTAGACGTACCTGGAAGGCCTGCATCTGCTGGGGGATGTTGAAGAACGTCTGAGCGTTGGCGTAGAGCACTGTCGACACGAGAAGTAGTTTCGGTCAGCGCATGAGAAATGGCGCGCATTCGAACAAGAGCGACGGACGGTTGGGCAGCATGTTGGGCAAAGCGAAGGAGGCCATCTTCGAGTGTCCACCTCCAGCGGCAGCTCGGAAAGCGGCGATGGATTGCAGTTGGGCCTGCAATTCAGAGAAGACGAGTCAGCAAGGGGTCAGACACCGGCGCGGGGAGTAGAGGGACGAACCTGAGCCTGAGCAAGGTCAGCTCCAGAGCTTCCTCCATTGCCCTGGGCAGGACCGACTCCACCGTCTGTGGAAGTGCAGACGCGGATCAACGTCAGCACCGTGGTTTTGAGCGCAACAAGTCGAAGGACTCACTCATCCTCCAGCTGCTGTCCAACGCTCGACTACCCTGTCGCGAGTGACCTCCGTTGGCATTAGCAAACTGATGAGGTCCCATCGCGCTGTACTCGTCGGCCCAGTCGAGGGGACCCGACAGGCTGAACTGGCCCGACCGGTGTCCGCGCTGGAGCGAGCCCGAGCGACTGTGTCCATAGACGTCGCTCTGGCCGAGGCCGGCGCCTTCGACGGCGCTGTAGGCGTTCAGGCTGGGCTGCTGTCGGTGCGTGGCTGGAGGCGCGTTCTGGCCGGGCTGGTACTGGGAGAAGGACGTTCGAGGGACGGCTGGAGGGAGGTCGCCGAAGGAGTTGACCGTGGGCGAGGGAGCGACCGACTGAATCCGGCGGTGAGCGCCGATCTGCTGAAGCTGCGGAGGTCGACCGGCGAAGGTGAGTTGAGCAGGGAGGGCAGGGCTGGCCTGCGTGGCGAGCATAAGCTCCCTCTGCTGGCGCTGCAGATCCTCAATCTGCTGCTGAAGGGCGACCTGAAGAAGGGAAATACGAAGAAGATTATCAGAAACGTATCTCTACGCATTAATGAGAAACCGACACACCTGCTGCGCCAGCTGAGGAGTCATCTCGCTACCGGTTCGTCGGTGCGCTCGAGCGGCCAGTCCGAGAAGAGCACTCATGCCAGGCGCGACGTTCGAGGGAGGCGGGCCGGATCCCATGGCGAACGACTGGGATCGAGCCATCAGCTGGTCCTGCTGGTCGTTGCCGAAGCCCATGCCGGCCATGCTGCCGACGGCAGAGGCGTATTGCTGCTGCTGAAGCTGAAGCTGCTGGAGATGTTGCTGCTGCTGAAGCTGCTGCTGGTCCTGGGCGGACTGTCGTCGAGTGCCGAAGGTGAAACCAGGGGCGAGGACGGGTCGACCGGTGGGACTGAGCACCTCCGGTTCGGCAGTGACGGCGGTCTGGAGGGCTTGGAAGCGAGGGGCGACAAACTGGCCCATGGGCTGCTGCTGGACGACGCCCTGCTGCAGGTGTCGAGGAGCAACCGGAGGGGGAGAGTTGGGAACTTCCATCGCGCTCGGCTCGTGTTCATTCTCCTCCGACAGTTGGTCGAGGGGCTGTCGAGCGGGGTGGAAGGTAGGCGCGTTGGGGTTGGGAACCTTGGAGGTGAAGGTGGGAGACTGGGAAGGCGCTGCAGTCGTCGGCGTGGGTGCGGCGAAGGCCGACTTGGGCGAGACCGAATTCTTGGCCTGGATGCTAGGAGGGTCGGTGGAACCTGGCGAGAGACCCTGACCGCTGCTCGTCGGAGGAATGCCTCTCAGGTCCGTGATGACCCTCTTGAGTGAGTCCAGGGCGTCCGACACCTCGGGACCGTTGCTCGTCTTGCCACCCTTCTTGTTGCCGGAGGATACAGCGGGCGACTTGATCTGTCGAGGAGGAGGTGCCGACTGGGCGGCCGGAGCGAGGGTCTCGGTGACGGTGGGGATGCCTGGTGCGGCGTTCTGCTTCTGCGCTGCTGCGGGCCTGTTGGCGTTGCGCCCGCCCGCCTGCTGGCCCGAGTGCGACTTTCGACGGTTGCCGGCCCCAGTTGCAGATGCAGGCTTCGTCTCAGACGACGGTTTGGCGGCCGGTACAGAGGCTGTGGTCGTGGTGGTGGGCGACGACGAGGGAGCATCCTCCTTCTTGGAGGCAGCCGGGCGGGTGCGAGCGTTCGAGTTGTTGCGGCGCCCGCTGCCGCTCGTTCCAGACTGGTTCGAGTTCGAGCGAGAGGCCGGGGGTGCGACGGGCTTGGGTCTCGGGGTGGTGGTGGGCGACGCAGTCGCCAGGGACGGTGTGGACGCAGGCACGACGGGTGCCTTGGCCGGCTCAGCAGACATGGTGGGCTGCGGTCGAAAGCAAATGATACCGAGTCAGTTGCGCTCCTATCTAACATCTCAGCTTGAAAGACGCACCAGGCAGAGGGGTGAGAGGGTGATGTACGACCTTGATGAGGGGAATAAAAGGAAGCGCTGGGGCTGGAGGAAGGCAGATCTCGGGGGATCCAAGGGTTGGAGAGATTTGGTCCGATGACTGCTCGAGCGACAAAGCGGACATAAAGGACCGTCAGGTTCTGACTTTGGTACGAGATCTCTGAACTCGAGCAGAGATTGCTGAGGAAAGGAGGAAGTCGTCTGCGATGGAGAAGCAAGGGCCAGGGAATGCCCGGGCGCACGAGCCTCATCTCCGCCCAAACCAGGACGACGAGATGGTCCCTGACCCCTCCCAACCTTCTGCATCGGACATCGAGACCATCTCCTGCGGGCTCGAGAGGAGCAGACGAGATGATGCGGAGGGACGTACCTTTGGGTCGAGGAAGGACGAAGGGGAGTCTGGCAGAGCCGAGGCCGCCTGAGACTTTCGGCGAGAGAGGGAGACGGTGGCGGTGGACCGAGCGAGAGGGTCGAGCTGCTTGCGAGCTTGGTGGTCGGGCAGCACTGCTGACTAGGGGAGGGAAAGGAACGGTGTGCTGTTGTGAGATGGGAAGGACTGGCGTTGCCGTGCGAGGCTTTGTGGGGGGGGGAGATTGAGGTTGGAGAGAGGTTTGGGGGTGATGGAGGGGGACGAGGCCTTGGTCACCAGCTGAAGTTCCAAATTCCCCAGCTGCGAGAAATGAACCCAAGACACTCCTCTCGCCCAGGTCCGCTTGCGCTCAACATCAGATCTCCAACTCAGAGAACGGCATGATAAAAACATGATGCGCGGGGATTAGATATTAAGGACGGGATGGAGTATGCTGATGGTACAGGAAAGCGACGAGCGCAGTCAAGTCTGACCGCAGACACGTATCAAGATGTCGATAGATACTCCCTCTCCTGATCCTGAGGGAGGGGAAAGACAGACGAAGAGCTGCGAGATGACCGAGAGAAAGAGGAGAGGAAAGTAAAGGCAGTGTCCTAGCGCATCGAACACACGCCGCTCAGGCTCGTTCCGCCCCACCAGATCCCTCCAAAGATGGCGACCATCAGCATCTGTCCGCTGAAGATGCTGCCGATCGTGTACGCCCACCGCCAGCGGTTGGTCACCCAGACCGCTCGGGCCTCGAAGACCATCGCCGCCAGGTTGGTCATGGTGCCTGCGAACCCGTACGAGAGCGAGTTGAGGGCCTATGAAGGGGACGAGAACAACAGGTTAGCAGTCAAACCCTGGAGGAAGGAATGTCAACGACGAGCAAGGAAGAAACGTACAGCACACTGGCCGACGGTGATGCTCGACTTGAGGTCGGCGCGCATGAGAACATAGCAGGCCGCAAGAATGGCCGTTCCAAGGAGGTTCGACAGCAGAGTACCAGCCGGGATGCCATTTCGACCGCCAAGCGGCTCGCTCGTCGCGTTCAGCCGCGACATGTAGTACCGGACGACGGCCCCTCCAGGGGCGAGGATCATGGGGAACACGAGCGAGTTGCGCCAGAAGGACGTGCTGAAGAACGCGTACGACAGGATCGCAACGACGTACGACACGACCGAGAGCACGATCGCGATGATGTCTGCCCGGGGGGTGGGCGAGAAGCGCGAGGGCGACGTGTGCCAGTTGTCGGGCAGCGAGGGCAGGTAGCGCGCAACGTGGATGCCGAACGACATGGCACCCTGGCAGATGACGAGGGTGACGGCCAGCACGCTCAAACCATCGAGAGCCTGCAAGGAGATCGAAAGGTCAGTCTCGTGCCCTAAGAACGTCACACTGTCACAGAGTACTCACGTCTTGGAACCCTCCTCGGTCGTAGCCCTCGAAGTTGGAGAACGCCGTGAACGACTGCAGCATCCATCCGGAGAAGCTGTTGATGGAGCCAGCGAAACCTGCAAAGCACCAAGTGAAGGCGATCAGCTCCAAGATCTTGTTCAAAACGAAGAGAAGGTCCAGCACTCACCGACCGAGAGTCCAGTCCAGATGGGCGGGTACCTGCAGGAGAAGATGAGGTGTGTCAGCGTATTCGTCCTACAGCAGACGAAGCTCAGTGAGCGACGGCGGCACGTACAGAGTCGCGAGGTCTTCCCGCTTTCCGAGCACAAGCCCGAAGATGGCACCCGAGATACCCTGGGACCAGAGCAACGCGCCTATGCTCGAGCCATCGAACTCAAACAGGTTGTTGAGCCCGTAGCGCTGTTTGATTTCGAACCACGCGTCGTCAGTCGATGCACGCCAGATCACCAAGCAGCAACCGAGAGAAGCAGAACACTCACAACCAAGAATCCGAGGATGGAGTACGGGAAGATCATGCACAAGTGCGCAAACCGTCGGGTGAGGGTCAGATCCTCGAACGCGAGAAACTCACTGACCTCTGAGTCGTAGATCGACTCCATCGGCAGGTCAACCTGCTGCACCTCGTTTCCAAACGTTACGTTGTGAGAGGTGACCTTGCGGATCGGGTCCGAGTACGGGACCTGGTCGTCCGTGTACTTGAGGATCGAGACCGTCCGCGTGTTGCGCTGCGACGACGGCACTCGACTCGCCGACGACAGTCGCTTAGTCGCTGTGCCGATGTTCTCGTTGTAAGCCGTACCGTCGTCGGGAAGGAGCTCGGTATCCGAGTGATCGCCCTTGTTCGAGCGGAGGTAGGTCGACGACAGGCTGCTCTGGCGGTTGAGCGTGCGGGCGGCGTCGTTGGGCGAGAGGAACGTCGACGTGGGTCGAGCAGTGGCCGTCGGCGTCTCTGGACCGAGGTCGAACGCAGTGTCTAGGTGAGACTCGCCGTCCGAAGCGGCGTAGGAGGGGTTTTGACCGTCCTTGATGGAGATCGCTGCCGAGAGTCGGTACGGGTTCTGCGATCCGGTCTCGCTGCGGAGGGACTGGTAGGAAGGGACTCGAGCGACTGCCGGCGCGGACGCCTGCAGCTGGTCGAGGAGAGGGAACGAAGGCGCCTGCGATACCCCGGACATCCGAGGGTTTTGACCCGAGGTGCTGCCCTCGTTGTCCGAGTGAGAGTGAACGCTGTTCTCGGCGATGAGGTTGTCGAGGTTCTCCTCGAGTGTCGACCGCCGGCCCTGCTCGTCAATATCGGACTGAGGAGGAACGAGCAGCGCATCGCGCCCAGGAAGGACAGGGACGGGCGGGATGTTCTTGCCCTTGGGCACAAACTTGGTCGGCTGCCTGGCCGTCCGGCGAGACATTCGCTGCTCCTGCTTGAACATGAGCGCCTCAACCGCCTGGGCCTCCTTGCGCTCGCGCATCTTGATCCGGTGCTCGTCCGCTCGTCGAGCTCGCTCCGCAGCGGCCTCGTCGGGATCCATGTAAGGACGACCGCTTCGCATGGGCGGTGGCATGACGGGAGGAGGGAGATCGGTCAGGGGAGCGGCGGTGTTGGGCTTGGGGTAGGGGACGGAGAGAGGCATCGCGTGCTCGGAGGGCGAGTAGATGGACGAGTGGGGCGACGAGGAGGCAGCGTAGGCGTCCGAGAAGGGGGTAGGAGGGGCAGACTCTCCTCTGAGGACGGCAGCTGCTGAGGCTGGGTAGAGCTGGCGGGACGAGTTGGCGGTGGAGTCGGTCGATGAGCCCCCGTTCGTTTTCGGTTGAGAATCTGTTGGCGGTGCTACTCTGGTCGGGTTGAGAGGTTCCTGCGAAGCTGTAGCGCTACCTCTTCTGAGCCAGGACTTGACGGCGGGGGGAGATGTCGCAGGCGGTTGGTCGTTGGCGGCCGTATGGTTGACGATGTAGGCGCTGTAGACCGACTTCTTGCGCTCTTGGCTGGGAGGAGGAGCCGACATGGCTGGAAGGCGACCTGGATCTGGCGGGGCTGCTCCTCAGCAGACGGCGAGACAGGTTCAGTCCTGGACCCAAAGCTTGAGGGAGGAGCCGGATCAGAGGGAAGGGGCGGGCTTTGGGACGTACCTGGAGTCAAGGGAGGCGGCTTCGGCAGGACGAGCTTGGGGGTGGATGGCAAGAAGAGAGGGTAGTCGTTCGCTCGTTGCTTGCTCTCTCTCTTACTGTCTGTGCTTTCGAGGCAGGGGGCAGAAGGGGACGGAAGGAGTATCTGCGACCATGTCTTGCCTCTCGACGTCGACATGTTGGCCGATCGAGAAAACTCCGCCCAAAGCGGCCAACTCGACACGAACACAACCCAAAGCCTCGGCCTTCGCCCCCGCGTGCGAGTCGCGTGCAGAACAAGAACAAAAGAAAGCA
The DNA here is from genome assembly GCA_014825545.1 of Cystofilobasidium capitatum. Taxonomy (NCBI): domain Eukaryota; kingdom Fungi; phylum Basidiomycota; class Tremellomycetes; order Cystofilobasidiales; family Cystofilobasidiaceae; genus Cystofilobasidium; species Cystofilobasidium capitatum. The sequence goes on from MVAJ01000010.1 coordinate 131,952, forward strand.
AGCACAGAAAGTGCAGATGCACTCGCAGACTTTTTAGAGACACGAGTGACATGAAGTTATCAACAGCTTTGGGACTTAGATACAACTCGGGCTTCAGGCGAAGGCAAGAAGAGGCTCTCCGCTGAACGTGTACGTGCGGGAGAGTCGGACGCCTCGATGAGTGTGCCAGAAAGAGAGGTATGAGGGGTTGAAAGGACAGTGTCTTTTTTGTGTCGACCTCAGCGAGCCGGTCGACGACACGTCGGACGGCGAGATAGTTTGTCTGCTAGAAGGGGTGATCAAGATGCGTTAAATCTTTCAGCATCATCGCCAGGGTGTTCTATTGGAGGGGCTGGATGTACGGTACGAGGATATGGGACGGGGGAGAAGCGAGACAGCGGAGCGCGTTCCAAGGGATACAAGAGTTGGGGAAGAGAAGGATACTGCGAACGCAGAGCAGGATTACGAACGCTCTTCAGCACATGATCTCGTAAAACAAGAGGAGTAGTGTTCTCCTGCGACGCACCAGTTGATAGGAAGGTGGGTCGTCACGCTCAGGCAGGGTGGAACGTGGCCGGCGTCGTCGCTGTCGGCACCTTTGCCGACGTGAGGAAGAGGTTCTCGCCAAAGACGCCGCCGAGGGCCAGGTCGGGGATGCCGTCGTCGCCCTGCAGTCGAGCCTGCTCAACCTCCCTTCTCGTCCAGAAGGACTTTGCGCGGATGAGGAGTCTGAGCGGATCAAGTACCGAAGACGAAGGTCAGCCGGCCGTTCTTCGATTTGGAGGCTGGGATGGGATGTGAAGACCTACTCTCCCGAGGCGATGAAGGCGTCGTAGTCCAGATGGTGCAGCATCTCTCGCTCCATCGAGTTGATCTCGCTCTGCGTCCACGGACACCGGCGGAGGAACGCGGAGTTGGTGTAGGAGACGTCCGAGATGAGCTTCATGGCGAGTAGGTACGCGCTGAAGACGACACGCAGGGTGGTGTCTTTGATCTCTGCGAGGAGCGAGAGAAGTTGCGGAGTGAGCGGATTGCGTGCAAGCGTTGAGGCGACAGGCAAAACAAACCTCCGGTCGCGGACAAAGAAGGGTGGTTCCGCTTGAGCCGTTCGAGAAGCAGGATCATCCCGATGAGGGTGCAGAGCTAAAGGTGATGGGGGACCAGCAAAGTGAGATCTTCATTCGCTAGCAATACGTCTGAGGACTGACTGGATGTGGACAGAGTGCCGTCCAGTAGTTGATGTACCGTCTGAGAAGACCATCGTTGCTTTCCTGCTCAGTTGGCGAGAGCACCCTGGACCCAGGGCCGGGCGGGATGAGCTCGTTGATTACGTCGACTGCCATCTCTGCAGGAAGGGCGGTGCGTAGAAAGAGCTGTCATTGAGTGTGTTTCTGTACCAGTGAGGAATGAATCAGGGCAAGGAACCCACCACAATCCGCCGCGCTTGTGCTCCTGAAGATGGCAAATCGACAAGCAAAGAGTCATTTCAAGGGCAACGAGACAGCTGCAGGCTCGTCGAATGAAGAACGCACAAGGCCATCAGCGTCCACATCTTCTCTCGATCCTCGATGGGCAGGTCCTTCGAGCCGACACCTTCGAAGTCAACCTTCCTCTCCGTCGGGTCCAGCGGCGGCGAGACGGGCAGCGACTCGAGCGAGTCGATCGACGAGTTGGGACTGCTGCCGCTCGCGTCGTACGGCTGCGGGTCGGCCGACGGGCGGTAGAAGATGCCTGGAGGAGGAGGCTGGCCCGAGACGGAGGGCAGGGCGTAGTTTGGAAGTGGCTTCCTTGCGGAGTTGGGATCGGTCTTTGCGTCCTGAGGAGGCGTGGGCAGAGCGACAAGGCCGAGCATTGCTGAGGAGGAGAGAAGTGGGCTGGTGACCTCTGAATCTGGATGGATAGGGCTGCGGGTGAAGAGGAAGGGCTGGGTGAGGAGGAATGGGGGGTGCTGTCGTTTGAGAGCTTGATGAGTAGGAGCGGGCGGATGGCGGAGAGGTCGCTGGACGGATTCTGCTGCAGGACGGTTGAGCCTCAGGAGAAATTCAAATGCTGTTTGCGAGTGTGTCTGCGTGCTGGCGGCGAGAGGAGGAAGGGTGTAGGTAGGGAAGTAGGGTCGACGGGACGAGGTAACGGACGGGTCTCTGACGACGGGTGCTTGGTCGGTCGCCCTGGCGCTCGATCGCAGATTGCTCCCCACCCAGCCGGACCGACAGACAGGCACCACCATCTCTTCAAGATCCTGTTCATGGTCATGGCATCCAACACAATCCTCGCTCTCAGTGCATGCAGTCTCCTCAGATCTCGTCGGGGTAGAGCTGGAGAAGCAGAAGAAGGGTTGTGGGGGTCAGCAAGGACTGCGCAGGGCAAACAACTTGACACAGAAAATAAAATCAGACGCACCATGACTGGTGGAGGAGCAGGTCAAGCAGAAAGACAAGGAGTCAATCATTGTAAGATATCGGTTGAGAAGGAAGAGAGACGACGCACGCTCAGGTCGAACCTTCTCGTCGAACTCCTCGGGGGTGAGGAGACCGAGCGCAACGGTGGCCTCCTTGAGGGTGGTGCCCTCCTTGTGAGCCTGCAAAGGTTGCGCAGATGGCCAGGGCGTCAGCGGTTTGCACAAGACGGGTCCGTGCTGCAGTCAGACGCACCTTCTTAGCGCACTTGGCGACGTCTGCAGCCGGAAAGGGGAAGTACTTGTCAGATCACCGCGCAACTCTTCGTGGAGGAGGTAAAATAACGCACTGTCGTAACCGAGATGGCTGTTGAGGATGGTGGCGAGCATGAGCGACTCGTTGAGGAGGGTCTCGATCCTTTGCTCGTTGGCCTCGATACCAACAACGCAGTTCTTGGTGAACGATCGGGCTCCGTCGGAAAGCAGTCGGATCGACTGGAGGAGATTCTTGATCAGGACGGGCTTGAAGACGTTGAGCTCGAACTGGCCGTACGATCCGGCGATCGAGATGGTCGTGTTGTTTCCCATGACCTGGGCGGCGACCATGGTGATGGCCTCGCACTGGGTGGGGTTAACCTTTCCGGGCATGATTGAAGATCCGGGCTCGTTCTCAGGCAGCGAGAGCTCTCCGAGTCCACATCGAGGTCCCGAGGCGAGGTATCGGATGTCGTTGGCAATCTTCATGAACGAGACGGCGATGGTGTTGAGTGCACCTGACGCCTCGACGATGGCGTCGTGGGCGGCGAGGGCCTCAAACTTGTTGGGGGCGGTGTGGAAGGTGTAGCCGGTGATGGCAGAGATCTCGGCGGCGACCTTGACGTCGAAGCCCTTCTTGGTGTTGAGTCCGGTTCCGACAGCGGTTCCTCCCTGGGCGAGGAGCGAGAGTCGGGGGATGACGTCCTCAACTCGGGAGATGGCGTTGGTGAGCTGCTGGACGTAGCCAGAGAACTCCTGACCGAGGGTGAGAGGGGTGGCATCCTGCAAGTGAGTTCGGCCGATCTTGATGATGTGCTCGAACTTGGCTCGCTTGACCTCCATGGCGTCTCGGAGCTCGTGGAGAGCAGGGAGGAGGGAGGCGTTGAGCTCAGTGACGGCAGCGATGTGCATGGCAGTGGGGAAGCTGGAACAAGCAGAGGAAGACGAGGAGGCAGTCGTCAGTACAGAGGGCTCTTGAGAAGTCGCATCCCACGTGCCTGCGCAAAACGTACGTGTCGTTGGACGACTGGCTCATGTTGCAGTGGTCGTTGGGGTGGACAGGCTTCTTGGAACCGAGCTCTCCTCCGAGAGTCTCGATGGCCTTGTTGGAGATGACCTGCAAGTATGACACGGCGACGAAAGGTTCAGCATCGCGCTTCGGGCAGGGTCGAAGGGCGACCTGATCGCACCTCGTTGACGTTCATGTTGGTCTGGGTTCCGGATCCGGTCTGGAAGACGACGAGGGGGAAGTGGTCGATGAGCTTGCCCGAGATGACCTGTGGAAGAAGGATCGAAGGATGGTCAGCAGGAGTAACGACCGAACGGGCTGAAGCGGAGAAAAGGCCTCACGTCGTCAGCAGCAGTCTGAATGGCCTCGGAGATCTTGGGGTCAAGTCCTACGCACGGAAAGAGTCGAAGTCAGCTCTTGTGTCTCTGAGGTCGCCAGCAGGCCTGCAGACTGACCGTAGAGGGTGTTGACTCGAGCGGCAGCCTTCTTGAGAACTCCGAAGGCTTTGATGAGGGGAGGGGGCATCCTCTCGGTGTCTCCTCCGATGTCGAAGTTGATGAGCGATCGCTGGGTCTGAGCACCCCAGTATCGGTCGTTGGGGACCTCAAGAGGGCCGAAGGTGTCGGCCTCGGTTCGGAATCCAGCAGCAGGCTGGCGAGGAGGAGATTCGGGAGGACGGGCAAGGTCGGGCGGAGCGAGAGCGGCGAGAGGAGACGAAGAAAGGAGGTCAGCTTGCGACCGACGCAGCGATAGGCCAGACGAACCGACTGACCATGACGGTGGACGAGGAGAAGAGTCGAGCGGACGAGGTCGAGAGTGCGAGACGAGCCGTAGGGAGCTGTGAGAGAGGTCGGCCAGTCGGAGGAAGATCAGGCGAAAGACGAGTAGTGCCGAAGAAGGAGAAAACGGAGATTCAGCCTTTGGAAGCCTCCCCCTTCGGCGCGACAAGCACACTGTTGATCTATGAGTTCGAACGTACCCTTCGTGCAGAGGAAGCGATGGCGCGGCTGAGCATGGAGGAGGGGAGGGCGGCGGGAGAGGGCGGCGGCAAGGATGGCTGTCGGGTCGGACGGAGTCGCAGGACCAAAAGTCAGCGCCAGGGCACACAAGTTGCCCGTGCAACATCGACTTCGACTAAAGCACAATTTACATCGCTGACTGAGCTCAGATACCGCTGACTTTGGAGGAGAGGCAGTCTGGCAGCTTAGTCTTGGACTCCTTTGGAGGGGCACGGATGGTGCCTGCAGGTTCCGCCCGACCGTCGCTCGCCTTCACCCTGTCGTTCGACCCTCGACCTTGATCAAAGGGAAACCCAGCCTTCAGTGTCCTCGTCGCACTCCGGCAGCTCAGAGTCTGTCGGGCTTCCCATCCTACTAAAGGAAGAAGAGAAGAACCCTCTCTGTGCGTCTCTTCCCTCATCTCACACGCTTTGTCTTTCTCTGGTCCTTTGCCTCAACACATATCACTCGCAAATCACTCTCATGTCCGGCATTGTCAACCCTCAGCATCTCCACTCGAGTCCTCCTTCGTCATCCTCGGCCTCTTCGACCCCCACCAACCCTCTTTCAACTCCCAAGCGTCCCAGCCCGCTTCGACAGGCGTACCTTCCAGCCGCCGCTCGACACTCCGCCTTGCCCTTTCAGACCCGTCGAGCCGATCTGTCTTTTCGTTCTGAGGCGCATTACGGACGGTTCTGGGGATGGAGGGCCGTCTCCGCACGCAACGAAGCGCTTTTATCTGGGTGAGTGAGAGCAGATCCGGGCTTGCCAACAGGAATCGCAGGCTGACCACTCTCTCTCCTCTGTAGACCTCCGGAATCACTCGCAGGTGTCAAGCGGTCTCTCGGCAGCGACTTCAAAATCTCGTTCGAGGATGCCTTCGAAGAGGAAGGTGAGGACGTCATGGAAACTCTGCTGGACGACGCCTCAGATGAAGAGGAGGAGGACGTCGAGATCGTGATGGGCGCTTTCTCAAGTCTTGGTCTCGGCGTGAGTCCCATCCGTTCGACACCTCTCGTCCGAAATCCGACCTGACATCTCTCCTTTCTTCTACAGTCAGTAACACCAAGATGACTGCTCTGGATCGTCTGCATCATACTCTTGTTGGTGTGGGAAGAAGTGCAGCGACGGACATGACCATTTGTCCACCTCGGTCGTTCTTTCTCTTTCATGTCGTTTCTCATTCGATCAACGCGCGACCTCCTCCGCGCAATACAGCGAGTCGCCGAGGGAAATTGTGAGGCAGGTGCAGGACGCATGAAAACAGGGGTTGAGCGGAGCAGCAGGGTCGCCTTCTTGCTGTCGCCTCGTCACTCTTCCGGTCCCTCAACAACTTGTCGAGAAGGCCCAGAGGCTCACGAGACCCCGCTAACGACTATCTCTCTTGACAACCTCCCTCTCCCTCTCTCTCGCTGTTCTGCTGGCAGAAGCTCTCCCAGGCGCGTCCAATCGTCTGAGATGGCAGCACTCGGCCCCCTCGTCCTCCCACTCTTCATCCTCCAGGTCGGGTCCTCCCACGCCGATTCGCTCGCGTTACACTGGCTGACTAACTCTCGTCTGTCTAGCAGATGGTTGGCCTCGCCCTCAACCTCCCTCTTGTTCTCGTCCTCGTCTTCTCCCAGTCTGTGCAACGCGAGGCCCTGACGCTCAACCTCATCATCCTCATCGGAGTTGCCTCGCCCATCCTTCACTCGCTCACTCGATTCTCATCCTCCTCCTCCTGGGACGAAGCGCCCGACCGGTCGATCTGTGTCACCGAAGCAGCGTTCGCCAGCAGCTTCAAGCTCGCCGTACCGGCCGTCATGCTGTCCCTGCTCGTCAAAACGCTCGTCTCCCTTTTCGCTGCAACCCGAAAGCGGTCGGACCCCTCGTCCACCTTCGCCTTCAAAGCACCTCTCGTCGCTCTACCTTACCTTTTTCTCCTGCCCTCCCTGACGGCCTCTCTCGTCGTCGGTCGACGGGACGCCTACGCTGCCCTCGAAGTCAGTGCGCTCGGGTGCGCCATTTCAGACCAACGTCTTTCCCTCGCTCTGGACAGCCTCAGCGTTGCTCTCCTGTCGGTCGGTTTCCTCGTGTTGCCTGTCCTCGGGATACTTCTCTTCCAGCGCTACGTCTACGCTCGACGACTCCCTCCGTCGGCGCAGGCTACCCTGGCCAAGTACTCGGTCGGTCGATGGCTTTGTGTGCGGTCGGCGCTCGCGACTTTGTCGTTCGCAGCTTTCTTCGTGTGAGTTCCTAGCCTGTTCAAGACTACCTATAAGCGCTCTGGGCTGAATTACTAGCCACTTGTGGGTCTCAGATCGTCCGTTCTGTTGGTTAGCCGAGGGAGAGAGGATGCCCGGTACGCGATGCAGGCCACCGGTGCGCTGTTTCCTCTTCCACCCCCATCATCTCTCCTGACTCCCTTCTCCCTTCGGTTAACGGCAGCACCAATCCTCACTTTTCTCGTCTTCGGGGTTGAGGAAGAGTACATCTTGTTTTGGCGGTCCGCTTGCTCTTTCGGTACCACCCGAACACGCTCTCCTCACAGCTCCTTTTCCTCCTCCGACCCACATTCCTCGAGGTCTCACCAGCCCAAGTTCCACACGGTCCCTCTACCTGAGAAGAGCGTTCCGACCTCGTCCAAACGAACGTCCGAAACCGTCTCCTCGACCAGTCGAACTCTCCTCACTCCCACGCCGTCGTGCTCCTGGTCCGCTGACGACTCCGGCCTCCGAGTCTCTCAGGATCTCAAGCGCGTCATGAGGGACACAGCCGATGTCGAGACGTACGCTCGAGAATCGCCCAGCGGGCACGATGACTCGCTCCGCCACTTCCCTACTCTGGCCTACCTGTACTCGCAAGGACGGGAGACGCCCAGTCCTCCTTCCCCCCCTCGACGACCTCAGCGGTACTTCGTGCGACCTCCGACGCCCTCTTTTCTCTAGTCTGAGGCCTTGCTTCTTTCAACTTGAGTGCGGGTCGACTCCTCCTCCTTTCCCACCCCATTGTGAATTCGAGCCAGAAGAACCTTTGGTTTTGCTTCCCTCTCCTTTCCCTGACTTTCCTTCCACGCTCATTCGACATTGTATGCCAATCTTGCTTGTTTTTGCGATCCTGCCTAACATCACGACACCCCCTGCCTGAAGATAAAACCATTTTTGTCCTACGAGCATTCTATCCACGAAGTCAAAGCTTGCTAGACTCTTCGGAGGTCGGGGGAGAAGGGACGATGCAGCTCTCGAGGGACGCCTTGAGGTCGGGAGAGATAGGTGCTTTGGCGCCGCGTTCGTGATCGTACGAGACTAGGACGCTGTCGTAGACAGACGGAAGGAGAGGAGAGGAGGGGCTGTCAGAATCATAGACTTAAGCAGTGAGAGGATCGAGGAGGGACGGACGTGTTGCACGTTGCGGCCAGTTTACCCGTCTTAAGACTGTAGGCGGCCATCTGAGGGAGGCGGGAAGTCAGCGTTCCTCTGATTGTCCCAGACCAAAGGTAAACGCACGGCGATGCTGAAGCTCGAAGGCGACTCAACGGGGGAGATGGTGTGAGGCCTGCAGGCGATCACGAGCGAGTCCGGGTGGTGGACGGGCGACTTGTAGACTATGTTGTGCGACTTGACGACGAAGCCCACCCCACGGCCTTGAAGCATGGCGGTCACGACGGAGGGGTTGATGGGAGGAGGAAGGGACTGAACAAACCTGAGTCGGGCCGTTTCGAAGAAGCCGAGGTAGTGGACCTGACGCGATGCAAGAGTTGAGTTCATGTCGAGCGCATTCCTGCTCTCAGAATCAGTTGAAAGGAAGACTCACATTGTTGACGTGACTGGATAGTACATAGAAAGGTCAGACTGAGGTAACGTTAGATCAAGAGATGATTTTGGGAGCGCACTTGAACTTGTCAACGTCTCCCTAGAACGGTCCACCGCAATCCGATACGTCAGCCTCGAGTCTCCACACCGCGACGACGATGGAACGACGTACCCAAGCGATCGGCCACTCGATAGACCTCGAGATGTCAAAGTTGCCCTTCTTGATCTCCTCCAAGACAGACCGCCGCGACTCCGTGTAGTCGGGCGACGGCAGCCACGACGGCAATGGTCGATCCGTCTTGACAGGTGCGGACGGGTCGTGAGCTGGTGTGGCCAGGTCTCCGCCAGCTGCTGGTCGCGGAATCGTGTAGGAAGGGATCACGTCGGACTACAAGAGTCCCACCGTCAAGATCAGGAGTAGGGATAGTCGCAAGTGAGCGTGCAGGGTCCCAAGGACGTGGATGGGGATCAGAAGGAGGGAGAGTTGAAGTGAGCTTGCTGGGTAGCTGACAAGGACGTGGCTGACGAGTTGAACGACGGACCTCATCGGCTGGTCCACGGACGCCTGGAGGCAGGTGGAAAGGCGAGTGAGGGTCCCGGAACTGCTTGAGAAGAGCCTGAGGTCGGAGAGATGGTCGGAGGGTTGAGGAGAGGGCTGAAGAGATCAGCGAGCGTCCGTCGTGCCTGAACCCTAGGGAGCGCAACGTTTTACCTCAATTGACGTGTCGGTGGAAGACATTCTGGCTTGGATCAAGGTGCGGAGAGGGCGAAGGGCAGTCCGAAGGGTCGTTGGGAGCATGCGAGGGGTCGACGTCGAGGTCGAACGGCGCGGGCGGGCAACTCCGTCCTTGCGTCCTTGTCCAGCTGGCGACACCTCTGCAGGCACGAGATGGGGACAGGAAGAGCTCAGGATTGTCAGGCTTGCTGTCGGTCGTGTACAAGGCTTGCCATGCAGCGTCACCTGCTTCCCCCGTTGCAATTCTCAACCGTCAAGGCGAGCAGACACTTGGCCACCCGCGTCGCATTCAACATCTCGCACTGTCAGACTTGCAAAGGAGCGCTCGCACGGAGACGATGATCGAATGAGAAAACGGGCATGAAGAAGGCAAGGGGCGAATCACTTCTTTGCCTTGTCAGCCTCCTCAGCCGCCTTGGCCCTGATGAACGAGGGGAGAGACATGGTCAGTCGATGGACGAGCGGAGAACGGACGTAGAGCAGGGAAAGGGACGCACTCAGCCTTGGCCTTGAGCTTACCGAAGCTCCTCTTGTGAGCTCGAGCCTGTCGAAGGGTCTGGTAGGCGTTGAACTCCTTCTCCTCAGCGGTGATGGCTCGGGGCTTCTCAGCCTCGTAGACGGTGGGGAGGGGGATGGCGGCGGAGGTGGTGGCGGCGGTAAGATCGGCCTCGGCAGAGTCTCCCTTCTTGGGCTTTCCAGCCTTTCGGGGGAAGACAATGAGTCTGAAGGCGCGGATGGAAGTAAGGACGGGTCAGTGTCCTGCAGACGGGGAGACAAATTTACGGCGGACGGGGAGGAGGGTAGACAAGGAACTGCAAGCAACGATGTTCCACATCGCCAGACCTGCGCATCCAGTCCTGCATTCCCCGTCCTCTCCGCCACCCAGACAAAGGACGTACCGGGATCGGTAAGCCTGGAGTCGCTCAACGTTGAGCTTCTCGGCCTCGACGGCTCCTCCTCGTCGTCGGTGGTCGACGGAAATTCCAAGACCCTTAGCCTCCTTCTTTCCGATACCGGCACCCTTCAGCTCTCGGAGGGTGAATCCTCGACCCTCTCGGATCTTGGTGTTGTATCGGACGGTGGGGCATCGGACCGCAGGTCGGAGGGACTTGAGAGGTCGGACACCAAGGGCGGTGGCCTTGGTCTGTCGTGCCTGTCTCCTGCGGGTCTTGCGTCCGGGCTGGTCAAGCCAGGTGCGGACTCGTCGCTATTGAGCGGGAAGGGGAGGAAGGTCCAGGCGAAGGGAGAGGGAGGGAGAGCGCCGAGGGGTCGGATTGACGAGGGAGACAAAGGAGTAGGCGGGAGGAAGCGAAAGGAGAAACCTGCAGTCAGCGACCGGTCCTTCGAAGCTCCCCAGATTCCCAGTCCCTCTCTGATCCCGGTCCTCTTGTCCCTCTGATCATCCTCTGTATCCTCCCATCCCACTGCCTGTAATGAGAAATGTGCGAACCTGCCAGTCCTTTCGGAAGTGGTTGGCGTGGAGGACTGAACGAATCGAGCAAGGATCAGCTCCTGCTCTAAGTTGCCTCGAAGTGCCAACGAAGACTCACCGTTGTTCTTGCCGAATCCCATCTGGAGGAGCGAGAAAAGACGGTAGAGGCGGTGATTGAAGGTGGTAGTTGAGGAGTAGGGTCGAGCCGAGGAGTGGTACCAGTTTGAGAGCAGGAGCACAGACGAGGACGGCGGCGAGAGCAGGAAGGAAGGCGTTTCAAAAACCGGTCGAAAGCGGAGGGTGGCGACGAGGACGGAAGGATGTCAGTGGGCCTGATCGTGTGCTCTGACGAGTATGCAGATTCCGACGACGTACTGTGAGTGACTTGCGCTGGACAGAGAAGACGGAGCAGCAGGCGACTTGGACGACCACACCAGCCAGCGCCCGGGCGGCGGCCCTTGCAGGTGGCGCGCAGCAGCCTTCAGAGGAGGAAGGCAACTGGGGCGATCGAGATTCGCGCGGAAAATTCAAAGCCTTGTAGGGTTTTAACTTCAGGGTCGGTTTGTTATTCAACTCCGCCCGCGTCAGGCCAGCGTCCTCTGCAAACAGCCAGAATACCCTGCCCGCACCCAGTCCTCACCTGCGCTGCACACACAGCTGTTCGACGCTGCATCCTCGCACGAGCGTCTGTACAAGAAGAATGCTATGAAAAACGTCCACTCAGGGAGGAACAGGGAGGCGAGCATGAAGTGCGAGTTCGCAACGACGCTGGCTTCTTGATCTGCTCTACTTTCTTCCGGATTTCATGGGAGAGAGTCGCGCACCCTGCTTGCACTTCTCGCAGCTGGTCTATGTCGTCTTATTCTGCTCTGTTGAGAAAATGGTGTGGTGCACACCTCTTCGTACTGACGCTCGGATCCGCTTTTGCGTCCGACATGGCGGAGTACGAGCAAGCTCGAGGCAGCTCGATCTCTCCTTCCCTCCCTCAAGTTCGATTCACCACTTATCAGGCTTGTCCTGTCAGGTCTTTATCGAGGCTCTTGCACGGTGGATCTGCCCGCTATCCCGGTGAGGAAACGGAGATGGGATCCTTGACGAGCCGCCTGCTGCTCGCCCTCAGTTGCGCCTGTTCACTCTTGGTCCCTACAGCCCTCAACAGACCCACCAGACCATCGCGTCCTCTCCCGTTCCGGATCGAGTCTGCCTCTCGAGCTTCTCTCTTGTAGCAGCAGCTTCTCTGAGTAGGTCGTGTTTGATGCGATGGGCCTCGATCTTGAGATGAAGCCAGGGCGCACGAGTTGCAAGCGGTGTCGGGTCTAGTCCTGCACATCTCCACCTCTCGACCAACCGACCTCGAGCGAGCTACCGTCTCTTCTGTACAAAGTGCGAGCTTCTCTGGACCCGTCCGGCTGAGATCGAAGATTGTGGACGTTTGGCAGGCGGAGTCGACGGAGGCGCCGTCGGACAGCTCCGCCCTTGCTTTCTCGCCCAACTCCCGCCCTCCCTCGATGCAAACGACGACCGGACGCCTGCTCAGCCGCCTCCCAGCTACCCTCACCAGACCTTTCTCCTCCTCGCCACTCTCAATCGCTACCATGGATCTTCACGCTATCACCCAGGAGGTCGGCGGTGCTCTCAACGTCAAGCGGCTCGAGGCGATCTCGCGCGACTTCAGGAGTGCGTCCACCCCTCGCCCTTTCCGACTGCACCATGCGACCCTGCGAGGCATGCTGACACTTCTTTACGACTCAGCCGACACGATCACAATCCCTAGGTGCGTACTGCTTGCTCTCTCGTCAGGCGGACTAGACCAGGAGCTGACATGCTTCCACATCCTTCTGGCCCCTCCACGCAGCGACGCGATGCTGCTTGGTGAGTCGAATCGAGTTCACGTCTCCTGTACGACTGCTGACTCCTTCTGTCTTTTTTTCATTTCTCTTCAGCTGGATTGACGGCGAGTCGGGGTGACGATGTCTACCACGAGGACGAGTCGACCGCCGCGCTCGAGGACCGGATCGCGAAGATGTGCGGCAAGGAGGCAGGCATGTTCGCCGTTAGCGGCACCATGACGAACCGTACGTTCGCTTCCAGACGGTCTTCAATGTGCCTTTTGTTGACCCAGTTGTCCATCCTGGTTTGCAGAGCTCGCTTTGAGGACCTGGTTGCTTCAGCCGCCGCACGCCGTCCTGTTCGTCCACCCAGTACCCGAGCACCAACTTCTACCGTCCAGCTGACCCTGTTTGCTCATCCTTAACCTTCAGGAGCGACCACTCTGCCCATGTCTACGCCATGGAAGCTGGAGGTATCTCGATGCACTCTCAGGCCGCTACGCAGAGTTCGTCTTTGCCACCCGATTTTTTCAACTCCGCGCAGTCGACTGACTAGAACACCGTCTGACTCCTCCGACAGCTGTCCGCCCGAGCAACGGTCACCACTTGCGTTGGACCGAGGACGTCGAGCCGAACCTCGTCCTGGGCGAGAACATCCACACCGCCCCGACGAAGGTCGTCTCTCTCGAGGTCCGTGTGCACTCGTCGGGCTGGCTGCGGAAGAGAAAGAAGGAAGACTCATCCACCTCACATTTGATATCCACCCACAGAACACTTTGAACGGCCAGGTCTTCCCCCAGGACGAGGTCGTCAAGATTTCGAAGCATGTCAAGGCGGAGGGCATCATCATGCATCTCGACGGAGCTAGGTGCGAGCGGCCCTCTGCGCCTTTGCTCTCCACTTGACTGCGCTCCCTCACTGATCGCGCTTCCTTCTCCACCTTCTCCAGGATCTGGGAGGCAGCGGCTGCTACCGGTGCGACGGTCGACGACTTGCCGATAGTGTGCGTTTCTCGTTCCTTCGCTACTTCAGGAGGCGGGTGCTGACCCTCAATGACTTTGGCTCAACAGGATGAAGGAGCTTTGCGATCCTTTCGACTCTGTCTCGCTCTGCATGTCGAAGGGAATTGGCGCTCCTATTGGTTCGGTCCTTGTCGGCCCGGCAGCTTTGATCAAGAAAGCTCGCTGGTGCGTTCCGCTCTCAACCTGGGTCAGACAGAAGGGTGCACGTGCTGACAATGCAAATGTGGTCCCCCCGCAGGTTCCGAAAGTGCTTTGGTGGAGGTATCCGACAGTCCGGTGGTCTGGCTGCTGCTGCCGACTTTGCCCTCACGCACAACTTCAACAAGCTGAAGGAGGCGCACGCTCGGGCAAAGGAGTTGTCGGCGGGTTTCAAGGAGATGGGTGTCAGGGTCACCGTGGAGGCAGAGACGAACATGGTGCGTGCTTCTTTCACCCTCAATCTTGAGTCTCGAGCGCTCCGACTGACGAAGAGTTTTCTCCTTCTCCCTCCAGGTCTTTTTTGACCCGTCTACGATTGGCGTCACTCTCCCTGCCCTCATCGCTCGCGCCGTCGCCCTTCCTCGACCAATCTACCTCATGGGTCCCCGGTTGGTCTGCCACCATCAGACCGACAAGGCCGCCGTCCAGGACCTCTTGCACCTGCTCGCGGAGATGAAGGAGGAGCGCATTGCCGAGGGCTTCGTCCCCATCTCCGTCGTCGACGGCGCCGGTGGTCCCGTCTCGGCCAACTACACCGCCCTCCTCAAATGAATACGTACCTTGATCTACAACGAACCATCTTCCTTCTCGTTGTTGTACTACCATTTCCAAGGTAAACCGACGATAGACATGATTTCCACCTAGCGAGCCTTCTACAACTCTGATTTCTAAGGTACAACGGATGGGGAAGGTGCAAATTCGGAACAGACAATGGAAGTCGTTCATGACCACTGCAGAAAGCGAGCAAACGACGACATCGCAAGGTCAGTGAATGGCCGCTGAGTCTCGTAATGAGGAGGCGAAGGCAAACTCACCGAGGCCGAACCAAACTTCTCGCCGGGCTTGAGCGTCTTCCAGGGCGTTCCCCTCGCGTCGGCCGTGTTGTTGTAGATCGTGTTTCCAACCCACGACTGGATTGAGCTTTCGCCGATGTTGCCATCTGTAATTGAGGACGACGATCAGTGAGGTCCTTCGACCGCGAGACAAGGCCAACTCTGAGCAGGACACACCTTTGGGGAAAGACAAAGTGAAGAAGATGACGATGATGGCCAACGCGTAGCCAGCTGACAGCCCTGCGCTGAGAACGTAATTGAGTCGAGACCACCAGGCGAAGAAGTATCGGCGTGCAACTGTTCGGGAATATCCAACGGGCTGTCAGTCGACTGCCTGGAAGGAGGATCTGGAGGATCTGGATGAAGACTGACCGTATTGAGACAGGAAATTGACGTAGCAAAAGCTGGAGATGTTGATAGGCAGATAGGGCGGTACGAGCTGTAAACAAACGGACCGTCAGTCTCCTAGATGCCGAAACGAGGTGCAGGGAAAATGACTCACTGCTGTCGCGGAGAAGATCATCGGTGCACTGACGAACTTGTACCATTTGCTAGGCTCTCTTCGGGCGAGCAGGTAGAAGGGGATGGGCACGATGACGCCGGCAAGGAAGCCGAACAGGCATGGTGCGTAGAGGCGTCCGACAGAGAACTGGCGTTCGGGTCCTATCAAGCCCCAAATGACTAAAAGAGAAAAGGAAGGACCTTAGAAGAAGTCCCTCGAGGCCTAAGTGAGAATAGACGCACCTGAGGCGTAGCCGAAAGTCTCTGCTGGAGGGCACCAGAAGTTTTCTGCGGGCGAAGACGTAAGTCAGTAGAAAGACCTTGGAGTGAGAGATGCAAGGCGGGACGAACGAGATTTTCGGGTGCACACTGCGAGAAGGAGATTGTCAGTGGTGGATCTTAACGATAGGTGACTGTGCGCGACGCACTGTTGGGGATGTGATCAAACATCCACTGGCCAACGCTGCAAGATCAAAGAGGATGTTTCAATGAGCAACATGGCAAGGAGCGAGAGCTAGCACACGAACGCACCTGACTTGCACGAAAGATCCAGCGATGGCAGCCGCGACCTAAGAGAAGCAGAGTCAGCGCTTGATCTCAGAACAAGGGTGAATAAAGTCTGAGCGAACCTGACCGGTAAACATGATCCTCGGTGGGACCTTCATGTAGTGACCGAGCTTCATGTCGTTCAGGACGGTAAGACCCTGAGAAATGAGGCAGAGTTAGAATCAGCTTGGAGAGTCAGAAAACCGTGTCGGAGGGAGACCGACCTGCGACAAGGTGATATACGAGTAGGTCTGACGGGTAGAACAGCGTCAGGAGAAGCCACAGTTTCTTGAGGACGATGAGACGTACCTTAAAGATCATCATGGCCACTGTGAGGGAAAGGGTGAAGGTCGTCAGCGGTGAGAGAACCCACAGCACAGATGGACTGTGCACTGACCTGGATGTCCGGGTGCAATGTAGCCGATGATTAGTTCGGAGATGCTGGAGGAGTGCGTGGACATCTGTCAGCAACAACCCTCGAAGGATTCGTGATCGCTGCGCCATCGAGCAGAACGCACACGTTCAGGCCAACTTGCTGGTTGGTGATCTGAAGAGGCGAGCATACGGCGGTCAAAACGGGCACCTGGAGAAAGAAGGGGTGGAGCGACACTCACGGCTTGCAAAATGCCGATTGGCAGAGAAAAGAAGGCAGCAATAAAGAGTCTGGTGTTCATGAAGCTTCAGAGTCAGTCGTCGGACAGGTCAGAATAGAGGAAGAAGGAGGACTGACGCCAAGAACAGAGTCCAAACAGGCATCTTTGTCGGCCAGCCCACGACAGCGCCGAGAGCTAGATGGTGAGCGTCGTCAGTAAAGATGCACTCTGAGTGTCTGGATGAGAAAGAGGCGTACCTAGGGCGAGGTTGATGACGAAGCACGCGCCGTACCACCATTGGGGGACCTGCGTGCAGAAGAAACGGTCAGCAGCCAGCCGGCAGTCGAGAAGGAGAGGGACGCGCACCTCCTTGTACCTCCGCATGAGACGCGCATGGATGTCGGTCTCGTCGTGGAGTGTGCGCCGCGCTTGCGTCCAAATGACGTTTCGGTAATAGAGTCTGGAAAAGGGCGGATCCGCAAGGTCAACTCGACGAGCTTATGATCGCAAAAGGAAAGCGTAACTGACACTGCGTGAACGAAAGTCGCGGTCAAGCTCGCAAACCTGGCCGGTCCAAGTTGGGACAAAACAAGTAAGCAACACATCAAGACTGACGGGCAGCGGTGCAAACTCACGAGAGCGCGTAGCCCACGCTGTACGTGATCGTCAGGTGTATCTCCGAGTACTCTTCGTACGCCCTGTAAAGCGTAAGAGGAAGCGAGGTTTGTCAGTTCGAGCGCAGCGAAGGGACAGGGGATGAAAATCGACTCACGTCCTGTTGAGAGTTGCCTCAGACGTCAGGATGCGAGAGAAGTTGTAGGTTTGAGCCATGTTGTCGTACTGCAAAGCGCAGACAAGACGGGGTATCAACAGTGTCAGCAAGGGTAACCTGAGCGAGGCAGCTGACAGCAAACGCACCGTGGACGAGCCGGAGAAGGGCAGATACCAGGACGAGAAGGCTCCAGAGTAGTACGTCGTCGTGTAGAGAACGCACACTAGTCCAAACCCAAACGACATGTTGGCCGCGCTCCACCAGGGCATCTGGAAAGAGCGAATCAGACGGGTATCAGGTGCAGTCCTCTTGACGAGGCGAGGCAGACTGACGGCTAGAGGGTTTCCCAGGGTGCTGATGACGCCCCAATCAAAGGTCAGGAAGCTCAAGCCGAGACCAGATTGAACTGAGTGGTAGGAATAGAAGGTGAAGTCAGCCCACCAGATCGATGCAAGTACGTCCGTTTGAGACACGCACAGCCGAACATGTGGTTGACGACGATGTTGTCAGGCGCGATCCAAGTGACCCAGTCGAACGTGCTGAGGGCAGTGATGATGTACGATGGGCTGCGAGGGTTCACTACGAGTCAGCTTGCAACAAAAAGAGCGGTAGAGGGCATGGAGGACTGACAACCAGGCCCAGATGAAGGCGGCCACGGTGACCCGGAAGAAGAACTGCGGAGCGCATATGAAGGGGAATCAACGACTGCAGGGGGAAGGGATGTCTCGTCAAGACAGCGCACCTTGTCCCTCGAGATGGATCCCGACGTCGAGCTTCCTCCTCCACCCATGCTGTGGAGCGTGTTGAGAAGTGCCGTGCTGACGAGCGATGCCGGCCAGATCATCTGCGCTGGCCTGTAGAATTGAGAACTTATTGTCAGCCCCAGAAAGCGAGATAAATATACGAGGAGGCGTACCAGACAAGGAAGCGTCTCAAGAGGCCACCTGGAAGGGTAAGATTGACGGGTCAGTCGAGATAGTCGTTTGAGCAGAGGTTTCCAGCAGAACGCACCCATCGAGAAGCCGATAAGCTGAGTCGACAGAACCAGCATGATCTGGTACGAGTAGGACCAGATCTGCTTGTAGAAGTAGCGCTGGACCGTGATGATGTTGGTTGCGTAGGCCGTGTTCTGCGCGATGCCGGCCATGATCGTGATCATTGTATGCTCCTGCAACGAATGACAGGCAGAATTTGTCAGCGAGAAACCTCTCCGACGGCACAAGTGAGATGCGCTACACACCTTGATGTTGAAAGGGCCTAGAGAACACAAATGTCGCAAAGTCAGACGTCTTTCGCGGGCAGAGGGTGTCACGGGACGGACCTGGATTGATGAACCAGTGCCGAGGGAGGACTCGAGCCATGAAGAGACCCATCGGGTAAGTGATGAGCTGGATCACCAGCGAGGACACTGTGAGAGAAGGGTACCGGTAGTAGAAGAACTGGCAAGAAGGGTCGAACAAGGGAGGATGGTCAGTGCTCTCGGGCTTATCCGTGAACTCACATCGCTCAAGCAGCGCACCTGATTGACTCCTCCCAGCACGACCGACCCTCCCAGACCAAGCACCCACATCCTCAGCGTGTTGACCGGAAGCGTAGGGTCGTCCGTGTTGCTGACAGCGGCCCGGACTTCGGCGTACACGCTGTCTTCGACGCCCTCCTCGAAGCCCCACTCTGTGAACACGTCCCCGCCGTCCGTCGTCGGTCCCTCAGTGTTGGACATGTAGTCGAGAGGGTAGGCCGAGGGCATGACGTTGTTGTCCCTCCAGCGGTTGAGGGTCGCTGCCTCCCTCTGAAGCAGGCTCGAGTCGTAGTTGGGGTCGAATTGATGGGCCAGGTGCACCTGTTGAAGCAAGAGAGCCAGAGTCAGCGTCGAGGTGAGCGGGCAAGGTGGATTGCAAGAGCGTACCATCTCGAGCTCTGCGAGCGTCAAGGACTCGTACTGGTTGCGATCGTAGCTGTTGAGCTCGTCGTCGTCGTCGTCCTTGCTCTGCTCCTGAAGCAGGCGTTCTTCCTCCAAGTAGGCGGCCACCTCGTTCCTGATCGAGGACGACGTCTCGAAGGACAGCGAGGTCTGAGTTCCGACATCCTGAATGCAGGGAAGGGCGAAGGAGCGGTCAGCTGGGGCGACCCTATCCAGCCTTATCAGTGGCGAGGAAGCCAGGGCCCAAGGAACTGGGGGGGGCGTACCCTCTCCGAGTGCAGGACCGTCCGGGCGTTCAGTCTCTGGGCCAACATCCTCCTCCAGGACCCTTGTTGGGCGACCGAGTGCGGGTAGAGGGCGAGAGAGTGGGATCTGGCGGTGCCCTTGGGCTTGCTTGCGAGGGTGCTGATCTGGATGGGCTGTCTGGCGGTCTGGGGAAGGGGTCGTCGTTCAGCCCAATTCCCCCTCCGACGTCCGAGGCAAAGCGTGCACGCCGTCCTCCGCCGATCCATCCTGCCCCTTCGATCCTGAACCCCTTCTGTCTACTGAACAATTCATCCTCCTGTCGCTCACACTCGGAAGCGTGGACTGGACGACCGATCACCATGATCTTTAGCTGCGAGCCTTGGCTCCCACCAGATCCTCCGCGCAGCACCTCCAGCCCGTCTGCCCTGGGTTCTTTCTTCTGCACGCTTTGACAGTTCGACTCTCCCTGGAGCGGCTTCGACGGGACCCTTTCTACAGACCTGGCTGACCCTCTCTCCTCGACGACCGCTGGGTTCCGGCGTCTCGGTTCGTGTTTGCCTCCAGCTACGCAATTCTCCGGGCCTTTGTCGCCGACATCTTTAGGTTGGTGCGCACCCCTTCCTCTTCTCCTCTCGAACCACCATCAAGATGCTGTCCCACGCCCTCTCGCTCGCCCTGCTCGCTTCAACGGCCTCGGCTGATCTTTCGGTGAGTAAAGAGAACGGTCCCCGTCCTCTGCACCCTTGACTGACACCTCTCCCAGCTCGAGTCTCTCCTCGGGCGCGCAGACACCCTGGTCTCGTCCCTCAACGACAGCGACCTCCCATCTCGAGCCCAGGTCATCAACCAGCTCGACTTCGCCGTCTTGGACAATGTTGAGCCTGCCACCATCAAAAACGGATCCTCGGTGCGTCTCCTTCCGCTGCACGCGTTCTGTGCCAAACACCTGACCGTCTGCTCTCGACAGGTGTTCATGCCCACCGGCTCGGCCGAATCGCTCCTAGACCGCCCCTTCCACGTCTACGACAAGGCGTTCCTCGACATCATCGGTTTGAACCCGACTTTCCAGCTCATTGCTGAGGATCCCACCCTTCTCTTCCACGAAGCAGCCGTCTGGTCAGTCTCATCGTCCGCAGAGAGCGAGTGCCCTTACACTGACGACTGCTTAACTCCGACCTGGCAGGATTCGAGAGACCGACGAGATCTTCTTTGCGCAGAACGCAGGCGCTCCCGCCTCTGGATCTGGTCTCAACAAGTCCAACGTCATCTCCAAGATCGACCTGAAGGAGATCGCAACGCTCGCCAACGAAACGCTCGCCAACGTGACGACGGTGCCGATTGACCTCCCTTTGGAGATGACCAACGGTGCGTCCATTTTCTGTCTGCGCAAGTTCATCGTGCTTTAGACTGAACGAACTCCCTCGCTGCTTTCCAAACCAGGCGGTACCAACTATAAGGGACAGATGGTCTTCGCCAACCAAGGACGAGGTGCCGATATCCCTGCCAACCTGGCCGTCGTCAACCCCTACCCTCCGTACAACTCGACGATCATCCTCAACAACTTCTTCGGGCGACAGGTCAGTCCCCTACTTCTCTCCAAGGTGCTACGGCTCCTGAATGTCTCCCGTCGTTCTGCAGTTCAACTCCCTCAACGACATCAAGGTTCACCCTCGAAACACCGACATCTACTTCACGGACACGACCTACGGCTACCTTCAGGACTTCAAGCCGCTTCCTGGGTTGCCAGAGCACATCTACCGCTTCAACGTGAGCCCGTATCGATCCGAGACTCCGTCCGGGTGCAGACCTGACCGCTCTCCTTCGATCCGCAGCCTTGTACCGGAGCCGTGACCGTTGTCGCTGACGGTTTCGGACGAGCGAACGGTGAGTGCTTGGTTTGCTTCGACGCAGGCGACCTCGTCTCTGACTCCTTTTCTAAACAGGACTGGCCTTCTCGCCTAATGGAGACAAGGCGTAAGTCCAACGTCCCCCAGATGGTCCCTTCCGAAGAAGCGCCTCACACTAATCCTTCACAACGCTTTCTCGACAGCTACCTCGCCGATACTGGCGCTGGTGCAGGCTTCTACGCCAGCAACTGGACGCGGCCCGCTACCGTCTACTCGTTCGACGTCCAGGAGGACGGCACGTTCGAGAACCGAAAGGTCTTTGCTTTCGCCGACGCTGGTCTTCCCGACGGCGTGCATGTCGACACTGCTGGCAACGGTCCGTCCTTCCAGCACCCCATACTCTCCATCTCTAGACTTGGCCCATGCTAATTCTCCCGCCTGCTCCTTGCTCGCAGTGTACATCGGTGTCGGAGACGGCATCTCGGTATGGTCCCCCTCGGGCGTCCTGCTCGGCAAGATCTACCACGGCTCGACGACGGCCAACTTTGCGTTCGCCGGCAACCGCATCTTTGTCATGGCCGAGGACAAGGCCTACTTGGCGACGATCGCTGCCGAGGGTCAGAGCTACGAGTACGAGTACGCGTGCTGAGAAATCTTCCAAACCACATCTATTGGTCTCTATCTATCAAATGCCTCTCATCCTTCAAGCATAGCTTGTTCCTCTTGCGCCGCTCGAGCGTCCGTCTCTCCGTCTCGCCAACACCAGGACGACCAGCCCAGAGCGCACGCAAAGCCCGCCAGATTGGCACAGACGTCCTTCCAGTCGAAGACCCTTGTCTACAAAAAGTGCATCCCTCGATCTGGTCAGAGATGATCCCGTGTCGTCTGTGCGGAAGCGAGGAGAAGAAGGAAAGGGGGACGAACAGACAGCCAGGACTGGATAAACTCGGACCCGACTCCCATCGCCAGCCCACCCGCCAAAGAGGTCGCCAAGAGCGGCACACAAGGCCCCCAAGTCGCCGGTTCTTCTCTGCGGGCAAGCTCAAGAGGTGCTTGCTCAGTCGAGCGTCCCGGTGTGAGGTAGGGCAAGGGGAGAGACTGACAAGGGCAGGAACGCAGGGTAGAAGGCCAGCGTGAACAGAGCGTTCTGCAGTCGATACCGCATGCTCAAGTCAGCTCCCATTAAGCACTCATCATTTAGTTTTAGAGAGCTCAGATGTACCCCGAGAGCATGAGCGACCTGAAAGAACGAGGGTTGTGATCAGCTCTCGATCCGCGCAGTCGCCCGAGCAGAGGGCAGCTCAAGAGGGTAGGGCACGCACCTTGTCATTCACCGGCAGGAGCAGATGCGAGCTCAACGCCAGAGCCGCTAGGACAAACACGAGCGCGCCCGAGAGGAACAGGAAGAACTGGCGGGTGGAACGTAAAGAAGCGGTCTAGGGGTTCAGCGCGTCGATGAACGGGGAGGAAGAGGCAGGACGGACAGGTCTAAAACGCAGCGTATGCACTGGGGCAGGTAGAAGCCTGTTGGACCCAAAGCTTTCGAACTCCGCTAGCGAGAGAGAGCGAGTGAGTCGCCCAACAAAGGGGGAGGGCATCTGGAGGAGGACGATGGGCTT
The DNA here is from genome assembly GCA_014825545.1 of Cystofilobasidium capitatum. Taxonomy (NCBI): domain Eukaryota; kingdom Fungi; phylum Basidiomycota; class Tremellomycetes; order Cystofilobasidiales; family Cystofilobasidiaceae; genus Cystofilobasidium; species Cystofilobasidium capitatum. The sequence continues at coordinate 154,474 of MVAJ01000010.1, forward strand.
GGAGAGCGGGGTTGGCCTCTGACAGTTGGCGAGCCAGAGTAGTGGCAAAGGATGCAGCCGGCCAGGATAGTTTGATGAATGAAGAGAAGGAGGTGAGAGAGTATATCCAGTTCTAGCTGGCGACCATCCTTGGGAAGCGCGGTGTCGAGGTCGAGGTTGAGGCCGCTGAGGGCTCGGGGCGAAAGCGAAGGGAAGCCAGCAAAAGCCTACCAACATTGTTTATACACATTGAATTGTTTGAAACCCAGAACATCAAGGAGAGATGGCCGAGTGGTCTAAGGCGCTAGCTTAAGGTTGTTTACAACTCGCTAGTCTTCGGGCGCGGGTTCGAATCCCGTTCTCTTCACGTTCTTTTTGCTCTTTTGTCTCCATCCTCTGTCTTTATTCCGCTCGGACAGCTCTCTTTCATCCCGAATCGAATTTCTTGCTCACTCGCGCGAAGTCAAGGAAATCGGTTCGTCAAGATCGCAGAAAACGGAAAGGGAGGCAACAGGAAATGTCGTTAAGCCGCAAGAAGTCAAAAGGCTGCCTGACGGATCAGATGTTCGAGTCGGCTATGTACGGAAGGATGCAAGAGGTGATGGAAGGGAACAGAGAAAAGGGGTGTCTCTTGTTGAGGGGTGAGACCAGTTCTTGGGGGGGCCATTCGCGGAGAGAGATCGGCAAGAGGGGTGAATGTCTCCATCCTCGGCGCGACAAGGGCCAGTTGCGCACTGTAGCTGGGACCCGACCCGAACTTGCTAGTGGACGAGAGGAGACCGGCTCGGAGGAGAAGAGAGTGGGAAGGTTTGGACAGATGAGATGAAGAAGGGCGAGTCGTGTCGAGGAGTCATCCGAGGAGGAGGGCACGCCGCCCTCAGACGTGCTTGACAATCCAGTCGAACCAGCTCTGCAGCGTCTTCTGCCTCGGCTCGTCCATCTCCTTGTCGTAACCAACGGCGTTCATGACGTGCTTCAACCCCAGAACACACACCAAAGTCAGCTTTGTAAGCGCAGTGACGACAGAGAGGAGACGAAAGGAGAGGGAGACGCACCTCGTAACCAGGCCAGATCTCAACCTCCTTGTCAACGCTCTTGCAGTCCCGGATGAACTGCTCGGTGCTCTTAGGGTTGGTGATCCGGTCGTCCGCGCCATGGATTGCCTTGATGGGTACCTCGATCTCGGCCGCGTGCTTCTCGAACCCAACGAGCGAGTTGGCGATCGTCAGGCCGGTCGCGATCCGGAGCGGACCGTGGTAGGATTGGGGGTTGAGCAGGAAAGAGAGCTCGACTCGAGCTGAGCAGAAGGGCGTCGAATAGCCGTCAGAATTGGGTGAAAGACGGGCCAGAGCGAGTGAGCCCAACTCACGATCCTTGTGACCCTTGCCTCGTTGGGCTTGGGCGATCGGCACCCGACCCATGAACGACTGAAGCGCTCGACCGAGAAGTTCGAGGGCGTACGAAGGTCTGCCAAGGCGAGAAAGCGCGAAGTTCGTCAGTGGCCTGTGTGCGGCGGCAGAGGCAATGAAGGCGACTCACCGGGTCTCTGGCGAGATGGTGATGAGAGGGCACATCAGGAAGACGCCGTCGACGTTGTGGTTCTCCTTGTTGACGGACGGGTAGTTGATGATGTATTTGAGACTGCAGAGTGCCGGAGAACAGCATTGTCAGTCGTCGGAGAGGCAACGAAGACGAGGCGAGACGATGGTGACGCACCAGATGAACGCGCCGAGCGACGCTCCCGCGATGAACATCTTTCGAGGCTTCTCGCGCTGGTCGAGCGAGTCCCGCTTCAGTAGGTCGTCCATGACGAGCTTGATTGAGTCGACGAGGCTCTCCATCGAGGGGATGAAGCAGTGGAGACCGGACGAGTGACCGTGCTGCAGCACACCAATCGATCGAAGGTCAGCTTCTGATACTGAGGGACAAGGACGAGCAGCTGATAGAGTACACTAGGAGGAGTATCGCTCGCGGTTACCGCGGTTACCCAGTCTTCAAGCCAACAAGGTCATCTTGGGCGACCAAGGGAGGAGGGGGTGGGAGGTGAAAGAAAGGGAGAGACTCACGGAAGGCAGGTCAGGCGCGATCACTCGAAAGCCAGCAGAGACGAATCGGTTGACGTGAATGGACCATCGTCCTCCGTAGTCGCCGATACCTAGTCGTGTCGAGGGGAGGAGGTCGTATCAGCGTGAGACCAAAGCAGGCTGCAAGGCCAAAGCATCCCTCGCCCGACTAAATGACGTACCATGAACGACCAGCATGTCGCAGCCCTCTCCGACCTTTCCTCGCCGATCCTTGAGCTCCCAGGTCTTGTAGTAGACCCAGTCTCGCCCCTTGGACCGGTCGAGCTCGTCCTGGTTGAGGACGACATTCTCCGACGGCTCGTCCGCTGCGGCGTCGAGGAAGATGCGTCGGCGGGTGGTGTTGACGATCGGCGACTCGTCGAGGTACTTTTCTTCGGGGAGCGGAGGGAGGAGGTAGCGGCCGTGGGTCGAGTCTGGGTCGGTGTAGAGCTGGAGGTGACACGAGGACCCGCATGGGCACAGAGTTCGTCAGCTAGGCGATACAGGGAGGCGGCAAGGGCGGAAGGCAGAGGCTGACGCCGAGGGTCTTGAGCAGAGGTTCAAAGACGAGCCAGACGTTCGAGTAGACGGGTGGTTCGTGCGGAGAGAGGCCCTTGAAGAGGTTCTTTGGGCGGGGGATGGACGGAGGAGGCGCGTAGTAGAGCGTCTCGACTGAGGCGGGGGCGGAGATGGGAGGGAGTCAGCCCAGGCAGCGAGGGAGGCTAGCGAGGGAGCAAGTAGGCGTACGCTGGGTGGATTCTGCCTGGATGGGAGACTGGCCGATGGAGTCCATTCGTACGGACGAGAGCGAGAAAAGAGCAAAAGAGAGATGAGGGTGGGCTGCGGGAGGAAAGAGAGCAGAGACAGGCTCAAGGCGACGGCCGATAAGAAACCCCAAACCACAAAATCACAGGAACCCGCTCTTTGGGTTTCCCTCCACCTCCTAGCCTGCCTGCAATTTCGGCTGAGGGCCTCGCTCGCCCTCTGCACCCCTCTTTCCCCAACACAAAATGTCGTCGCCTGCCAGCACACCCACACGCAGGGTCACCCGCGCCCTCTCGCGCAAACTAGGAGATAGCCCACAGCTCAACTCGTCTTCCCTCAAGCCATCGTCCTCCACTCCTCCGCCAGCAGCAGCAGCCGCCGCTGCGTCCTCGCTCCGCACAGGAGTCATCGTCTTCGACTCCGGGTCCGATTCGGACAGCAGCAGCGCCATCGTCGTTGTCAAGAACGAGCCGGAGGAGAAGGAGGAGGACATTGTCGAGGTTGCTGCCGCCGCCGCTGAGGAGAGTGCCGACAAGGACGAGCAGAGGAGGGTCGCCGACGTCGAGTCGAGCGACGACGACAGCGACTCTGGAGACGACGACAGCTCTAGCAGCGGGTCGGACGAGGTCGAGTCCTCATCAAGCAGCGACGAGGACGAGCCGGCAGTGGAGGACCAGGACGCTCTGCTGGACTCACTCCTGAGCCAGGCGTACATCGAGGCCGACTCGCAGGAGTCGACCAAGGCCGCCCGACTCGCAGGCGAAGAGGTCGTCCTTCAGCTCGAGAAGAAGGAGAAGTGCGTCCGTCTCTGTTCTGGCTCGTTGCTCCGCTCCTGACTGACGTACGTTTCCTCTTCAGACCCCTGCCCGCGCTCTCAGTACCCAGGATGCCCGACGCCTACTTCTCATTCCTCAAGGACGGTCGAGTCGCCCACGGCGCCGTCCCACCCCCCTCTGCAGCCGCCTCCTCCTCCATCCCTGCCGCCTCCACCTCCAACGCCGTCGCCTCCTCCTCCAAGCTCACGCCTGAGCTCGACAACGTCACCCTCCCTGCCCACCTCTCCAAGAAGGCTGCCAAGGCTGTTCGTCCCTCCTCCTCCCCCCCCCCCCCATCTCGCACCCCTCGTCTGCTTTCCCACGAGCTGACTCTCTTTCACATACCTGTGCCTCCTTCTCAGGCTCACAAAGCGAGCGCCGGCCTCGGTTGGGCTGAACTGCCGCCGATACCTGACGACCGGCGCAAGGAGATGACCAAGGAGTACCACGCCCTGAGGCTGCGCAACGCGCTCGACCCCAAGCGGCACTACAAGGGCCAGGGATCGTCCAAGGTTGTCCCCGAGGTCTTTGCCGTGCGTTCCTCTCGGCCCTTCGTGTCTTCCTCAAAGCCCCACAAGCTCACTCTCGTCGCACTCGCTTGCTTTGTTTTGCCGTTCGCCGTTCGCAGATCGGAAAGCTCTACGAACCCAGCAAGAAGCTCACCACCTCGACCCTCGCCCCGTCCGCGGCAGCTCGCCCAGGGTCGATCATCAGCGAGATCATGGGCGACTCGTCCTCCAAGGCGTACGCCAAGCGCAAGTTCGGCGACCTCCAGAGCCAGCGCGAACGCAACGGGCGCAAAAAGGTGGTCAAGAAGAGTCGGCATTAGAGAAAAGGAGGAGATACATCAATTTCGATACAGATGGTTCCTGCTCTTTCGTTCCCTTTCCTTTTCTTTTTGGTGTTCTCTGTGCTGCGTATTGGTTGACAGACGGCACAGGAGTAGGATGGCAAGAGAGTCTACTTGAGGTACTGTCGGACCTTCTGTAGTCGCTCGCCGGCCTGGCGGAGCGTCTCGGGGTCCTTGCACTGTGCGCAACCCGAACGGGAAAGAAGTGCAGACAGTCAGTCTTCATGTTTTGCGACTGCAAGAAGTGGGCGTGACGCAAGGGGACGGGGGAGGGACGACGTACGAAGGCGAACCGGGCAAATTTCTCTCCGATGTGGACGTGGCCCGGGCTGTAGAACTCGGAGGGCGGGATGGCGACGACACCGACCTCCTGGGCGAGGAACCAGCAGATCCTGTCGAGAAAGTGTCCGTCCCATCAGTCAACAAGCGCGAAGGCAAGAGGAGAAAGGAAGGCAAAGGACGCACTTGAAGTCGTGGCCTCGTCCGTCGAGCGAAGCAGGGAACTCGTACCCCGCCGGGATCTCAAAGCGCGAGAAGTCGACGAGGAGGAAGTACGACCCGTCCGGCCGGGTGTACTCAAGCCCGAGGTCGTCAAAGATGGCCATGAGCACGTGCCGGCGCTCGTCGTACTCTGCCCGCTGGCGCTCAAAGAACTGCTTGTCGTTGGCCACCTCGAGTCCGTAGGCGGCGGCCTCCTCTGTGACGCGCGAGAGAAGGAAGGCGGCGGTCAGTGTGATGATGGGGCGCACCAGGAAGCAGGAGAGACGTACGTAAAGGAGCGTTGACACAGAAGATGATTCGAGTCGAAGCGGCGAGAGCAGCGTCCAGAAGGACCTGGGGGCCGAGAAGCCATCCGATTCGCCAACCAGTAGCAGCAAAGGACTCTGCGAGATCAACATTGAAGGTCAGCGGCGCAGTTCGAGAGGCGACGGGGGTGCTGGGGGACTTACTTCCAGCGCTACCGACGGTGATGGTTCGCTCCCACATGCCAGGAAGAGTAGCAATCCGGACGTGCTCCTTGCCGTCGTACGTGAGGCAGTCGTACTGCGTCAAAAGGGTTGAGTCTCAGCTCAAGCTGGGTGTGCGTGAGCAACACTGGAAGGAAGGACGTACGACCTCGTCGGCGAGAATGAGAATGTTGTGCTCTTTGGCGATGGCAGCGAACTGCTCGAGCTCTTCACGGGTGAAGACCTTGCCAACGGGGTTATGAGGGGTGTTGAGGATGAGGACCTTGGTCTTGGGGGTGACGGCCGCCCTGTGGTCCAGCGCAAGACATGAGTCTCTCGAGTCTTTCATGACGGGGAGAGGGCAGGACGTACCTCAGCTCGTCAAAGTCGACACTCCAATCCTTTCCCTCGGGCTTCTGACCCTCGGGCAAGTTCGCAGGAGGGTGTAGGGGGACGTAGACGGGACGACCGCCGTTGAAGATGATGGAAGCGGTGTACTGGTCAAAGAAGGGCTCGATGCAGATGACCTCGTCTCCAGGGTTGAGGAAGGCGAGCAGGGTAGCGTACATTCCTGAAGGAGAACGAGTACGCTGTCAGCAATTCTATCTTGCTCGTGATGACTGGACGATGACCATTCACCCTCGTTTGCGCCAGCCGTGACGAGGACATTGGCGTTGGGGTCCAGCCCGTTCTCGAGGTTGGGGAATTCAGGAGAATAGTGCTTTGCGATAGCGTTTCTGAGTCGAGGTCGCCCTCGGGCGTGACTGGAAACGCGGGAGAGTCGTGTCAGTGGAGGAAGCACGGAGTTTGCGCGGCGGAGAGACCCACCTGTAGTGGTTGGCGCTGATGTCGGTCGTGAGTGCCTTGTTGGCGGCCTCAATCAGGAAGTCGGGAGGAGCCCAGGACATGAACTGTGGGAGTATAAGCGTCAGTTAAGGCCTTTCGACTTTGAGCGAGAAGGCGGACGAGAGACGTACTCCTCTGCGGATGGGAACGACGCAACTCAATCAGTGCAAGGCCGCACGGGCTAAGAAAACGAGACGCAGTTGAAGACTCACTGTCCGAGGTTGATAGAGTCCTTGGGCTGCAAAGACAAAGCTACGTCGTCAGTCGAGGCCCACTTTTCGATGGGAGGGCGGTACGCACCATGTTGGCCGGGCTGCAAGGGGTAGGGAGATAAACCCTTCAGTCAGCCTCAGACTCATCGATGAAAGGCAACACTCGACCGCTTTGATCACCGAAAGATACTGGAGGGCTACGCTGGAGACCTGGAGGTTGTCAGGGCCGCTTCCTGCCTTCCATTCCCCTTCAGCCCACTCGTCGGCTGAGCCCGGCTAGCATCGTTTGACTCGAGCTGCTGGCAGACCACCTCCCTCCCCCCTCCTTCCTCCCCTCAGCAGCACGAAGGAAGACTCGAGCGACTCACGTGAAAATGCTCCACACATCAAGCTTCTGGGCACCGGCGGCAGCGAGGCTAGACGAGGTGGCGAAGGGGCTGGTCATGATCGGGGTCGAGGGATGGAAGAGGCGCTGCTGGAGGAAGCTTGGGTTGGGCAGATGGGGTCGGGCGAGCTGTCGGAACAAGGGTCTAGCGAGCATAAACTGATTTGCTCTGGTCTGCGTAGGTTGCTCTTGAAAGAGGTCGAGAGGGAAGGAAGGGTGAGAGAGGGAGTGGGAGTTGATGGCAGCGCAAAGAGAGGCTCGCGAGTGGCCGCGCTCGATTGCGTTTTTGGAGGAGCCCCCCGTCCAGGCCAACGGCCGATACTCCGCTTCCTCAACAATGCACAGGGCAGTCGAAGCAAGATTACGAGACACGCCAGACGCTTGCGGAGGAAGTAGTGAAAAGGAGAGAGTGGTGAGGAGGCCATGTCCATCCTGTGCGCAAAGTCCGTACGACCGGCGTGAACTCCGGTCAGTGGTCGCCCGACGTTGTCGCGTACTTGTCCTTGAGCGACTCTTGTCCTCCAAAGCCGCTCTCGAACTCAGACGACCGAGGTGCGCTGCTTGTTGAGGGTTCGAGGGCGCGCGTTTTCTCCCACTGCTCGAACTCTGAGGTAGACAGACCAGGTGGTTCAGCTGCAGGCCGACAGACAGTCGAAGGACGCGGCGCGACTCACCTTGATCCTTGAACCTGAGAAAGCAGAGGAAGAGCGAACAGTAAGCGAGTGTAAGAGTGTGAGTAGCAAGAAGTGAGAGTAGCAAACGCACTTCTCCGCCAGGTGCCTGACCAGCGCAAACGTCGTCAGAGACCAAGTTCCCAGTACGAGACCCAGTCGCGAGGGCGCTTTCGGTGGAAGCTTCAGAGCGCTCGGACCAGTCACGGCTACAGAGATAGCGAGCAAAGATCAGCCAGAGTGCAAGCGACTGAAATCAGAGACGAAGGAGAGGGCGCCGCACCGATCAGAACTCCGGCTCCCACGATGAGCATCGAGGTGCTATCCTGAAGGTTGCCAGACAAGATCGTCAGCATGCGGGCGAGACTCCTTGAAGTCAAAGGGCGAGACGTACCAAGGCCGAGCCTTTACTCAGAGGGACAACGACACCTGTCGTTGGTGCACCCAAGGATGAACCCACTTTGGGATCAGCCTGTGCCTGGCACGCCTGAGAGAAGGTTCGACAACGCACCGAGATCTGCCCTGGTGGGTCTGTGCTCTGCGTCCTGAGCTGCGAGCTCCGCGGTCGGACTCGAGAAGCCAGGCGCTGGCGGCCGCCCTGTGGCAGGCAGAGGGTTGGCCAGGAGGGTCGGGTCGGAAGATGGAACGGTGGGAGCGATGGCAAGGGGAGGAGTGACGAGGAGGTCGTTTGACGATGAAAGCGAGTCCGAGGGCTTGGGAGTTGAGCTTGAGAAGGGCCACATGGCTTGCGAGCTGTTTAGGATGAAGGTGCGTAAAGCGAGATGGTCCAGAGAGGGAAGGTCGACGTTCGGATGGAACGACCTGACCTCCAACCCCATCCTACAAGTCCCGCCCAGAAGAGTCCCCCCAAAGCACCCAACGATCGACAGCGCACTCAGGCGACAACATTTAGAAACACCATGTCTGGTGAATACACGCCCTGCCTGGTACAATGTCGCTGCGTTGCTGTTCCTGACTGACCTTGTGCTTCCCTCACCTTCAGACGAACGCGAGCAGATCCTGGCGGAGGAGTTGGAGGTCGGCCCACCCCCTCAACCCGCTCACAGCAAGCTCGGGAGATCGTCTACAGAAGCTGAGATCTCGTTCCGTTTGACAGGTTCTCGAATCCATCTATCCGGATGAGCTCGAGAGTGCGTGTCTCCTTCACCGTTCGGAAGCCGACCTCGAGCGACGGACCTGACTCTCCCCGTTTCCTCTCCCTCTGCACAGAGATCTCGCCAACCCACTTGACACTCTTGATCGAACCGGAGGTCCCGATCTCGTCTGAGCCTCGTTCGTCTGCCTCTCCTGCATCGCTTGAAGGAGTGGGGCTGACCTTGCGTCTCCTCTCTCGCAGTGACGCTGCGGTTCACCGTCAAGTACCCCGAAGAGTACCCCGAGGTCCTGCCCGAGATGGATCTGGAGCCTGTAGAGGGAGAGTGGGAGAACGACGAGTACAACGAGCTCATGGAGGACCTTCGATCCGTCGTACGTCTCCCTCTCGTCGCGCTCCATTCCTGCGCGAGCCTTGCTGAACTTGCCTGGGCTGGAACGGATGGTCTCCAGGGTGAAGAGAGCATAGGAATGGCGATGGTGTTCACGCTGGCGTCGCATCTGAGAGAGTCGACGTCAGCGCTGGTAGCAAAGCGGGTGGTCGACAAGCAACGAGCGGAGGACGAGGCACACCAGAAGGAAGAGGAGGTACGTCTTCCTCCCCACATTCCGCTCTGCCAGAGGAACTCTGAGCGCTGACGAAAGTTTGCTTTGGTAACAGGCCCAGGCAGAGCGTCTCAAGGGCACGGCCGTCACGCGCGAGAGCTTCATGGAGTGGCGCAAAGGGTTCCAGGCCGAGCTCAAGATCAAGAAGGCGAAAGAGGAGGAGGAGAGGATCAGGAACTTGCCGCCCAAGGAACGAGAAGAGTACAAGCGGTCGAAGACCAAGTTGACGGGTGTGTCCTTCCTTGCCTGCACCTTCCCCTGCGCTCCTCGTGCCCGAAAAGCTGACCCGAGGTGCGCTCGCTGTCCCTTTCACAGGCAAGCAGCTCTTCCAAAAGGACAAGAGCTTGTGGAACTCGGATGCGCTGCTGGCCGACGAGGACGCAGTCGAGGTCGACTGGTCGCAGTACTCGCGCGAGGAGCGCAACCAGGAGGAGGAGAAGGAGGACACCGGCGTTCTGTACGACTCGGATTAGATACAGCGTCAACCTCACACGTGATCCTCTCCGAGATGGAAGCTAGGAGAGCCCATGCGACATGAGAGACAAGATCTAACGGCTTCCTTTGTCATTCCTTGAGAGCCCTACTTGGGTCGCCTCATTCGCCCTCCTCGCTAAGCTCACTGCTCTCCTCCTCCTCCTCCTCCTGCTTAACCTCCTTCTTCACCTCCTTCTTGATCCTCTTCTTAATCTCCTTCTGACGAGCCGCTGCCTGGTAGCGCTGGAGCATCGACCGGTCGACCGTCTGGACAAAGTACTGACCTCCTTCGTGCGTCCACGAGACGGCCTGGGTCGGGAAGCGGTGAGCTTCGGTGCGGATGATGGCGCCCGGCGACGAGCACTGTCAGAGTGAGCGCGCAAGGATCAGCATTGAGAGCTTCGAGTAAAGGGCCAACGAAGCGGTTGGGAGACGTACGTTTCGCTCGTTGAGACGGAAGTCCTGGGGCACGAACCGTCGCAGCGAGATGACGCGCGCGCCGTCCTTCAGCTCGAGGAAGAAGAGCGACAGGCGTTCGTTCAGCTCGGGCTCAAACGCGTAGTTGTTGCAGATCTGGAATGAGAGAGAGCGTGGCTTGGGTCAGCAGGCCTCAACTCAGCGTATGCAGTCGAGTGGCAACTAACAAGAACGTCAGCCCTCTTGAGGACCTCCCCGACCTCTGGATCGACGCAAAAGTCACCCTCTCGGATCTCAACCCTTCCCGCCGACAGTCCCCACATGGCCCACCTCCGTCGAGCCTCCTCAAGCTGCTCCCTCGCCAGGCGTGAAGCCCCAGCCATCATCTCCCAACCCCAAGCCTCACACCCGACCTGTAGCGCGGCCTGCAGACAGCAGTTTCCGACACCGGATCCGAGGTCGACCAGGACGGAAGCCGGAGTCAGGTGGGTGAGAGAGATGAGGGACGACAGGAAGGGAGGCATGAGTTCTCCGTAGACGTTGGACGAGAAGGGCTTGTAGTCCTTGAGGATCGGGACGGAGGGGCCGACGATGCGCTGGTAGGTCTGGTCTGTCAACAGCGACCAAACGTCCGACTTGAGGCCCGACATGTTGGTAATGTAGCGACTGATGTCGCCGGACTCGCGACAGCGAACGACGAGAGCGTTGTAGCGGTTGACGGCTTGGAGGAAGAGGGGGAGCGAGAGGATGTTTGAGGCGATCGATCGCTCTAGGAGACGTAGAATTTGGGCCGTCTCCGTCTTCTCAGAGCTCGCTGAAGTTTTCGGAGACGAAGATGTGGAGTTGGGGTTGAGAGGCGACAGAGGGTTGGGAGAGGGAGCGGCGGCTGGCGTCGAAGGACGCGACGCAGGATCGCTCGGGCAGGGCGACGCGCCGACGGAATCGCTGGGTGGGACGAAGTCTGCAAGAGTTGAAAGAGTATCAGCGCTCGTCCAAGAACGTAACTTGAGGACCTGACTTACTTTTCAACACCACCTGCATGATGCGAACGGCCTCGGAAATGGGGTTGAACTCTCCTTGCGACTTGGGGGTGAGGAGGAGGAAGGACTCCTGTGCGCCGGGCGATGGGTACTCCAGGGTGACGACCACAGGCTCAGGGTGATCTGGATCGGGCTTGAAGTCTGGATGGACGATGAAAGCACACGAAAGACCTGTCAGGCGACCACACGTTGAGAGTGGTAGAGAAGACGTGGGAAACTCACAAGGCTTGTACTTTGCCTGATTTTGTCTAACGATCTGCTCTGCCGAGACCAAACCCTCCCAGATCTCCACCGACACGCTCGACGGGCCAGCCACGGGCCTCTCGACGACGTACTCCTCGGCGGTCAGGTCCAGAGGCGTCTTGTCGCGTCCTGAGCTTCCCCCTTCCTCGTCGCTGGACGAGTCCGACTCTGGCAAGACCCGCTGCTCCTGGACCTTGTTGAAGCTCGATGTCCGTCGTACCTTGGGCGGGCGTTCGTCCGTCTTGGGTGCTGGCTTGCGCTTCGTGGCCGAGGACGACGGGCGAGAGGACGAGGAAGGCGCAGCTGAGGACGTGGGTGGAGGGGGACCAAGACGCGTCTTGACGGGCACCTTGACGAGCGTCTTTGTGACGACGGTGGCCTTTTTGGGAGCTGCAGGCTTGGATGGCTTGGTTCCGAGCGCGCTCTGAGGCTTCTTTGTGAAGAAGCTCATGGTGCTGGAGGGCGAGGGTCCTGAGTGGGTGACGGTTGGGAGAGAACGGGTCGTCTGCGTCGCCCTGATGGAGTTCCTTGCTCGCTCCCTCCGACCGTCCATCTACTCTTTACTTGCAGCCATGTGCGGCATCGTGTTCGCACTCTCGGACGCCAGGGCAGGACCCGACCCCGAGTTTGAGCGCGCCTTCGAGGGTCTGATGGAGGCCAACAAGGCTCGAGGTCAGTCCCTCCCCGCTCCTGACCTCGACGAGAACTCCGAGGGCTGAAATCCAAGGCCCTTATTCCCACCCTCTCCTAGGACCTGACTCGCACATCCTTCACGAGCTGGTCACCCCGTCAGGCTACCGTCTGCGCTTCTTCTCGTCGGTCCTGCACCTGCGGGGACCGGCAACCTTCAAGCAGCCGGTCGTTGACGCCGTTTCCGGGGACGTTTTCCTCTGGAACGGGCAGGTATTTGAGGGCCTTCAGCAGCACGAGACCAGCAGCAGCGACACGGAGGTCCTCTGGAACCGGCTCGGCTCGGCTCTCAAGGAGGGCAAGGGTGAGGATGCAGTCAGGGACGTCCTTGCTGGGGTCGAGGGACCGTAGGTTCTTCGTCGTCCGCACCCGTCACTTACAAGGCATCCGCTGATAGCCCTGGCCTTCGCGCAGATGGGCATCGCTCTACTTCAACGTGAGTCCTTGCCACGCTGGACGTCCGGTTCGTTCCTGACGACGTTGTTCCAACTTCCAGGCGAGCTCAGAGACGCTCCATTTCTCGCGAGACCCACTTGGTCGACGGTCGCTACTCGTCTCCCAGCCAACGACAAGTCGCCCGCACTTGGTTTTTGCCAGTGTCAGATGCGTTGAAACCAGAGATTGGGAGTGGGAGGAGGTGTCGACTGCTGAGCTGGGAATGATTAAGTTGACCGAGAGTGTGAGTCTTTCGCTTGACACTTCAAAAGGAAGCGAACTCGCTGACTGACGATTTGTTGTGCTTAGTCCCTTGCAGATGGGCTAGCGATCTCCAATCAACCCCGTTCAACAAGTCCTCCTGATTCTCGCTGGGTCAGTCCCTCCCACGATCCAGCCTGCCGGCACGAAATGAACTTGACGCTCTGCTTTGCTCATCCGTTCCAGACAGGTCTCGTTCCCGTTCATTCAACTCTCCCCCCAAGCTCCTATTCCGAACCTTTGTCCGATCCAAGGTGCCTCCCGTCGTATGATAGAGTTCTCGACGACGCGGCGGAAGAGATGACTCAGATGCTCAGCGAAAGTGTGCGCAGAAGAGTCGACAACATCCCTCCTCCCTTACCCGGTCAAGCCCGACTAGCCGTCCTCTTTTCTGGAGGAATCGACTGCACTGTAATCGCACTACTCGCATCCTCGTACGTCGCACAATATCTTGCCAGAGGACACACGATCTGACTGCGCCCCTCTTGCCCTCCTGCAGGTTCATACCCGTCGGCGAGCCCATCGACCTGCTCAACGTCGCCTTCGAGAACCCTCGCTCGCTCGCCAACGCCGCTGCTGAGAAGTCAAGATCAGGGAAAAAGAAGAAGGGGCGCGAGGTTCCGTCAGTGGAAATTAGCGAAGCCAGGATTGAGTTGGAGGAGGAAGGGGAGGACGAGCGGACGGAGCGGGTGTACGGCGTTCCAGATCGGTTGACTGGGCGAGAAGCGGTAGCAGAACTGTGCGTATAACTCCTTTCCTCTTCCTCTGCGCCACTGGATGTCCTGGAGTTCATCTGGAGCTGACGAACCCGAGACCGCAGACACGCTTTGAGACCAGATCGAGAGTGGAGGTTCGTTGAGATCAACGTGCCTTACGAGGTGCGTATCCGTCGTCTCATCAGACTACCCCACTTGTACTGACCCTCTTCGGTACCCACAGGAGTGTCTTCAAGAGACGCCTCACGTCCTGGACTTGATGACGCCCTCCAACACAGTGATGGACCAGGTGCGTACCCGTCGCCGCCGGACGCACGGTATCCCAAAAACTGACACTGTACTTCAGAGTCTCGCTCTGGCACTGTATTTCGCATCTCGAGGAAAAGGCGCACTTCGACAAGACTCGCAGCTCGAACTGTACTCGAGCACGGCAAAGGTCCTGTTGAGTGGACTGGGTGCGGACGAGTGCGTTTCTTTCTTCCGTTCGACCATTAGCGATATCGCTTAGGTCAGGCTGACACACTCTTTCGGCCTGTCTCAGGCAGCTTGGTGGGTACGCTCGACATCGACGTGCTTTTGAGCAAGGAGGGTGGAAAGGAGTCATTCAAGAGGTGCCTATGTCCTTCCCTCATCCTCTCACAGGGTTTTCCTCTTCAGCCTCTGACATCTAATCCTTCGCTCCCACAGGTCCAGCTCGATATCGACCGTCTCCCGTCACGCAACCTCGGCAGGGACGACCGCATCATCTCGTCGCACTCGGTCGAGTCGCGCTACCCTTTCCTCGCGCTGTCATTCATCAACTACCTGTCGGCCCTCCCGATCGAACGCAAGATGGACTTGCGCTACGCCGAGCCCCGGTCCGAGATGGAACTGGCGAGGGGGGACAAAATGCTCTTGCGCTTGGCGGCTCGGAGGTTGGGGCTGGAAGGAGCGTCGGGGAGGAAGAAGCGGGCGATGCAGTTTGGCTCGAGGAGCGCAAAGATGGAGGTTGAGGACAAGCGGGGGGCGAGTGGGAGAAAAGGGTGGGGGGCAGAGACGATCGCTCCCAAGAGCTGAGGGTCTAGAGCGACACAGGGATGCTCGAAGGCTCTTGATTAGAATGGGTGGTCATGATGATTAAACTTCTATTTGTGTGAGGAGGAGGTGGGTGTCGTGCATGGGGTGAAACCGTTTTCTGAGTTGTTGGTCGAGAGTAAAGAAGAAAAGAGCCGTACGAAGGTCGTGTCAAGAGCGCAAGAAAGAAAGGGAGGAGGAAAGCGTTCTACAGTGTGTGGTGTTGGACTTCTTGAAGTTTACAGTTGATTAGAGCACAACAGCCGATGGAAAAAAGCGTTCGACTAGGTGAAGGAGGAGGATGTAGAGGATACGGGCGTCGCGTTGCGACGAACAGTGCGAAATGCAGGAAAACCCGCGAGTAGGCAAGCAAATGAATAGGGTTGAGAAGGAGGTAGAAGCCTCATCTCCTCGTTCCGCAACCCGCGATGGACCATCGACCCAATCCCGCTCGTCCTCCCACCCCGACCACCTCCAAGTGGGAAGGAGGGATCTGCGCCGGAGCGTAGCTGCCGTACCTCGGCACCTCGACGTCTCCCATGGACGCGGATCGAGGGGAAGATCGCTCGCCAAGCTGAGCCAGGTCTCGTCCATCCTTGAGCGCGAGGGCGGCGTCCACGAGATGGTCAAGAGGGGTCGTAGTTACGGCGGTTGCCATAGGCGCTGGCGCTTGGAGCACGCGAGGCGAAGGATGGTAAGGATGGGGAACCTCGTAGGGAAGTGCTTGCGAGCGGGCGGGAAGAGAGCGGGGCGAGGGAGGTGCGGCGAGTGAGGCGATGGAGGGCAGAGTCGGGTCCGATCTCGAGCCATACCCGTGGTCGACGGACGTAGGGAGGCACGAGGCAGTCGGTCGGATGGGCTGAGACCCGGCGAGAGGCGGCAGGACAGGGCCGGCAAGGCCCTCGAGAGCGACGGCCATTCCTCTGGAGGAAGTCGACGACGCCCACGAGTGCCCGCTCGACGACTGTGAGGCCTGCATTTCGGTCGCGGGCGAACCGCTCGAGTGGATGAAGTCGGAGAACGACGGAAGTCGGAAGGCCTCTGCGGACGTCTCAGACGGGACCTGAGGAACGAGTTGGGCGACGGGAGGCGGTCGACCGTAGCCTGGAGGCTGGTAGTGCGTCTGCGCGGCTGCAGGTGGCCAACCCAACCCGGCCTCGGACGCTGACCTCGACGACGACGACGAGTCCGAGCGGTCGAAGGGGTAGTCCGAGGGACCGATGATCGACTGCGTCCTTGATGCGTGCTGGTACGGACGTGGAGCATCGTATTGGGCGTGAGGGTGACTCATCGTTCGACTGAGGTGGGGTCGGTGGTACGCGATGGTTGGGTCAATCTCGATGTTGATCTCGGGCGGAGGGCCAATTCGCGAGAACTGGAGGACTGACGGAAGTCCCTCTGGTGACGCGGAGCGCTTGCTCGGGTCTCGAGGGGGAGGGTAGGTTGTCGAGGAGGGTGTGGATGGTCCGGAATCGTCCCACAGAGGAGCAGTCCCGAGCATGAGGGTGGGCGCCGGTGCGTGCGACAGCATGAAGGACGAGATGGACGGCAGGACGGCCGCGCGCGGTGGCGGAGGAGGTCGCACAGTTGGTGTTCGGCGCTGGGTAGGGGTGCTGCTCGCAGAGAGCGAACCGACGGATTTCGGGCTGCGCAAGGATGTCGTTGGTTGGACTCCAAAGGTAGCGCTGTCGTTGTCCTTCTCTGCCCGTCGCGTCTTCTGTCGCATGTTCTGTAGAGGTACGCCGAAGAGTGTGAGCAACGAGTCTCACATCAGAACGAACGGTGGTCTGGATGGAACGCACCTGGAACCAGACCTGGCAGGTGACGGGGACAAAAGGACGAGCAAAACTCCGTTAGTCGTTGATTCCCTCCGCCAAAGAGGGGGACAAAGGGAGATGGTAAACGACGCACCTGAACCTTGCGAGGCGGCAGATCAATAGACAAAGAGAGCTCCTGACGCTGGACGGAGCTCGGAAAGTGCGTCTGCAGAGATTTGGCAAAAGGATCAGAAGCGAGGGTCAGCGAGTGGAGGGAAAGCGACGGGGCAATTAGGAGAAAGCGGTCGAACGCACCTCGTTCCAGAGGGCCATCAGCTGCGTCTTCTGGGACGACAGAAGCGCTGTTCTCGTCCTGCTCATAGGGCGAAGGCGAACGTCCACGAAACAGGAAAGGGAGCAGGAACGTCAGCCGGGATGGCCGTCGTTTGGTTTGAGGGGCTGCTCATGAGCTCAGCAAGAAACGCACCTCGGAATGGGGAACGCCAGCGGCTTCGCGGACGAGTGTCTGGAGGAGCCTTCTTCGTCCGAGGACGAGAGCGAGAGCGTGTCGTCATCCCTGGCCATGCTGAGGAGTGCGTATTGATGGGAGGGAGGGGAGGAGGAGGGTGCTGGAGGTCGAGTCTTGATCAAGAGAAGTGGTTTTTGGTGGCTTCTCCCGTTTTTGATCGCGCGTGCTACCGAGGGCAGAGATCAAACAAGGTGTGGCTGCGGAGGGTGCGTGTGTATGTGCTGCTGCAGTCTTGCCTGAAAGAGAGAAGAGGGAGGGAGTCGAGGTTGGTCGTCCAGAGAGAACAAGAGGACGAAAGAGGGGCAAGCACTCAACAGTTCTTCCCGAGGGGGCAAGGAACTGGACGACGCTTTGTCTCTGACCAACCACACAACAGCAGCAGCTCGGCAAAGCTCCCGCCGGGCGATGTCGCCCTCTCGCAGAGAGACGCCCATCGGACGCTCTTCCCCCCTTTTTTTGTACTTCGTCTTCATCAGATCCCTGGCCAGCTGCAAGGATCGCCGGAGTTGTCGTTTGAGTACTCAACAACGGAAACACTCTTCTCCAGCCTCCCTCCTCCCCCGAAGCACCTTTGCGAGGAGAGATCGCCCTCGCTTGAAGCGCACAAGGTTCGACCACTCCTAATCCAAGTTGCGATCGCAACAGAAGCCCTTTTTCTCCGAGCCCGCAACCTCCTCCTCCTGGCCCCCGAACCCGCTTAATCTTATGTCCTCCTGCCGAAGCCGTCTCCATGCTGCCTTTTGATCCTTCTCCATCACCTTCTTCTTTGTTGACAAAGGACCAAGATTTCCCGCTCCGGCCGATGGGGCAGAATAGATTTTTGGAGGGAGGGAGGCGGGCACACCGGCAGGACAAGTCTGACGCGAGGACCACACAAACGACGGGAAAGGCCAACCAAAGGCAGAAGAGCAGGAGGAGGAGATCGATGATCATCAACAAGCCGGAGGACCTCGTCATCAGCCTGCCCGATCTCTGGTATGAGATCACTCATCTGATCGAGTCGAAGGTTTCGCCAGTCCGTCCTCAGATCTGCGCCGTCCGTCCCAAGAGTCGGGTATCCTCCACCTTGCCTTCCCGCAAGCTGGTCGACGATCTGTCCGTCTGGGTCAGTTCTACGTTCGGGCGACGAGGGCGACGCGAGATTGTGGTTGAGAAGCGCTCCTGGATCCAAGCCAAAAGCGACGAGTTGGAGCCCTCCTTGCGATCCTGAGAGAAAGACAGGAGACGAAAGCCGGTTCAGCGAGCGTACGACGCGGCTTGCCAGTCGAGAATGTGAGAACCTTGACGGAAAAACTCCTTGTCGAGACGTTCGGACGAAGAAGCGTCCAAGCTCGGGGCATGCATGGGGAGCGAAGGCCCGAGCGCAGGATAACATCGACAGCGTCAGCAGATGTGCAGAGAATGCAGTCAGCAGGTCGTAGATGCTGTCGTCAGAATCGGCATCTGGGCTGGAGGCGAGGGTTAAGGGCAGAAGAATGCAATTCGAATCTCGTCTCTGTGCTTCGAACGACGTTCTCCCTCAGCACGCGACCCTCCCTGGCTCGACTCTTCTGCAACACGGCAAGACCTGGACATGCCTCCATGACACTCAACGGCTGGGTCCTCGCACCCGTCTTCTTTTACCTCGCCTTCTGGGCCGTCAACCCTCTCCGGTCGCGTCTCCCCTTCCTCCGCAAGCTCATCCATCGTCCCGTCCCGACGACCTTTCACGGCCACACCCTCGCCGAGCTGCTATCATTCCCTTCGCCTGAGGTGAATACCGACGACGACGACGACGATCCTAGATGGACTGTAGAGTGGCATTTGCTCGGGCCAAGGATCTCGACGACGGCCTTCAACAACCTTCCTGTCCGCCTCGTCCGCCAGCTCTCCCCCATTCATCGTCGGACCCTGGCTTGCATCTACAATTTAGGTCTAGTTTGGGGCGCGCTGGGACTGCTGATCTGCGTCGGGATCCTCGTTTGGGAAGCTGGAGGCACGGCGAGCTGGCTATCGGGCGTCCTGCGTTCTGGCAACGGGGGTCGTGCGTCGGCTCGAGCTGGAAGTCAGACCGTCGGAGGACCAGGTTTGAAGCGGAGTGTCATCCAGCCTCTGGTCCGTAGCTTTCTCTGCCTCCTGTATTTTACGTGATCAACGTACTGACGCTTGTGGGTTTACGGTCCCAGATTCCGGGCTTGACTCTGCCCTGGTCGCACGCACCCATGCTCGTCGTCGCGTTCCTCGTCGGCCAGATGGTGCATGAGCCTGGCCACTCTATCACTGGTGCTCTGTCAGTCCTCTTCTCTACCGGTCTGATTTCATCTTTCACTGACGCCTCGACTGCTTTGGCAGATCTGGTCTCTCGACGCTGTTAGTGACGGTCCACCTGTCGCCCGTCTTTCCTTCGGCGTCCGTTCGACTCCCTTCAGTCGCTCTGCGCAACTTGCCAGCGCTGGAGAAGGCTCGGATCGGAGTTGCCGGTTGCTGGCACAATCTTGTCTTTGCTCTGGGGCTCTGGCTTGCGAGCGCTGGATTGGGGTTGACGCAGCGCTGGGTGGGCGGCGAAGGCCGCGTCGTGCTCGAGGTCCATGAGGTTAGTAGCCTCACCTGTTTTCTCATCTGTCAAAAAGCTGAGACCTTCCTTTCCTTCATCAGGCATCGCCTTTGCGAGGAGTCCTGCCGACAGGAGCCTTTCTCACCCACCTCGACGACCTTCCACTCGGCGTGCAACAAGGCGGCTCGTCGACATTGGACACGTCATGGGCCACCTATCTCAGCTCGAACGAGATCGTCTCTCAAGGCTGGTGCGTTCCACGCGCGACCTTCGAGGGTGAGTCGACCTTTCTTTGAGACGTCGGGCCGTCATCTCGATCTGACGCTCTCAAACTCCCAGCCGGACCTTCCGACTGCTGCCAGACAACGAGAGACGGTCGACAGGCCTCCTCAAACATCTGCTTCCTACCCTTAGCCGGTATCTCGAGTCAGGGACGATGTCTTTCGCCTGACATTCTCACCAGACCGCTCGGCTCTGGTCCCTCCGGCCGCTGCCCCTGCCCTTCGGAGGACGACCTCTGCATCGACGTCGACCCGTTTGAGCAGGTACTGCGGATCGGTTACACCGATCACTCATGCTCCGACGACCAGGTCTCCTGGGTGCTTTGGCAAGGCTCGAGATCACAGGTACTCCAGCAAGGTAAGCCTCCGCCTCGACGACGCTTCGATCTCGTGCCTCAGAGCTGACCCCTTCCCGTTACAGTCGTCACCTCGGCCTACCTCCCACCCCTCTTCCTTCAACCATCACTCTACCCTCTCTACCTTTACCTCTCGACCCTCGGCTCATACCTCCTCATGATCTCCTTCACCCTCGCGACGCTCAACCTCCTTCCGTTTCCGATCCTCGACGGCGGCTTGTGTCTCTCGGCCGCGCTTGAGTGGAAATTCCCGAATTCTGACACTGGAGAGAGAGTGTACGACTCGGAGGAAAGGGAGGAGGAAGGGAGGCTGGCGAGGAGGGAGGGACCGGAAGGGCGGAAGAGAAGGAGGATCGAGAGGGGGGTCGTTTGGACGGTGGGAGCGCTCGGCGCGTGGGTGTTGGGAGGCATGGTCCTCAAAGTCGCCCTGGGTGACTATGAATAAGCTTTGTTCAAATTCCGCTGTCAATACCTGAGCGTGAGGCAGGGTCATGGATGTGTGGAGGAGGTACGAACAAAGGACGGAGTTTGCGAGCGATGGTCTTGGTCAACGGATCTGGCTCCCCTTCCTCCATCTCCTCGTCCTCCTTCCCACCCATCCTCGACCATGCAAGCCAAAGCCGCCGTCAAGCGTTTCTTCCAGGGAGCTTCGCACTTCGGTGTCGTCGGTGCAAACTCTCAACCCCATCGATTCGGCTACAAGGGTGCGCTTGCGTCAAACCTCTGCTCATGAGCCCGTCGTCTGACCATCTACCCTTCCACCTCCGCTTCCGCAGTCTTCCTCTGGTACCTGCAGCACAGTCTGCCTGTGACTCCGATCACCCCGTCGGCCGAGACGGTGACCACGACGGCCTCCTCAACACCCCACCCCACGCTCGCCAGCATCTCGCAGCTCAACAACCCCATGACAACGTCCTTAAGCATCATCACGCCTCCACCCGCCACCCTCGCCATACTCGCCGAAGCACGCCGACTGGAGGTATTCTCGGTCTTCCTCCAGCCTGGGACGTACGATGCGGCCGTAGTTGACTTTCTGGAGGGGGATGCGTGGTGGGAGGGAAGATGGATCGGACCTCAAAGCGGGGGCAAGAGAGGTGACGGCGGTTGGTGCGTGCTCGTAGACGGCGAAGATGCTCTCAAGGATGCTGGGATGGATCGTCAGGGAAAGCTCTAAGGCGTGCCGATTCAGATGGAGATGCGTTCGAGTCGAGGGCAGCCTGTGAGCTTAGTCAAGGCGGAGTTTGGGCGTAGGCTGAGCGAGCGGCATCAGCGTCCTCATGGAGAACCCCCTCCTCCTCTGCCTTCAAGACCTCGAGCAAAGATGTCCTACAGTGATCCTTAGCGCGATCTCAGCCTGCCTGCTGTCGCCTAGATAGCTCGGGCGGGATGCAGAAGGCAGCGTCTGCCTTGTCGGAGGCAAAAGTTCGGCTGAGAATTTCGACCAGCGCCTGCGCGCAGACAGGGACGGACTCGAGCGCAAGAGACGGACACCTCAACCCGACCTCCAGCCTTCCCTCCCGACATGTCTGGCGTCCAGTCCTACGTCGTCAACGGTGCTCCGGGCCAGTCGTCCATCCCGGCATGGCTCACGCAGCGAAGCAAGAACAAGAAGGGCGCCAAGCGGGCAAAGACGAGTGCGCTCTCCTCTCTCAGCTCGTCCCTGGTCTCTCTGGACTGACCAGACAACCGACCTTACCTTTACTTCAGCCCACACTCTCGGATCGGTCGAGCTCATCCAGCACTGGGAGTTCCCCGAGGCCAGTCTGCGGATCCGAACGACGCCGGACGGCCACCATGCCATGGCGACGGGTGTCTACAAGCCCCAGATCCGGGTGTACGACCTCGACCAGCTCACAATGAAGTTCGAGCGACACACGGACCAGGAGAACGTCGACTTCTTGGTCCGTCTCCTCTGCTGCCTCTTCGAGCCCTGCACAGAGATAGTACTGACCAGCGGTCTGCGTCTCTGCTCAGATCCTGTCGGACGACTGGACCAAATCCCTCCACCTCCAGTCTGACCGTTTCGTCGACCTGCACACGCAGGGAGGGATTCACCACCGCACTCGAATCCCCCACTTCGGTCGTTCGCTCGGATACCACACCTCCTCCTGCGATGCCCTCATTGGAGCGACTGGGTCCGAGGTTTACCGTCTGAACCTCGAGAAGGGCACGTACCTCAATCCTCTCCAGATGCAGGCAGGTACCGCCGGAGTCAACGCCGTCGATATCAACCCTCGACATGGACTGTGGGCGTTTGGAACGGAGCGAGGCAATGAAGGAGGGTGTGTTGAGTTCTTTGACCCCCGGTCGAGAAATCGTGTGGGAATTCTGTCGCTGCCGTCGGAGAAGCTGCGACCGTTGACGTCGGCAACGACCTCGGAGTTCGACTACACACCGCTTGCGGTCACGTCGCTCTCGTCAAAGCTGGACGGACTCTCGTTGGCGGTCGGAACGTCGACGGGTCACACGCTGCTGTACGACCTGCGAAGTCCGAAGCCGTTCGCGCTCAAGGACCAGGGTTACGGACTGCCGGTCAAGCGTGTGCAGTGGCTCGAGGGTGGAAACAGGGTCGTCAAGGACGGACTGGTGGCAAGTGCAGACTCGAAGGTTCTCAAGATCTGGGACAAGGAGGAGGTACGTCCATCCGACCTTAATTGCATCCTCGTCGCCCGGCTGACTTCCTACCCTCATGTTTGCTTCTTCGCAGCCTACAAGCAACTTCACGTCCCTTACTCCTCCGACCAACCTCAACGACTTCCACCACATTCCCGGATCAGGTATGATCATGGTCGCCAACGAGGGCATCCACATGACCAACTACTACGTCCCCCAGCTCGGTCCGGCGCCCAAGTGGTGCAGCTTCCTCGACAACGTCACCGAGGAGATGGAGGACCACCAGGGAGGAGGTATCAGCAACTATCAGGACTTCAAGTTTGTCGAGCGATCCGAACTCGCTACGTACGTCGCGCCGTCCCTTCCTTTTTGGTCTTTCTGATCGCGCACTGACCTTTACTGCCATCCCCTTCACCCACCCAGACTCGGTATGGACCACCTGGTTGGCACCCCTCAACTCAAGCCGTACATGCACGGTTACTTCGTCTCGCTCAAGCTGTACGACGCCGCTCGCCTCATCGCCAACCCGTTCGCGTACGCCGAGCACCGCGAAAAGGTCATCAAGGAGAAGCTCGAGAAGAAGTCAGAGTCGCGCATTCGGGCTCGGCGGGAGGAGACGGCCGTCAAGGTCAACAAGGACCTGGCCGAGAAGGTCAAGCGGGAGGAGGAGCGACGAAAGAGGAAAAAGACGAACGACGGGGAGGAGGCCGGCGAGACGGACGAGCAGGGACCCGGCGAGAGCGTGCTCACCGACCCTCGATTTGCCAAGGTCTGGACCGACAAGGAGTTCGAAGTCGACATGGGAAGCAGAGAGTTCTTGCTCAAGAACCCCGTTGCGGCACCAGTCGTGCGTCGATTCCTTTCAGCCCCTCCCGCTGCCCTCGCTGACCCTGATTCGACATCTCCCTACCCTTACAGAAGCAGAAGACGGTGGTCGAGGAGGAGGAGGACTGGTCAGACCGACGATCATCCGATCCGGACGACAGTACAGACGAGGAGAGCGCGAGCGAGGACTCGGACGACGAGGGCCGTACGTACCTTATGCTCACCTGGCCCCCGGTTCTCAAACAGAGTCTGACCTAGCCTTCCTTCTGCTCATGCTGTTTCAGAGCTCATGCATTTCGACCCTCGAACCATGCCGAAGTCGCAGAACCCGCTCTTCCGACCTGGGCCCAAGGCGCAGCCCGGACCCAAGCCCCAGCTGGTCGCCCTTGGTGCTGGTCAGGAGGAGCGCGTGCTCTCGTCGTCGAAGCCGCTGTCGTTCGGCCAGCGGATTAAGAACAAGGCGCTCGAGAGCGGCGGCTCGGGCTCGAACCAGGCGTCGGCGGCGAGCGACCTCGAGGCCGGCATCATCTCGCGCAAGCACCTCAGCGACGGCGGCATGGAGATGTCGTTCATCCCCAAGTCGGGCCCTGTCAAGGGCAAGGGCAAGGAGATCGAGGGCATCGTTGACGACGACTTCCGACCCGACAAGGGCGCGGTCGCACGCGAGGCTGCCCGGGAGAAGAAGCGGCGCGGGATCGAGGAGTTCGGAGCCGGCATGGAGCGCGGGGGAGAGGAGGCCGAGCGTGTGCGCGAGGAGGACAAGGTCGGACGGCAGAAGCGCAGGACGGGCGGCAGGAGTGCGAGTGGAAACACGTTCCGCAAAATGTGATCCTGCTCTCGTCTTTGATCTTGCATGGCCTCGTTTGCTGCGACTCTTTTTCTCTACGAGCTGATGTGCAAGGAGGAAGTCATACATTCGCGATACTTTAGCAGTCTACAGCAAATTCTTAGTTTTGAACAGTCTTTGCGACGGTGATGGCAGCGGCCTGTTGCAAGTGGAGACGTTCTGCGTCAGTGAACGACCAAAGGTAACCAATTTTTGACGAATGAAAGGACGCACGACGGAAGTGGAGATGAACGGCGTGACGATGTACGCCAGAAAGATGATGCGGGCGATCTGGCCCTCGATTTCCTCGGTGATGTCGGCCAGGTCGGCAATGGCGCAGAGCGTGAGCGCGGGAGGTCCGACGGGGGCGATGGCCAGAACGAGAGCCATCATCGGATCAGACTATTAAGTCAAGCAAAAGGACGAGTCAACGTTCGCTCAAAGATGGATGACGGAACAGCAATGGACTCACGATGAGGTCGGTGTAGTTGACGAGGGCCCAAACTCCTCCGATAGAGAGGGCAGGGACGAGCAGAAAGCGCCAGGCAAATAGCAGTCCGAGGAAGATCTTGGGCACGCCGACCGAGGGCTTGGACTTGAGCGCCGAACCGAGAACGAACCTGTAGGTTCAATCCGCAAGAGAAAACAGAGATGGATTAGCCTTGACGACGAGAGACGAATAGACAGGCGAGAGGACGGGCAACGTACATCTGAAGGGCCGTGAAGAGCCCTCCCAGCTTCTTAATGCTCTGTGTGACGGGGTCCACCCATCCTCCCCACCCTTTCTCAAAGACGACACCGCGAGTTAACGGAATCATGCCAAAGGCGATGGCGAGCAGACCTCCCACGAGAGGAGGGTTCAGGGCGCCCGCAGAGACCTTGCCGATCTTGCCGATCTTGCGCGAAATCGTCTCGACCTTGCCGCCCTTCATGCGACCTGGCAGGAGGGGAGCGGACTCGTCTGCGTGTTCCGGGAGGGAAGCGGTTGACGAGGCGGGCGAGGACGAGGTGGACGGCGCGATGTCGTCGTCTTTCGAGTTGGACGGGAGGAAGGGGGATTCGAGGTACGAGTTGGGACTCATGAGGGTTGGACCCAGGGCGAAGCGAGTCAGGTTTCCGACGAGTGCGTTGATCCTGCATGTAACGAGACGTCAATAAATCAGGCAAGGCCGAAGGGGGGAGGGGAAAAGAAAGGGGGACAAAACGAACAAGAGAAGGACCCGACCGCGCTTCAACAGCTGCTCGGCCGTCTCGCTCCCCTTTAGCAATCCGTCCAAGCTCCCAGCCGCGCTCAGGCTCTCGATCAAGAGCAGCGGAAGGCTGGTGACATTGTTGAACACGAACGAGGGCACGAACGGCGAGGGGATTATCTTGCAGACCTTGAGCGTCAGGGCGAACGCAAGTGACAGGAGCTGAAACGAGATTGCCCAGACGGGGATCGGCCAGACTATCGCAAGAGAAAAGGGAGAAACCCGAACGAAAATTAGCCCCTCAACGTTCTTCAGGTCGAAAGTCCAAGGGGCAGGAAAGGCAGCAAGGAAGGGGGGGAGGGGAGCGAGGACTGACATTCCTTGAGGTTGGACCAGGTCGACGACGGACCCATCTCCGAGAAGAGAAGGCAAGGCAGGAAGACCATCGTCCCCAGCTTGGAGATGTTCTGCTCTCCCTCTTGCGTGATCAGCCCGTACTTGCGCGCTGCGTAGCTGTGTGAGGAGGGCACGGAAGGGAGTGGGGAGTCAGTGAGGAGTTCGGAGGGAAGGGAAGGGAGCTGGCCGCCAGTCAGACATACCCAAACGCCAGGACGAGCAGAACGCTAAGCGAGGCCTGGGTGGCAGACAGGGTCGTCTCGAGGATATCCGAGCCCATTCTGATTGTGCTAGGTTGGGATCAGGGTGTAGGTTGAGGTAAGGAAGAAGGGGAGGTCGTCGAGATCCCATCGAACGCGAGACGGCCCAAAGCTCCGCCCCCATGACGCGCTCCCTTTCTCGAGTCTCAGAGACCTGCACTTGCACCACGACCGCGCGCCTTTTCGAGGACACAATGGGTCATTCTTGTATCTGCAGAAGGCGAGCTAACGAACGGAAGGGTCTGATGTACAACGAGCAAAAAGAGAGGTGCGAGATGGAAACGACGAGTGGTCGGATGAAGGTCAGGCAGAGAAAGGAAAACGATCGGAAGGAAGAGCAAGTCCCCTCCGAGGGAATGTATCGACGTCGAAGCTTAGAAGCTTAGAGCCAGGCTAATCTTGGTCGATTGCAGAGAGGGAGGAAGCTTTTTAGGCAGCAGTGGCGAACCCGACGGCGTCTCGTCCCTTGTCGTAGACGGTGTAGAACTTTCGGAGGAAAGCGTCACCTGACAAGAGCCAACAAAGCGTCTATTTGTCAGTCTCGCGTGCAACGGGAGAGATGGGTAGGGAAGGAAAGAGGCAAACGCACCAATGATCCAGATAGGACCCATAGGAGCAGGGATGTCCATGCCCATAAAGGCCGAGATGCACGTCCCCCCAGCGTCGAGAGTGTAGTCCGAGCCAGAGAGGGCGTAATCCTTGCCGCCAAACTTGAAAGCAAGCTCGGGCAGGTCCTTGACGGTCGCGCAGTCGACTGTGTACTGGCCGTTCCAGCCCTTGGTGGCTCCGATCTCCTTGTTGAGCATCTCGGCGATGTCTGCAGATGCAACGCACGAAAAGGGGCACAGCATCGTCAGTACTCTGAGCGAGAGATGAAGTGGGTTCGAAGAGCGAGAACGGACCAGTGGGAACGGCGATGAGCGACGTTCCAGTGTCGATGGCAGCCCCGGTGCCCTCGAGCTCGAGCTCCTCGTCTCCAAACTTGATGCCCTCGAGCTCAACCTCCCAGTACCCCTTCCTTCGAACAGGAACGTAGTCAATCTTGCCCTTGTACGCGCTCTTGTCGACGCCGCCAAAGATGGCCTCGCCCCCGTCCTCCTCGGACGAACCCATCCTGAACGAAAACACGGGCTCGTCGAGCAGGCCCTGCTCGATCATGTTGTAGAACGGAGGGACAATGTGGTTCACCGAAATCGTGTCGTACGCCAGACCAAAGATGCCGTCAAACTTGCCGAATGCGAACGCGAGGCCGGGCTCCTTGGTCGTCTCTGCAAAGTCCTGCTTCTTGACGGTCAGGTCGCCGATCGAGAGCGTGTCCTGCGAGACGTAGCCCTCGACCGAGCCGGATCCGTACCGGATCTCGAAGTCGGTGCCGTTGGCCTTGTAGGTGGATGAGGCGGACGAGTCGAACTTGGAGTGCAGCTGCACAGGAAAAGATGGGGAGTCAGTAATTAGCGATCTCGGTGGAGGGACGTGCAGCGCCGCAGGACGAGGAGGGACCGCCAAAAGCAAGTGGCAACCACAGCGAGCCGCAGCGCACGAATGAGAAGGATGATACGAGGGACGCACGAAGCAGGCAATGGAGGTGCACTGAGATCCAGGGACCCAAAGGTTGGATGATCCAGTGTCGAGGACGACCTTGAACAGCTGAGGAGGCGTTCCGAGCTCAATCTCGGCAAAGTACTGAGCGTTCATGTAGTCTGCGAGAGTGCGAATCGAATACGGATCGAGTTAGCCAAGAGTTGCTTGTGGATGGATGGATGGATGGAATGCAAAGGAGGGGGGGGCTGACTGCTGAGGGGTACGCCGTGCTGGCCCGAAGTGGTGAACTCGCCCTCGGCCTGTCGAACGGTCACGTCCCGCTCCTTCTGTGTCCAGAAGAGGGGCTCGCCCTTGTCGTTCTTGTGCTTGCGGCCGCTGCGGCCGTTGGCGGGGGCGAGCCGGATCTGGTCGTCGGCGTGGACGGGGACGAAGGGGGCCTGCGAGCCGCTGTACTTGTGGGCGAGGTAGGCGCTGTGGTTCTCGACCTGCTGGAGCGTGAGCTGCTCGTCGCCCTTGTGGATCTTCTTGAGCGGGAGCCTGCCGGAGAGCGGGAAGCGTCGAAGAAGTGTCAGTTGTGTGGACTGGAACGCAGCGAGGGCTGAGGATCGGAGGGAAGGAAGGGAAGCGAGAGAGATGGGTGGCAACGCTGGGGGAGAGATCTGCGGAAGAAGACACGGACCTGTGTACGCCTGCCGAGACGGATGAGACGGCGATGGCCGAGAAGACGAGCGCAGACTTGATGTTTGGGAGCATGGCTGTAGGATGAGGGTATGGGAGAGAAAGGGAGGAATGGAAGGAACGCTCTGAGACTGTTGCTCTCGCTTGATCGAAGCGCAGTGACGAGTCCAAAGTGCACATGCACTTTTCAACAAGGGCGGAGTTCAACGAGTCAGTTTTGGGCCTTACTTGTCGCCGTCCTGCCCACTCTATCCTCGCCTTCCGATCTGTCCCGAAGTCCAACTCTACTCTACTCCTCTGTTCTTGGCCTGCAGCCAAACTGCTCTCAAGCCACTTCAAAAGGAAGGAGGTCTTCAGCGTGTGTCTGTCTCTCCAGAGCCGCACGATCCTCCCGCCCGCGCCCTCTCCTGCCCCAACGCCCCAGCCCAGCCAACTCTCAACCCTCAACAACCATGACCCACCCCCAGCCCAGCCCACCCTCCTCGTTCGAGGCCGAGCAGGACCTCCTCGACCGTCTCCTGCGCGAAGCCTTTAAGCCCAGCTCGCCCGAATTTGAGTCGTACACCCACGTCCGTCCTACTCTCCCTCTCTTTCCTCGCTCCCACACGTGTGTCCCCTCGAGATCACTCAACTGACCCCTTGTTCCACCCCGCCCCGCTCGCTTATAGCTGTCGAACTACTCGCTGATCCCAGAATCGACCACAGCCAAGGAGATTGGCCTCGCAGCGAGCTTCAGCGCCGTCAAGCAGTTCTTCATGACCGAGCACGGCCTGCTCGGCGCTGGCTGGGCGGAGTGGCAGATCCAGCCGTCGGGAGGGGATGAGATCCTCGCCTGCTGGTGCGTTCCTTTCCGCTCTCTCTTTTGAACGCTCGTGTGGGACCACTCGATGTGTTGAAGACGTGGTGCTGACGCCCTGTCCGTAAATCTTGACTTTCTTGGCCTCTTTCACAGCGTCCGACACGCCCAGGACGCCATCCTGACGTTCATCAGCTACACCCACGCCCGCCAGCTTCAAGCGGGTGGCTACACCCAGGCCAAGGAGATCGCTCGAAAGTCGCTCGTCCAGGCGCTCGTTAGGTCGGGCGACCTTGTTGCTGTGGGCGGATCGGGAGCGAGCGACGAGGCGAACGAAAAGGCCAGAGAGAGCTGGGGCAAGAAGGTCTGGCATGCAGAGGATGAGGTCCGTTTCCCTTTCACACTCTCCCTACTTGATGGCCACGCGCGTCTCTGACTCGCTCGGTCTTTTTGGCTTTTGTGTTTGCAGGGTTCGGTCCTCGAGGTACCGCACCTGTCGCCGTCCCTCCAGCCCACTCCGACGTCCCTCGTCTGCTCCTCCTCCCCTTCCTCGCCCACGCTCCTCTCCCTCAACCCTCTCCAGTCCTCGCCCTACTTCGCAAGCACAACATCCAATACCAACCCGCCGCCGCACACGCCGGCCGACTCGCCCCTGCTTCGACCGATCTCCCTGCCCAGCCCGACCGAGGCTGAGTGGAGGAGGCACGACGAAGTGGACGAGGGCGAGAAGACGCCGACGAACGAGCGGCACGGGTGGGAGCTGCCTATCGTCTCATCTCAGAGGGGTTGAGATCCCACCCCCGTCCTTCCTGCTTGCCTTCCCTTTCTGCTCCTCAATCTAAACAAACGATGACGCATCTTCCCCTTCTCTTACTTCTCACCACATTTGTACCACCTTAACTGAACACACTCACACACAACATCCCCCATGCCCTTTTACGCCCTTTCCTCAATAGAACATCACGCCCCCCCCCCCCTTCCACTCCACGTAGACTTTCCTTCCTCCACACCCCATGACATATCCCCCTCTGTCCCGCGTCCGTTTGTTCGCGCTCAGTCCCCTTTGTTGTTACTTCTCTCAAAATCCGCCTTTGCCTGCTTGACTCATACCCGATCTCGCAAGCCGCAAGCCGTTGGACGGGGAGAGGGAGAAAGCTTTGACCGCACCTTGCATTCGATACAAAAAGGTGGTGCGAAAGGAAGAGGAGTGGCAGACCACCCCAGACCCTCCGACCCAAAAAGGACACAAAAGAAAGCACAGAAAGCACACAATCCCGGGAACCCGAAAAGTCCTCTTCTCCAGTTCTAACCGCAAAACCGCCCTGTCTACCAAGATCTAGGTTGAAAAAGGTCTAGAAAAGAGAGGGAGTCCGCCCTGTCGCCGAGGACGGTTTTTTAGACGTAAGGAGGGCCGAGGAACTTGGCCCAGGTCGTCAGGACCTGATCGACGACGAGGAGGAGGACACCTCCTCCGGGAGCGAGTCGCAAGACCTTGGGGAGCTGCAAAGATCGAGGAGGACAAGGTTAGGATTCAGAGTCGGCTGCTCATCGGAAAGAGAATGAGAAGCAAGGAGATGTGAATGAGAAAGGATACGCACGAAACCCCTGTAGAGCGCACCAGCACCCTCGTTCTTCGCAATCTTCGCGCACTCAACGACCGTCCACCCGATCCGGTCTCCAGCGGGCAGGGCCTGCGCGCGCGACTTGTACACGTCCGCGGGCGTGTTGAGTGCCGTTCCGACGAAGCCTCCGATCGATCCCGCGATGAAGTTGTTTCGGAGCGTCTCGCCCTTGGACTGGAGGGACAGGATGTGGAAGGGGTGGGGTGTTCGAGTCAGGAAGAGGAGAGGTCGCTCGATAGTAAGAAAGCTTTCAACGACGTACCTCAGCTTTGGGGAGGAAAGTTCGAACAGAGTGGATGCATCCGAAGTAACCACCGTTCCAGAGGACGTGCCTACCAACACGACCCACCCTCGGTCAGCCTCTGATTCTCAAAACAACCCGCAAAGCAAGGTGACAGAGGCAAGAGAAAGGTGAGCACACCTCCAGAAGGTCGCCTCCATGCCTCGGTAGAGACCCAACGGACCGGAAGAGGCCATGACCTGCTTAATGACGTCGAGCGAGCCGGCGTAGTTGGCCTTGGGGTCTTGCAACTTCGAAATGTCAGAAGCGGAGCTCGAGTCAGTCCGGCGTCCTCAAAGGTTACCCAGTACGCAAAAGAGCAAAGACTTGGACGGGGGAGAAATAGCAGGAGAATGGGCACTAACCCGGATCTTGACACCCTCGAAGGGCGTGACGATCAGACTCTCGGTCGCTCCGGCAGACATACCGGTCAAGATCGAGAGCGACTGGGTCATCGGGCTTGCGCCGCCGTTGGTGTAGACCTTGCCCCACGAGTCGTTGGCAGCGACTGTTGAAGAATACCAGGAGAGACGGGGAGTCAGTCGTTGCGATCTCGAGAGGACGACAGGGCTCTCGTCGGTCTTGCGAAAACTCCGAGGCCTGCAACCCGACGCTCCCTCGTTCACTCTGGCAGCAAAAAGGAAAGGAACGCACACTTGATGGCTCGCTTGGGAGCCTCGAGCATCAGGGGAGGGATGATTCCTCTGTACAGACGTCCGACTCTGGAGTTTTGATAACCGCGGCGGAGAGCGAGACGAGAGGAGAGAGGACGACAGGAGAGGCTCGTCAGTGCTCAACCCTTTCCCTTCAACCAAACCCCGAGTCTCCTCCTCCATATAGCTCTCGCAGATGCAAGGCAGCAGAAGAGAATGAGAAATGAGAAAGGAGAAAGAAAGGGAGAAAGACGCACCCTTCAGCGGCTACAATCTCCTTGAACATGGTGACCATTCCGACCTGCTTGCCCTTTGCGAGCTGCTGGCGCGTCTTGACCGTATCGAGCGGGAAGAGCAGGCAGAGCTCGGTTACACCCGCGATCGCACCGGCGGAGAAGTTGACATAGACTGGCAGACGAGAGGGAGGAGAGAGGGAGAGGGATTCAGCCGGAGGGAGGTCGTCAAAGACGGCTCATCGTGCAAGGGGGAAGACGTACAGGGAAGAGCTGCGAGTTCGGAACAGCACGCAGAGCGAAGACCGACAGGAGAAAGGTCAGCTTCTTCCGTCCTCGATGAGTCGTAGGCATCGTTGCTTCTGTCCTCTCCTCCAATCCAGTGCTCGCCAAACACCCGCCCGTCTGTCTGTCTGCCATCGCTCGTCCGACGGGCCGGACCGCACTCTCGTCCGCTCAGCAGGCAAGGAAGACAAGGACGCACGCTTCTTCTGTCCAGCGGGAGTAGGGGCGGCCATCTTGGAGGGAGAGCTGGTTGAGAGAGAGGGAGGGCGGGAGGAGACAGGGTCGGAGGAGCAGGAGAGCACGAGTGCGGGGAGAGACGACGGACAAAGGCGGAGAGGAGACTCTTCGGCATCGACCCACCGAAAGAATTCATGACAAGGCACTTTCACCGCGTCTCGACAGAAACGATTTGCTGAGGGTCGTAAGGTCATTAAAGAGAAGGGTGGATGGTTTGTCGCAAAAGTGTCGTCTCGGCCTCGCCCTTACTTTCCTCCTCGTCGCTTCTTGCCCGCGTTCCCTGCGCCCTCCGCTCCAGGACGCTTCTTGGACGCAGCCTCCTCCGCCTTGAGCCTCTTGGACTCGGCCGCTCGCTCTGACATTTCCGATTGGAGCTTCTCGAAGGCCGCGTCGTCGATCTGGAGAGGGCAGCGCAAAAGTGAAATCGGGTAAGCCGTTGAACAAGAGTGATGGATGGAGAAGGGACGTACATCAGCAGGCGCCGCGTTCTCGTCTGCCTTCTTGCCCTTCTTGCCCTTAGCTCCTGAAGGTGGAGCCTTGGCCTTGGCCTCGAGTCCAGCGATCAAGCTCTCAAACCTTTGCTCGCCCCCTTGCTTGCGCCGAAGCATCAGCGCCTTCAATCCCTCCAGATCGCCCTCGTCGTCCTCGGCATCGACAGCCTTGCCCTTCAACTTGGACTTTCGAACCTTCTTGTCGGTCGCCTTGCCCGACCCGTAGAACTCGTCCCACACACCAAGCGCTTTTGCGTGCTCCTCCGCCTCTCGCGCCTCGCGCTTTTCCGCGACAGCGCGCTTCTTGATCGCCTTGGTGTCCGTCGACGTCTTCGTCCAGAGGTCGGTGGATTCGAGCGTGCCGGCCGCGAGAGCAGCGTTGATGAGGGCGATGAAGCGGGTTTCGTCGGAGGACGAGCTGAAGACGACCTCGGTCATCATGTCGGGCAGCGAACCATCGTGGAGCTCGTAAGCGGCGTAGAGGTCCGCCTTCTCTTCCTCCGTGCCTTGACGCAGAGAAGTGGAGAGCAGATGTCGGGGTCAGCAGCCTCCTTGACGAGGTGAATTCGCCACAGAGCGAAACGCACCTTGGTAGGCGTCCTTCATCTCGTCCATCTTACCCCTCGTCACCTGCTCAAAGACTTCCTCAAAGTAGGCGTCCCAGCCTTTTGATTCGCCCTCCTCGAGGAAGGACGCCTCGTTCGTTCGGCCCGTGTCGTCGTAACTGTGCAGAGCGAGATCGCATTTGCAGATGGAAACGCGCGGAGTTTGAGGAGGAAGGGGCAAGGAAAGGACCAGAGCCCGGTCAGCAGTGTCCTCTCAAGGAAGGCGAGTTGGGCAACGAATGGCGAAGGTGACAAGGGGGAAGGCCGCGCACCTCTTTCGCCGGGCTTCGTCTTTGAGGACGGCGTACGCGAACCCGACCTGCTGGAAGACGGTCGACTCTTGCTCGCGCTTGGCCTCGGACGCGGACGCGTGCTTGTCCGGGTGGTGGAGGAGGGCCGACTTGCGGTAGGCTTTCTATAAGAGCGAGCGGTCGGGTATAGGGATCAGGGTGAAAAGAGAAGGTTGTTGATCGGAGCGGGAAGCGACGGTGAGCTCGAGTGCGAGAGAGGAGAAAGCGCGTGTGGAGTGTGGAGACGAACGTTGATATCCGCAGTGGTTGCGTCCGGTGTGATTCCGAGGACGGTGTAGAGGATGTTGTCTTCGTGGTCTGGGAAGAATTGGCTGATGGGGTCTGCGTCGTCCATCGTGCAAGAGGAGATTGGGTGCGGATGGAGGAGGACAGCAAGAGGGCGGACTTGGACGCGTCCTGGGCGGAGGGTGGTGAAATTCAAAGTCCGACAAGCCTTGCCTTTGAGCTCTTGCGACGCGCCTCTCCTTCCTCCTTCTCAGACACCCTCTACAGAGCTGGACTCTCTCTTCTCCCATCTGACAGTCGCAACACACACACACACACACACACACACGCGTGATACACACGCACACAACACTCGTTTCACAACAACACACAGCAGCCTCAATCTTGGCCCTTACTCAGCCCATTCCCTCTCCCTCGGCGCGTCGATAAGCAGTACAAGCAACACACGCTAACGATGGCCCAGGTCTCCTCCCTCGCGTACGTCCCTCGCCCAAGACCCCTCTTAACGCTGCACTGGCTGAACTCGTCTTCTCTTGCAGTGTCAGCACCCTATTTGGAACCGTCGTCCTCGGCGACAAGACGTACACGGGCTTCTCGACTGTCTTCAGCAGAGTTCGGGTCACGGCGACCGCAACCACCCCTGCTCGAGTGACGACCTCGTCCACGACTCCCAGAGTCGTCGCGACGCGTACGTGTTCCTGCTCTACGTCACTTGCTAAGTGCATCGTTGTGCTGACGCCCTCTCGCTTCTGCCTGCCATCCAGCGACGGTCACTTCGTCGTCCTCCTCGGTCGCCGTTCGGACCACATCCAGCAGCTCGTCCTCCTCATCTTCATCCTCCTCCTCCGCCAGCGCGCGTACGGCCGCAATCACTTCCAGGGCGCCAACGACAACCAGTCCCACGACTTCTTCCACCTCGACCAGTATCCGAAGCTCTTCGTCCCACACCTCGTCCTCGCCTTCGTCCGCCTCCTCGGCCTCAGCTTCCACCGTCGCCAACGCCGCCAAGAGCACCAGTGCCCTCTCGCCTCTCGCTACCAAGCTCATCATTGCCGCCGCCGTCGTCGGAGGCGTGGTCATCCTCGCCCTCGTTGTGGGCTTCGTCATGCGGCGCATGCGCCGGAAGCGACGATCCGAGCTCAACGACCTGATGGGTTCCGAGCTGCAAGAGTCGCCCGGAGCGGGAGGTATGAAGGGCGGCTACGGAGGGTCTGACCCCTGGGCGTCGTCGACCAGGGACGACGTCGACCACGAAGCGTACGGCGAGAAGACGCTCGGGGCGGGAGCGGCCGGCTTTGGGTCGGGCAACTTCGTCAACGCGCTCGGACGGAGCGAGCGGCCGGTTAGCCCTCTGCCTGCGGGAGGAGCTGGCATGTACGGGGCTGGTTACGCTGCGAGCGAGGTTAGCCTTCACGGTCAGCCCATGGGCATGGACGGGATGAACAACGCTGGCATGTACGGCATGGAGGTCGGCCAGAACGTGAGTCCCTACTTTCATTCTCCGAACTTTTCCTCTCCTCGCGAGAACACGACCCCTGACGTGCTTTTCTAAACTAAGTCCTACGGTAACCTCGGGCACGGCTACCCTCCTAGCAGCCCCTACCACCAGCCCGCGCCCGGCCAGTACTTCCAGCAGCAGCAGCCACAGCAGGCTTACGGAGACAACGCCTACCCTGCCTACCCGTCCATGCCGTCCACCGTTGCGCTCGCGTCCACCTACCCCGACCAGTCGTACGACAACCTGTCCGCCCAAGCGCCGTACAACACCCAGCTCGCACCCGCTCTCGCCGTCATCCCCCCGGCGGACACCCCCGCTGCTGCGCCCCAGAGCACCGGTACGCTCATGCGCGTCGTTCGAGGGTTCCAGGCCACGCTGGCGGACGAGCTTCAGATCCAGCCGTTCACGACGCTGCTTTTGCTGCAGACGTACGACGACGGCTGGTGCCTGTGCGAGGACCTCGAGACGCACGCTCAAGGAGTCGTTCCCAAGGACTGCCTCGCCGCACCTGAACTCGTTAACGGGCAGATGGAGACGGGCAAGCGGGCCATGACGCCCACCAACGCTGGACTGGGCACGCCGACAATGGCGGCCTCGCCTCCTTCGACATCGAACCTCCCGCCCACCCCTGGTGGATCGACCCAGCCTGCTCCGGCACCGATCGTGGACGAGAAGCGCGCGCTGGCAGCTGCCGACGCTGCCGACGCTGCCGCCGCTGCAGGAGGAGGGTCTGCCTTCCCCGAGGCTGGACCGGTCCCCTACGAGGAGGAAGACTCGCAGGCCGCTCGACCGCTCCCTACTCTCCCTCCACCATCCTTCTCCGAGTCGAACCTCTTTGCCCAGTCTCAAGGTGCTCCCCCGGCGCTCGGTGCCAACGAGTACCCGAGGGAGAAGAGCGTCGCCACCCCTCCTCCTCGCCTGGACGGACTCGACTTTGGCCCTCAGATGAACTCGCCCTCGGGCTCGCACGCGTCGAACTCGCGGATCCCGAGGATCGACACGATGAACAGCCTCGCGCCGAGCGAGCGGCAGGAGAGGCGGAGCTCGCTGATGGACTCTGTTAGGGCGGCGGGCGCGTATCTTGAGGGCAATGGGTCGCAGACGTCTTCGGGCTACGCTCAGTAGACAACCTGTCCACTTTTCTTTCCTTCCCCTCTCTCTCTTTCTCTTCGAGAATCTGTCCTTCTCCCTTTCCAGTCACTACAGGTTCTAGTGCTGTCCATAGTCATTTCCCCGAACGCCCGATCTATCTAGTCTTCTCGAACCCCCGCCATGGCTGTCTGTATCCCCCTCCAACTACCCCCCTTCAAACTATCCTACATCTCCTCCGTACATCTTCTTTCTTCCTGGGTCTTCATTTAACGCCTTTCTTTCAAACCAAACGTGGAGTTGTTGAGAAAGTGCAGGTCGACGTCATGGCTTGAAACTCCGCCCATCGAGCGATCTCGGAGGGAGGACCAGTCAGCCCATCTCGCACCTTCTCTCCTTTCTCCCACCCTTCACCCTTGCCTGCATGTCCTTTCGGCTGTCAACTCGCCTCATCAACCCTCGCACCTTCAGTCGATCCTTCGCCAGCTCCTGCACCATGTCCAGCACCCAGCTCCCCAAGCCCAACACCGACGCGCCCGCAAAGAAGATGGTGAGCCCGCTTGCTCTGCTCCCTTCCACCCTCCCGTCTCTCCTCTTCGAGGTCGCACCTCTTCTAACCACCCCCTTCGTTTGCCCCCTGCTGCCAGGTCTACTTCCCCGGCATGACGGCCGACCTGCCCAGCCGGACGTCGGACTTTCGCACCGTCCTCCACACCGGCCTCTACTCGCAGATCGTCCTCATGACCGTCCCCATCGGCGGCGAAATTGGCGAGGAGGTCCACGCGGTCGATCAGACGCTCGTCTTCACCAGTGGGTTGGGCAAGGCGATCGTTGGTGGGGAGGAGCAGGAGGTGAAGGCGACTGACATGGTCGTCGTTCCTGCTGGAACGCGACATAATTTTGTCAACTCTGGAGAGGTGCCCTTGTCTCTGTTTACCGGTACGTTTCCCTCTGCTCGCTGTCCTTTCTCGAACGGACGAGTCTGACTCTTGGGTTCCTTTTTCGTCTGCCAGTGTACGCGCCGGCCGAACATGCGCCCAACACCGTCCATGCGACCAAGGAGGAGGCGGACAAGCACGAAGACGATGGGACGGACGAGGCGCCAGACTGGAGCCAGAAGACCAAGGCTGAGAACAACATCAAGGAGGAGTAGATCGCCTCTGCTCGTCCGGCGCATGCTTTCTCTCAGGGTTCTCCCTCTACTGTAGCTCTTTCCCTCCATCTCATGTAGCGCTCGCTTTAACTTTTCCAAGACCAGTCTCGAATGAAAACGCGACACCAGTAGCAAAATAAACGTCATCTTATGCCGACTCGAGAGCTCGGAACACCTCATCCAGCCCTTCGAAGTGAATGACCTGGCTCCACCGCTCGCCAAACATCGTCGTTCCACCTCCGATCACGACTCCCTCGACGAAGATGGCCGCCTTCAGCCACTCCTCGCTCGAGCGAGTCCATTTGGCGACCGACACGGGCGTTGCTGATGGCAGGTGGGCGATCTTGTCGCTGATGGATGCGAGGAGGAGGAGCGAACGCGTGGCCTCGACGGGTCGGAACGCTGGAGGTGTCCGGATCGGAAGCGATTTCGAAGGAAGAGACGCCGTTTCGGGGAATAGAGACGGCGTCGAGAGGCCCATGACCGACTCGTCCGTAAAGTCTACGCCAAGCGAGATGAGCGCCCGGAGTTCGTTGCGGCCCCAAGCGAGCAACTCCTTCTCCTTGCCCTTCCGCTCGGCGATGGCTCGCAAAGGTGCTCGGAGGGCCTCCCAGGCAAAGAAGAGGTCAACCTTGGGCATCTCTCGCGAGGGCGAGTACGTCCCGTCCAGCTCTCGCGAGAGCTCCGTTCGACGCTTGACGATCGCGGCCAGCTGCGAGTTGCTGGTCGCCTCTTCTCCCTTAACCGTCAAGAACTTTTCCTCGTCCTCCGAGGTTTCGCGGATGAACTTGATGACCTTGTCGGTTCGCTCTCGAACGCCGGTGTCGAGACTGTCGGCCTGGCAAAGCTCGCACTGACAGACGCCTCCGAAGAACTTGGCCAGACGAGGTTGGCGGAAGGCGAGGGGAAGGTCGGGGACGTAGGAGGCGAAAACTTCGGTCCCGGCAGGAAGGAATTGACTCGCTCGGGTGATCTGGAAGTCGCCGAAGAAGGTCTGCATTGCCGAAGGACTACGAGTCAGCACTGTCTCCACATGAGTAAAAGTAGTCGGTGACAAACGTACGTGAGAAACCGTCCAGGTGCAGGAATGGTTGATCATCGCACTCTCCGAGAACAGAGCTCCGGGCGCTGCCTCCACCGAGTACTCGATGACGTCGCCCCTGATCTCAGGAATGGGCAACACCTTGAACGCGGTCGAGGCGTTCCAGAAGCTGGCGCTGAAGATAGCCTGCGAGTCGAGTCGAGCTGGTCCTTGAACGGCCTCAGTGGGCGCTGGGAGGTCGAGGTCGGCGAGAGCGACACCATCCTCGTTACCGAGGAAGAGACCGTAGACCTTGCTCGCCAGTTCGGGCTGGTCCATGAGTCGCCAAAGGACGTTTTGGACGTAGACGAGAGGAGAGGACGCGTCGACGATGCTCCTCTGAAGATTGTAAACGACGAGGCGAGGAGACGTCGGGAGATCGGAAATCGAGGCCGAAGCGATTGACTTGATCCCTAGAAGGACTTCACCGGGCTGAACGTCACGAGTCGTGAAGAGTCCTCGACCTCCGCCGGTTGTCGAAGCACCAATCTTGACAGGTCCAATATGATTGGCGGCGTGGGTGATAGAGGCGACTCCTCCAGAGGGACCATCGAGGGCGGTTTGGTACAGCGCAGAGATGTCGTACTTTCCCGTCTCGACTTCACGCAGACGGGCGTGACAAGCGACAACCCCCTCCTGCGCAGGGGTCGACTGGGCGTCCGATTCGAGGGACTGCTGGTAGGCGACCAGCGCATGAGACCAGCGTCGAAGGGAGTACAAAGCTTGAGCCTTGACAAGGAGCATTTTGACAGTGTTTCCTTCGTTCGAAGACAGGGCGGCCTCGGCGTCGAGGATGGCCTGCGTGAACCGCTCAAGTTGGAGATTGAGCGTGGCCCGTCGTGCAAGTAGACGCGAGACCTTGGCGTCCGACGAGTACTGGGCGATCCCGAGCGAGTACGAGCGCAGCGCGCGTCGATAGCGTCCCGTTTGAAGGTCCTGAAAAAGAGAGGAGGAATCTTGTCCGCTTGAGTGGCGCTTGGCGAGTTCGGGGATTGGGTTAGCGGAAACGTACCTGTTCACCCTCATACGACCACTCGTTCACCGACTTGTCTTCTAACGGCGGCAAAGACCATCCTGTCCCATCTTTTCCCGTCCAGCGCACGCCTTCCAAAATCTTGTCTGTCATTGACAGCGTCACGACGTCCGCCGGAGAGTCGAGATCGATACCCAAGTCGTCCGATAAAAGGTCTCTCGCCAGGAAAGGTTCCTTTACGGCAAGTACGGCACCCTCGGGGAAGACCGCTTGAAGATCGTCCTCTCTGGGGCGACCGAGCGAAGCCGGTAAGAGGGGATATGCGTTGAGGCGGAGGAACGTGCAGTGGCCGGAGGGGGAAGCGACGGGGAGAACGAGGTTGATGTACAGCGGGTCCGAAAGGGCGACGGGACTTGACAGAACGCGCAGAAGAATGCACGCCCCCTTGGCCTGCTCATTGAGGTAAAGCGAGGTCAGGTCGACTGGGAAAGGCGCAAAGCGACGTTAGTTCAAGGCTCAGCCCACTGCGTCGAGGATGAGCGAACGCACTGAGGTCAAGCTCCCCCAAAGCCTTGGCCGACGGCGGGCGAGAATGGCCAGCATAGACCGCTCGAACCTCCTTGGTGCCTGACTTTGCCCTGCGCGAAGCTAGGTCGTTGTCGAAGGTGGCGAGGTCGTCGAAGGTCGCAGGGCCGGAGCTGGTCGTCGAGGTCCGCTGCTTGGCCGCCTTCTGCTCGAGACGCCTGAGCTCCCGTCCGTGGTACTCTTCGTCCATGTCGTTAAGGTCGACCTGATCGATTTCAGAAGGCGTTTACTCTCAAGAAGGTGTCGAGGAAAAAAGTAGCTTGGCTTGTGTGGGGTCGTCGTCGGTCGTCACTCCGCCCAAAATCCAAATTCCCGTACCTCACTGGCTGTCCTCCAGCCATAATTCGTCCTGGATTTGGCCTTACCCCTTGCACTCAATCTCTCGCCATGTCTGCTCCCACCGCCGAACAGCCTACCCAACCGGCCGTACTCGAGATTGACGAGTCCCTCCTCGACGCCGGACTCACTCTCATCAACGCCGCCTCGACACGGGACGCCGCCGAGGTCAAGCGTCTGCTCAAGGAGGAGGAGGCGCCTGCCTGGTTCCAAGACGAGCTCGGCTGGTCCGCTCTTCACTACGCTGCCGAGAGGGAGGACGAAGAGATGGTCAAGGTGTTGCTCGCCAACGGGGCTGTCTGGAACTCGGTCGACAACCTGGGCAACTCGCCCGCCTGCATCGCGCTCTCGCTCAACTCTGCAAGGATTTACGATCTCATCAAGTCGCACGGTGTTCGGTCCGAGTTCCTTCTCGGTTTCCTGGAGGCTAAGGCCGAGGACCCGTCGTCGGACAGCAACCTCGTGCTTAAGGATGCAGAGGAGGAGACGCTCGCGGGCAACACTGCGCTATTCCTCAAGTCGAAGCTCACGTATTCGAGGGACGAGCAGGGACAGGAGAGGGTCATTGACGAGGAGGGAAACGGAGTCATGATGGGTTGGGAGACTGGGGTAAGTTCTTCGGCTCTCTCGACCGGGCTCACCGACAGG
Source organism: Cystofilobasidium capitatum (assembly GCA_014825545.1). Classification (NCBI taxonomy): domain Eukaryota; kingdom Fungi; phylum Basidiomycota; class Tremellomycetes; order Cystofilobasidiales; family Cystofilobasidiaceae; genus Cystofilobasidium; species Cystofilobasidium capitatum. Next base: position 195,942 of record MVAJ01000010.1, read on the forward strand.
GCGACTCCGCAGGCAGACACTGACTTGAGCCACGTATCCTTCCTTGGTCTCGCTCTTGTAGATTATGGAGGCGACTGTCGCTCGCTTGACGGAGGGCTTGGTGGGAGAGGGCAAGGTGCCGCTGAGGATCTTGAACGTGGGCTTCGGTCTGGGCATCGTGAGTTCCAAATCGCTGCTGTGACACACGACGACAGAACTGAACTGACGGCGGTCGACGTTCAGATTGACTCCATGTTCAGCAACATCAGTCCTTCACCGGTACTGCACACTGTCATCGAGCCTCACCCTTCTGTCCTCGCGCACATGGAGGAGACCGGGTGGACGACCGAGCAGAAGCCGAACCTGATGGTCCTCAAGGGGAAGTGGCAAGAGTTTATGGAGAGCGAGGAGATCTACAAGGAGGGAGGCTACGACCTGATCTACTTCGACACCTTTAGCGAGGGCTACGGAGGTGCGCTTTTGAGCTTTGTCTGCCCGCCCCAAGAAAAAGACGCAACGCTGACGACTCTCGTCTCTCCCTCTACGCACGACCCTTCACAGAGCTCAAGGCCTTCTTCCAACACCTGCCCAACCTCCTCGCCGGGCCTGAATCGCGCTTCAGCTTCTTCCATGGTCTCGGAGCGACGTCGCCTACGTTTCACGACACGTATACGACGTTGTCGGCGCTGCACCTTCGAGAGGTCGGTTTAGAGACGTGCGAGTGGTACGACGTGCCTGTCGGGGACGAGGTTCGAGAGGAGGTTTGGAACGGCGTTCGACGAAAGTGCGTCCCTCCTCTGTTCCCACTCGCTCAGATTGACTAGACTGATCCGGCGTGCGTCTTTCTGCTACCCAGATACTGGACTTTGCCGTTCTACCGCTTGCCGATCGCCACGATGGAATGATCTCTCTACTAAGTCCCAAGGGCGTGGCGCACGAGACTGCTGCAAGTGAGCAGAGAGAACCGAGAAACTGATCTTGTACACTAGCATCTATCTCTCAAGAGTTGAACCGCAGCTCGAGTCCGAGACCCTTGATGGGGTTGGCCCGATGGCTCAAGTCGGCCCGAACACCTAGTTCGTAGGCTACGTGGCCTACTTGACCGAGGTACATGACGCTCACGTCCTGATTGAAAGCGAGAGGATCATCTTCAGTGAAGCTTGTGGGAGAAAAGTAGTAGGAGGGAGACTCACGCCGGTTGTCGAACACCTCGCCTTTAAGACTCCCTTCTCCTCCTCCGATCCCTCCTCTTTGCTAACGGTCCCAACCTTCCACTCTCCTCCAACCGTCCAGTCGCTCTCATAAGAGTACACGTTGAACTCGTACCGGGTCCCCAAGGCGAGCGAGGGAGAGAGCCGGGAAAGGTAGGAGGTGGAGATGTGACCTATCAGAGGCGAGAAGAGGAGGGTGGAAATACTGGCTGGAACCTGAGGGTTGGGACTTGCGGGTGTAAGGTACCGAGTTGCGAGCGACACTGCACGAAAGAAGGCGAGGATGGTCAGGTAGGCGTGCGGGTGAGCGAGAGAAAGAGGTGGAGAAGACTCACGACCGGCAGATTTTTGCTTCAGAGACAAGTACGACTCCATTCCAACCGAAAACCTCCCTTTGAGCGAGCCCTCCCGCTCATCGGCGTCCCCTTGCTGGACGTCGACCTGCTCTAGCCCAGGGGATGCGAGCGAGCACAGCGTCCGGATTCCAAATAGGCCGTCCGTCACGCTGTACGAGTACTCTCCCCCCCACCGACCGTTCGAGTGCTGGACCTGGAGAACGAGTCCGTCCTTGCCTTTGCTCTTGCCCTTCTCGGCCGGCGTGTGGACAAACGCCATGAGTCCCATCACTCGGTCGGACATGCGACGGCTCCCAACGCCCTCGACCTTCCATTCTGGTAAACTGACTCGACCCCAGGTGAGGAAGGGGGTCTTGTCAACTCTGCGGCCGCCTAGCCAGACCTCATCTACGTGCGGTCGTCGAGGTGGGTGTGGGAGGTGGAAGAGTTCCGTCTGGCCGTACAGGGTCGAGGACGAAGGCGAGGCGGAGGAGGACGGCGCGTGGAGAGGAGGGCAGACCGCAAGGTAAGACGCCTCGCCGGAAAGTACTGGTAGAAGCGATCCTGTGATGACTTTGTGGAAGCTCTGTTGGATCAAGGGCCGTCGATTGAGATCAGCTGTCAAAGACCAGCATCGGAGTAGACGAGATGGACGGCAGAGAGGGACGCACGGCCGAAGGCGACCTGGCAAACCCGAACTCAAAGTTTTCGGGGGTCCTGAAATCCAGCACGGCTAAAAGATTCGGTACGAGCAGTCAGCCTCCTTGATCAGTTTCTGCTTGGGAGGAGTGGAGTGTCTGAGCTACCTACCTGCCGTCGGTCGGGTCAGGGAGGAGAAGAAGGCGTCCTCGTCCCAATGGGTCTGAGCAAAGTGCGCCCGTAGAAGCTGCGTGTGGAAGGGCAGCATGCTCGTCTGTCCCGACCGTCGTCTGATGCCTCGTTTGCTGGTGGACTTCGTCCGGTACTTGGCTTGAGGTCGACGTCGGATGTGCGCGCAGCTCGCACCCGGCAAGAATTTGGGCTAACCCTCCCTCCGAACGTACCTTTTGGCCAAACCCCCACCCCCCGACTTTGCTCGTATCTTTCGACTTGCCATGGCCGACCCTTCCGCCCACTCGTCCGTCCTCCAGGCCTCGGAACCGGTACCGGAGTCGCAGGTCCCTGTCCACGGGCCCAACTTTGACCGGCCGCACTCGCTTGACCAGCTTCTCTCGAGCTACGCAACCGTCGGCTTCCAGGCCACCAGCCTGGGCAAGGCCATCGACATTGTCAACGAGATGGTGCGTCCGACCTTCTCTCTTCCCGACTAAGAGCAGGCTGCTGACCTATTGACCTTCTTTGGAATGCACAGCGGGCTTGGAGGGCTCCTCCGCCAGAGCCGACAGAGGAGGACAACACTCCGACAGACGAAGACCTTCCATCCCCTCCTGAGAAGGACACCGAACCGAACCCGTACCAGCCTCCTCAAGACCGCACGACCATCTTCCTGGGTTACACGTCCAACCTCATCTCCTCTGGTCTCAGGGAGGTCATCTGCTTCCTCGCCAGGCACAAAATGGTCAACTGTTTGGTCACGACGGCGGGCGGGGTTGAGGAGGACTTCATCAAGGTGCTCGGCAAGACGTATCTGGGAGAGCGTGGATTCGAGGAGAAGGGAAAGGACCTTAGAGTGAGAGGGTAAGTTCCAGTTCTCCTCTTGCAGACAGGCTCACGTTTGACATTCTCGTCTCTTCCGCTGCGCTTTCTCAACTCAACAGCATGAACCGAATCGGCAACCTGATCGTCCCCAACTCCAACTACTGCTCGTTCGAGGACTGGGTGTTGCCTATCTTGGACCAAATGGTAGTTGAACAGGAGACGCAGGGCGTTCGTTGGTCGCCTTCGAAGGTGATTGCGCGGTTGGGCAAGGAGATTGGAAGGCTGCCAGGTGGAGAGACGTCGGTCTACTACTGGGCTTGGAAGGTCCGTCCTGTCGCTTTGTCTCTGTATGCTTCGTCTGCTGACCACCTCCGTACTTCCCTTCCGCCCTCAGAACAACATCCCTGTCTTCTGCCCAGCCTTGACCGACGGTTCGCTCGGCGACATGCTCTACTTCCACTCGTACAAGTCGGCCCACCCTCTGGTCATCGACATTGTTTCTGACATCCGAAATCTCAACGATATGTCTGTGCGAGCCAAGAGGGCGGGTATGGTCATCTTGGGAGGAGGAGTGTGCAAGCACCAAATCGCCAACGCCATGCTCTTCGTACGTCCCTCCTTCCCTCGTCAGCTCTTCTCACATGTTCTGATAAAGTCACTTTCTCTTTTTCTGCTCTCGCAGAGGAACGGAGCGGACTACGCTGTTTACATCAACACGGGCCAGGAGTACGACGGATCCGACTCTGGCGCACGACCCGACGAGGCGGTCTCGTGGGGCAAGATCAAGGCCGACGCCAAAGCAGTCAAGGTGCGTCTCCTCTCTGTCTCCCCCTCGGAACTCATCCTCCAAGCAAGATGCTGACCCTGCGCTCCGACGGGATCTAGGTGTATGCGGACGCAACGTTGGTCTTCCCTTTGCTGGTCGCTCAGACGTGGGCAAAGTCGCATTGGGAGGTGCAGAACACTAAAAGTACGCAGGCATAGAGACAGCGGTCTATCACATGATCCTATCTATTCGAACTGGGTCTGCGACCGCTCTAAGAAGAGACGGCGTGCCCTTTGTAGCGCAGCAAGTGCGACGGAGTTTCCCTCCGCGCGCAAGATCGATGAGGCTGGGCTGGCCGTGCAAGCTCCTCCTAACCACAACGTCCTTCCTGCCTCAAGACCTCGAACCGACGCTAGGAGTCGTGCAGTAGATCGTCAGCACTCGGAGATTCGCCGAAAATCATCGGAAGTCGAGCTTGTTGGTGTCGTTCCTTGATCACTGGTGAGCCTCCTGCTTCCTTCCTCCGCCTCGACGACCTGAGATGGATCCTCTGACCGCACGTCCCGTCTTCTTCATGAAGGAGCTCCTCTGGAGCAGGTCTGAGACTCGCTCATCTTCCCCCGGCCAGTTGCAACCTGTGCTACTTGGCGAGCCATGTCGTTCCTCCCGTCCTATATCACCTCGACGCTGCTCCCGCCTCTGCCGACCCAACTCCTCCCCTCGTCGGCAAGTGACCCCAAGCTCGTCGTCAAGGTCACCCCGCTCCGCCCATCAAGCTTTGCAGGAGAGACCTTCCAGGCTCGTATCACTTTCTCGCTGGAGGAACCTCTTGCTTCGGCCGAATTGAAGGAGCCCGGCCTCGAGGGGGAGGAAGCTCAACCAGCAGGAAACCTCTTTCGCCGACCGTCCGCCCCCGTCTCGTCCTCGTCCTCGTCCTCGTCCTCGCTCACGCCGACCGCTTCGCAGACCAAGTTCAAGCCAGCGCACAGGTCGGCGCAGAGCCTGTCGAACCCCTACATCCCATCTCTCCATCCCGCCTCGGAATACCCTGCCTCCTCTCCATCGCGTTCGGTGTCCGCCTCGCATGCCCAGCGCAAGGTGTCCAACAACCTTCCTGCCGGTCACCCGCACGCCCGAAAGCCTTCATTCGCTCCGCTCCAGAACGGTGGAGAAGGAGGAGATGTCTTCTCTGCGGAGGAGGTACCGACCATGAGTTCGCTCAGGAGGACATCGGCCGCTTCTGCCCCTCCGAAATCGCCCATGACGGCCCTCAGCTCGATCCTCGAGGGCGACGCTAATCATGCCCTGCACGAAGCCGAAGACGAGGACGACCCCAGCGGGACAGAAGGCCCTCCTGTTCCGACCTTGAGTGTCCCTCCAACAGGGAGCTCGTCATCTGCACCCTCGTCACTGTCCTCGCGCCCAAACGGTCATCGCAAGCGGTCGTCCATCGCTCTCGGCCACGGTCCTCCACCCAACCTCTCAGCAGGCTCCTCCCCACTTCGACCTATCTCACCCGCCCAGCCTGCTGTCGTTGAGCCCGCGTCTGGTCTGACGATCTCCTGGTCACACATGCAGCTCCAGGCAACGCTCACGCCGTCTCCGCAGTACTTCCCACCCGAATCTCTTCTTCCTCTCCGACAAGCGCTGCTCGAATCCTCCACAATGGGATCCGGCTCTCTTCCGACGTCGACTACGACCTCGATCTCGGAACCAACGTCCTCGCTTAGTGCCCCCAGCGCAGGCGGCTGGTTCTCGCTCCCTCCTCCACCGCGCCACGCTCGCGCCCCAAGTCTGACGAGCTCGCTCTTTGGGATGGCTCGGACGATGTGGTCAGGTGCAGGAGTGGAGAACACGGGTAGTCTGGAGGAGGAGAGAAGAAGGATGTGGGAGCGGACGGTCAAGGAGGTGCCGGTGTTCGAGACGCTCAAGAGCGTATGTGGAGTTGGGATGGAGTTGCAGGGAGCGACGTCGACCAGAGATGCGACCAACCCTTTGGATTGTGAGTACACCTTCCGGGGTGTCAGTGATGAGCTCATTTTTGCTGACCCATGTCCTCTCAATGCAGTCACGTATTCGGTCCCTCTTCCGCCGAATCTGCCGCCAACATTCAAGGGCAAGGCAATCAAGATCTCCTACTCGCTCATCATTACCGTCGAGGTCGAGTACCCTCAACCTCCCGCGCGCCCTGGTTACGACAACGAGGCGGCGCTGAAAAGGAGACGGACCAAGGCTGTCACGCTCAAGGTGCCCATCAACGTTTGGGGTGGAACCGACGGTCAGTTTCGCTCTCTAAGGTGGTAGAAGTTGTAGAGCGAAACTGACCTTTTCCAACCTTTTTTTTTTGTTTCGGGTAGAGCCGACGATGAAGCGAGGGTACGACCTCATGCGGCCGATTATCCAACGCACCCAAGCTGCTTCTCTCGACAAGACGCCCCTCGCATCTCAAACTGTCCTGTCGAAAGGACCTTCGAGCGACCAACACCCCAAAGAACGAGACATCTTGGTTTCATCCGGTGCGTTCCCCTTCGCTCTTCCAAGTCCCTGCCTCGCTGCCTCTGACAGATTGGAGACTGACTTCAAATCAACTTTTTCAAACAGCCATCCCCGCAACAAGGTCATCCTTCCTTTCCTACGCCGCCCATCTCTTCTCAACACTCCCACCTCGGGAACTGCCCTTCCCTCCGCCTGACTCGACCATTGTGGACCGCAAAGAAAAGCACAAGCACACCCGAAGTCAGGCGCTCAGCCCGTCGACTTTCACTCAGTCTCTGCCGGAGGTCCACATCAACGGCTCCGACTTGACGACCAGAGCAGAGGGGGAAGTGGAGCGAGCGAGGAGGATGGAGCGGCTGGCCAGTCTGGATTCGCAGGATCAGAGGGACGGAGAGGATTTGGTGGACGATCTCCTTCGCGCAAGCAAGAAAGGTCCGTCGAACGTCCCACTCTGCCACAGCCAGCGGGCTGTCTGACAGATCCCTTTGGTCTTTGCAGCATCCTACGACATCGAGAAGGAAGAGGAGGTCGTTGCCGTCCTCACGCTCTTCAAGTCTGCGTTCCGTCTCGGTGAGACCGTTTCGGGTGTCGTCACTTTCAACGCAGAGTCGTGCAAGCGCAGGGTGTTGAAGGTGAATTGCTGCCATCCTTCCCGTCGAGGTATTTTGCTTCCTTCCTGAACAAAGTCGTTGACCCAGACGGTCATTCTTTCTGCAGTTCTCGGCCTACCTCCAGTCGCACGAAGTCGTCCCCTCTTCGCTACAAGCTCCCAACGGGCCAAAACTCAAGCCCTTTATCCGCACACACGCTTCACACCACTCTTCCCTCACCCCTCAGGCGACACGCATCCCGTTCAACCTCGACTTCAACGCACCTGGCTCCTCGCTCGGTAGCGCGATCTCGCCTTCGTTCACTCTCCGCGCGGGTGAGGCACCGGGCACAATCGTCGCTCGTCCTGGAGGTCTCCATTGGAAGGTACACGTCTCTTTCCTGGTCTCGGCACCTTCTCGCTCTCAGCCGACAAGCGTCGAGATCGTTGGACAGTCTGCGCCAGGGCATCTGCTCGCTGTCGACCCTCCATCCGACGAGGACGAGCTGAACGACGTCTTCTTCCGGCCGACACCCAGCATAGCCCCCGTCGTCAAGCTCAACGTGCGCGCAGACGGTGGCAAAGAGGGTACCATCTACCAGGAGATGAGGACGGAGGTCGTCGAGTGCGATGTCGACGTCGCGATGTTTGCTCCGTCGAGGTTGGGCATGGCTGCGCTCAACGTGGGAGAGCAAGGCGGTCAGGACGAGGCCTCCGTCACCTTTGTTGTATGATCTTCAATCTCTGAGCGAATCTCTTGCGAGGTGCCATTCTTTGCAAGCCTGCGCGAGATTAATCAGAGAGGGGACGTGCCTCTGCGAACTTGCGAGGGACTCTGTCCTCTAGCACGCTGCCTCGCTGCTAGCGTCCAACTTTCGAATCCATCTCCAAGTCATCAACGCCGACAATCCTCCTCCCCTCACTTTGTTGATCGTCCAGCGCTTCTGACGACGGCCTTGCTCGCTTTCCGGCTACGACTGAACCGACCTTGAGCTCTCGCGCCTCCCCCTCCCCGCCGTCAGTTGACCAGCAGGCGCTCCATCTTACACAGTCCCATCCCGTTCGCCTCTTTCGCCGACCTTGGCTTTGGCGCGCACATGCGACCGCAGGAGGGCAGGCCAGCGGAAAAAGAGCAGCCTGGTCGAGCCTCATCGGAGAACCAGGTAGGCGGCCTGCAGATCTCTGCCTCCATACAGCTCACTGACGCCTGATCCTCCCCGTCTGATCCATGCTTGTGCCCGTTAGCTCCCAACCCACCGGCTGTCAAGCGTGCGATCTGCTCATCTCCCAGCTGACATGGGTAGATCTTGGAGCAGAGCAGGAACGAGTTCCAAGGTCGTCGTTTTGCTGTCGGTTGCACTCGTCGTCCTCGCCTTCCTCGCCGTCCGCCTCTCCCCCTTCCTCAAACCAGACACATCGCTCTTCAACCTCACGATGCCGGTCCCTCCCTGGCAGCTCGCCGGCCTCGCCATCGCTCTCCTCTCTTCCTCGACTTCAGCCATCCCTCTCAGCGGGACATCTCTCAACGGCACCTCCTTCAACGCCACATCGACCGTCTCTGCTGCGCTCTCGCCCGCCTACGCTACTCCCTCCGCCACATACCCGTCCGAGAAGGTCTCGATCTCCGTCAGCATCCAGCGGGTGACCGTCACCGTCACTGCGCCCTCTACGCCCTCGGCGACCTCAGGAGGTCCGGATGAGTTTCCTGCGGTCAAAGTGCGAGGAGAAGGAGCGTGGGCGGACGCTGTCGGTCGAGCGGAGCAGTTCATCTCAAATTGGACACTCGAGCAGCTCGTGAATGTGACGACAGGAGTCGGGTGGCAGACGGACGTTTGCGTCGGTGAGTTGCTTTTCTCTCTTTTCGAAAAGGGGAGGGGGAGGGAGAGGAAAGAAAGAAGCTGACATGGCGTCCCAACCTCGCTTTCAAGGAAACATCGCTTCTCAGCCAGAGCTCGGCTTCCCCGGTCTCTGCCTCCAGGACGCCCCCTCGGGAGTCCGATTCGCCGACTTTGTCTCTGTCTTCCCTGCTGGTTCGTTCCTCCCTGCCTGTCCAAGCTCAAGAGCAGAAGAGATCGAAACTCACTTCTCCCTTATTATTATTTTTGTCGCCAGGCATCAACGCCGCCTCTACCTTCGACAGGAAGCTCATGCATGCTCGAGGAGTCGCGATGGGCGAGGAGTTCCGGGATAAGGGTGTCAACATTGCCCTTGGACCTGCGATTGGCCTCGGCGTGCGTCCTTCTTCGTCCCTTCCTCCCTCTCCCTTCTGCGACGAGAGCCCTGACTCTTGAATACATCCTTCCCGTAGCGGCAAGCCCAAGGAGGGCGAAATTGGGAATCGTTTGGCGGCGGTGAGTCCAAAGAGTGGTCGTCTCCAGTCCCTCCTCTCGCTGAACCCTTTTCTCTTCCTGCCCTCCAGATCCTTACCTCGTCGGCGAGGCTGCCTACGACACGGTCTTGGGGATGCAGACGACTGGAGTTCAGGCCTGCGCCAAGCACCTGATCGCCAACGAGGAAGAGCACAACCGGACCCGGTCGTCGAGCAACTTAGACGACAGGACGATGCACGAGATCTACCTGCACCCTTTCCTCAAGGCCGTCCAGGCGGAGGTCGCCACTGTCATGTGCTCCTACAGTACGTCCCTCCCTCCCTCCTCTCTTTTCTTTCCCCCTTTCTGACTCTTCCAATCTTCCTCTTCCAGACCTGATCAACAACACGTACGCCTGCGAAAACAGCAAGCTCCAGAACGACCTGCTCAAGCGCGAGCTCGGCTTCCAAGGCGTCATCCTCAGCGACTGGCAAGCGACCATGTCGGGCATCCCTAGTGCTCTCGGCGGACTCGACATGACCAGTGCGTCCCCTAATGCCTTCCCTCCCCCTGCGCTCGTACTGATTGCCCGCTCCTCCACCCTCAGTGCCCGGCGACATCACCTTCAACAGCGGCGACTCCCACTTCGGCGCCAACCTCACGGCCGCAGTCAACAACGGCGACGTCCCTCTGGAGCGGGTCAAGGACATGGTCACCCGCATTGTCGCAGCCTGGATATTCGCCAAGCAAGACGAGTCCAGCTTCCCTCGCAGGCCTAACTTCTCGTCCTGGAACCCTCTGGGTGCTGGCGAGCACATCGACGTCCGAGCAAACCATTCCCGGTATGTCCCTCGTCTCCATTTTGCGTCCAAGGATTCCCGTGCTGACTCCATTCGCTTCGTCGCCTCAGGATCATTCGAGAGGTCGGCGCTGCCAGTACCGTCCTCCTGAAGAACGACGGCGCCCTCCCGCTCAGCTCCAACCTCCGATCCATCGCCCTCATCGGCAACGACGCTGGACCTGGCTCGAGAGGACCTAACGGATTCGCAGACCGAGGTGGGTTGGATGGGGTTCTGGGCATCGGGTGGGGGAGTGGAACGGCGGAATACACCTACCTCGTCTCGCCTCTCGAGGCCATTCAAGCCTACGCCATCGAAAACCGCCAGTTCATCTCATGGACGCTCGATAATTGGAATCTCGCCTCGGTCAACTCGACGGCGGCCAACAAGGACGTCGCGATCGTCTTCATCGCTAGTGACTCTGGCGAGCAGTACATCACCGTCGACGGCAACGAGGGAGACCGCAACAACTTGACCGCCTGGGACAACGGTGACGCAGTCGTCCTCGCTGCTGCCGCCAACAACAACAACACAATCGTGGTCATTCATTCAGTCGGTGCGTCGCCTCTCTTCTCTCCTTCTGACTCGCTGCACAGCTGACTCTCGTCACCCTCTCTCTCCAGGTCCCATCATCATGGAGTCTTGGATCGACCACCCGAACGTCACCGCCGTTATTTACGCAGGACTACCTGGACAAGAGGCTGGCAACGCGCTCCTCGACGTCCTCTCGGGCGGCTACAACCCTTCCGGTCGCCTTCCCTTCACCATAGCCAAGGACCCTGCCGACTACCCGACCTCCATTCCGTTCTACCCTCCCTCCGAGGAGTTTGTTCAGATCGAATACGACGAGAAGCTCGCCATCGACTACCGCTGGTTCCAGAGTCAGAACGTGCGTCTGGCCACTGCCCTCTTCTTCTGTCGCATCGCTGACTCTCAACCCTCCCCTCTTTCCAGATCGAACCTCGGTTCGGCTTCGGATTCGGCCTCAGCTACTCCGACTTCACCTTTTCTAACCTGGCCGTCAGCGAGCTGCCTTGGTCGAAGCGGCATCTCGACGACCAGCGACGCAACAACTGGAACGAGTCGACTCCTGCGACGAACGGCTCAACACCCGCCAACGACGTCGGAAGCTCGCTCGCTGAGTGGCGAGTCCTCTTTCAGCTCCTTTCCGACAACACCTGCGACTGACCACCGACTTCTTTCCGTGCAGGCTTCACGCTCCCAGGGTCGTCGTCGAGTTTGACGTCACCAACGAGAGCGACTTCGTCGGCTCAGAGGTGCGCTCGTCTCTTGATGCTTTTCTTTCAGCTCCACTCTGACCAGCTCTACCTTCCGTCTTCCCTCGCAGGTCCCGCAAGTCTACCTTGCCTTCCCCAAGTCGGCGGGTGAGCCTCCCAAAGTCCTCCGAGGGTTCGAGCGCGTCAAGCTCGAGGGAGGAGAGACCACGCACGTCAAGATCGAGCTGTCGATGTACGACCTGTCCTACTGGGACGTCGTCACCCAGGCGAGTTCTCTTCTCTTTTTGTCTTTGCTTTCCTTTGCTCAAGACTGACAGTCCTTGGCCTCGCCTCCCCTCTCTAGTCCTGGACGAGACCCGACGGAGAGTTCACCGTCTACGTCGGAAAGCACGCGTTCGACGACAAGTCTCTGACGGGCACCTTCTGATCTCCCATCCTGCCTCCCCTCTTGTAGATAGCGCTTCCCTCTTGCCGTGTACATTTTCTTCGCCGCCCGTCCTTCACTGTAGCTATTACGATCCCAAACGCTCGCACGCAGACCTTATTCTCGCATGCTCGTCATCGAATCCAAGTGAACTCTCTGGCAAGTAGATCGGAGAAGAGGGGAGAGGTCGCCTGAGCCAGTCGAGCGAGGTTGGGGGAGAGCGTACTAGAGCGGTAAACAAAGAGATGTGTGAAGTACAGAGAAGAAGAAGAAGAGGAAGCAGAAGTTAAAAAGTCCATTGGGGAGCGTGAAACAGAAGGAGATTGAAGGATGCGATTCCGATGAAGGGAGGGTGGGTTCCGTGTAAGGAAAGTGAGAGAAGTGAGCGTGAACAAACGTAGGGGAACGACCCGACGATGTGGAAAGAGAGATCGTGAGAGAGCACAGGAGCGAAGGATAGAGACCGCGGGCCTAGATGGAGGGCGTTGGGTCTAGTAATGGTTCCTGCCTACTCCTCCAGCCGAGAAAGGGTCGTCGCCTCCGCTGCCGGGGACATTCGACCTCGGTCCCCCGAAAGCAGCAGCCATGGCCGCGACCGGCTTGCGGTCAGGCTGGAATGTCTCGCTCATGACCGGTCCAGCCGAGTGGGTCGAGGTGTGGTCGTGTCCGTCCGAGGACGAGTGACCTGCGCCTGACCCGCCAGCAGAACCGTAGGCGAGCGCGTCGGCCGCTCCCTTGCTCAGACTGCGCCCAACCCCAGCTGGCTGCTGCTGCTGCTGTTCGTACTCCGGGTAGTGCTCCTGCGAGTGAGGTTGCTGCGAGTAGTTGTCGTAGCCGTAGTAGGCACCCTCGTCCATCCCGCCAGCGGAAGGGTCGTAGGGCGTCGCGTTGTAGATCTCGGAGTTGTTGGGCTGCTGGGGCTGGGTGTAGGCGTAGGACTCGGTCGATTCGGGGCCTACCGAGCCAAGGTGGTTGCCTCGAACGTCATCCTCGTCGTCGGAGTCTTCGCCGTCGAGGGCGTTGGTTCTGTCGGTCGTGCGAGGGGAGGGAAAGACTTGGTCAGCACAAAGTACGAAGCGAGGCAAGGACGCGAGAGGTTGGAAGAGAACTGACCGAAGTCCAGCTCCTCCAGTTGGGCGAGCAGGGAGCGCAACACCCATCATGTCGTCCTCGTTTCCGTGGGCGTTGAGCTCCGGCCTGGAGAAGACGACGAGGAAAGCCGTGCGCTGTCAGTCAATCGTTCAAAAATCTTCCAAGAATGAGATGATGGGACGCACCACTTGATACCTCCGTCATCGTCTCCTCCTCGGTTCCTCCTCTTGGTCAGAGCGAAGATGAGGTACAGCGCGCCTCCGAGCGCGACGACACCGGCCACGACGGAGATACCGATGATAGCGCCCGTCGAAAGAGCGCCTCCTCCGCCGCTCGAGCCAGCTCCAGACGAAGAGGAGGCGGAAGACGCTGCTGATTCGGCACCCTTGACGGCGGACGCGGTGACGGTCACGATGCTGCCTGCAGCGTTGGTCGACGTGTGGACGCCCGAGGTTACGGCGCTCGACGACGAGGAGGACGAAGAGGACGTTGCACTGGACGGCGGGACGGAAGAGCTGGACTCGACGACCGATGACGAGGACGCGACCGAAGAGGAGGCTACGGTGCTGGAGGGCGTACCGGACGAAGAGGAGGCGCTCGACGACGAGACGGTGCTAGAGACCTCATCCGACACGACGCTCGTGCTGGACACTCGTGCCTGTAAGTCACAGAGGGGCAGCGTGAGGTCAGCATGAGAGCGCTAGAGCGAGAAAAGGGGAGGAGGACGGTGTTGAGTGTGACAGGCGGTCGAGCCCAACCCCCTGACGGACAAGGCGAGGAGACAGGGCCGGCGCCGCAGCGCGCTCGCTCCCCGCTGTGCCCGAGAGGGCCCATCCAACCCCAGAGGCCTTTGTCGCAGCACCTCTTTACACGAGCAAAGGCACAGACAGGGAGAGATGCGGAGGGAATACGCAAGAAGAGGAAGCACTGACGGGCGTGGACGTGGACGAGGTCGTGACAGGCGTCGTTGTTGTGACCTCTGCTCGCGTGTTGGACGTTGTCGAGGTGTCCGTGTCCGTCGTTGTGACCGAGGCCGAGGAACTTCCTCCCGGGTTGAGGCCCGGAATGAGGTCTGCGAGAGCACGCTTGTGGGCGTACCGTTCGTGGAAGGCAAGGGCACGGCGCTGAGGCTGGGTACCGGCGTGGGCTGACGAGGTCGGGACGAGGGACGACAGCAGGAGAAAGACGAGCGTCGCCGGAAGAGGACCGCGAGGAGGCAGCATTCGAGGGAGACGAGGGACCGAAGGCGGAGGAGAAGCGAGAAGTGTTGGCGAGAAGAGTAGTAAAAGAAAGAGAGGGAACGAGTCGAAGGAGGAGAAGGGAGGAAGGGGTTGAGGGGACAACGGCCAAAGTCAAGCGCGCTCGGACAAAGTCACAGGGAGCTCAGGCCCAGTTCCCCCCGCCGAATTCTTGCAACCGCTACAAACACTCTATAGCTATCATCTGACCTGGGCAAGAAAGTTCTTCTCCGTGCGCTTCAGAAGATGCTTGCTGTGTCTCAGAAAACGTACTGGTTCGATAGATATAACGGATGAAAGTTCAGCAGCTCCTCCCAGGAGCTAGGCCGCCCACGCTCCAGCCAGCCGTGCGTTCCAGTGTCTCCAGCCCAGGCCAGGACTGCGACCCAACCCCCCACTCACCCATCCTCAACTCCAGCAGGATGGCAGACAAGGTCTCCCACAGCATCCCTCCATGCCATGAATACCGCTTCGAGCTCGACCAGACCGAAGCCATCGCCATCCAGGTCCGTCCGCCTCTTTCGTCCAGCTCGCTCAAGCTTCAGCTCACGGGATCGCTCCTCCAACTGACCCGATCTTGCCCTTCCCTTCCCTTCCGACAGCTCATGCAAGGTCAAGCAGAGATCTTCGGTGCTGAGATGGCTCCCAAGAGGTGGTATCACTTTGTCGCCGAGTGCAAAGCTGCCGTCTTCAGCTGGGAGGGCGCAACCATCGAGATGAGTACCTTTTCCCCCTTCGAGCCGAGGATCTCCAACGTATCGTATGCCATGCAGCACGCCCGAGCAAAGGTTCCTCCGAGTCATCCTGTCCTCCCCTTTGCTTCGTGGTCTGAGAGGGCCTAGATGCCGAGAGAGAGAGAAGCGTCGTGGATGGCTGACCAGCCGGAGTCGACTCCGCTGACCGGTCCTCCTACTCCCTGCCTTGCTTTGTGCCTGCTTGACCACAGGACCAGATCCTGACTTGCATCCTCTCTCTCTCTGTGCTTTTTACGTAGCAGGTAACGCATCAACCGAGTACGTGTCGGAAGAGACCAACCTCGTCGCCCTCTCCAACCTCCACCTCGCCCTCGAGGGTATGCGTCTCCGCTCCCGCCGAGCCCAGATCCAGCGCAAGAAGGACTACGCCTCGCTCTCGTTGGAGGAAAAGCAGTCGTGGGACGAGAACGAGTGGAACTTTGTCCAGGAGGACTCGCCGAGGGTCATGCTGCTCGGTCCGGAGGGCAGCGGGAAGACGAGCGTGTGCAAGACGTTGTTGAACTGGACCAACCGGGCTGGAAGGGTCGGTAGTCCAATGTATGTCAACCTGGACCCGTCAGAAGTGAGTTTCTTCTTTGCGCACCTTCCTAGCTTTTTCCTAGCTTTCATCTGGGCCTTGACGCTGACCCTCTCGGCCTTGCTCATCCTCAGGGACCTCACTCGCCACCAGGCGCTCTCTCTCTCACACCCGTCGCCCACCAAGTTCCCACCTCGTCTCCAGCAAACGCGTTCGGTTCCCCCCTCCCTACCGGTCCTCCTCCAACCCTTACGTCCACTCTCCTCCCTCTCAGTTGGTGGTACGGCTACCCCTCGCCCGCCTCGTCCGGTCGCGCACGCCTGTGGAGCGAACTCGTCAAGGACATGGGCGAGAAGTGGGAGGACCGCCGGAGGTCAGATCGGGTCGGGACGAGCGAGGGTTTGTTCGTCGATACCAGCGGAAAGTTTGTTGATCCGAGCTTAGGCAAGGAAGGGAGCGAGACAAAGGAAAAATACGCGTTCGTTAAGGGTGCGATCGAAGCCTTCAAAAGTACGTCCTCCCCGCTCTTTCACGCTGGTCTGTGAACTGGACTCAAACTGATGGCGTTTTCGTGCTCAGTCAACTGTCTGCTCGTCGTCGGCCACGAGAAGCTTCACATGGAGATGCAGCGCATGTTTGGCGGGTCGCAGTCGCGCATCGTAGTCATCAAGCTCCCAAAGTCGGGTGGTGTACGTCCTTCCTTTTACACTGCTTAGTCTCTGGGTGGAAAGATCCTGACCCCGCCGCCCTTCACCTTGGATCTTGGAAAGGTCGTCGACCTCGACGCGGCCTATCGTTCAAGAGCGCAAGCGCTGCAGATCAAGTCGTACTTCTACGGCGATCCCCAGCCTCCTGCGACCCTCGGAGCGCTTCAGGGGGCGGTCGCGTCGTCGAGCTTGGTGCTCGCTCCTCACTCGACAACGATCCGGTTCGACCAACTGACGATCTACCGAGCGGGCGAAGGTGCGTTCTCCAGTCTCTCTTTCCCTCGCTAGTAAGGGTGTTCTTGTTACTGATTCTTCCAGTAACGACTTTACAGAATACCAAGCGCCCTCGTCTGCGCTCCCGATCGGCTCAGCACGGTCTATCACGGAGACGATCCTGCACCAGGTCGACCCGACGTTGCCCGCGACCGAGTCGCACCTCCTCAACGCCGTCCTCGCGCTCGTCCGACCGCCGAAGAAGGATGATTCCAAGCCTATCGCTCTCGGCGGCGCGGTCAAGAAGGAGCTGCTTGAGGTCAAGCTCGAGCCGGCGGTGGAGGCAGGTGAGGAGTTGGCAAAGTGCGAGGTGGCAGGGTACGTCGTCATCACCGCGATCGACATCCCCCGGCGCAAGTTTACCATCCTGTCGCCCAACGTCGGAAAGCTACCGTCGACGATGGCGCTCGTCGGCGGGTTCGAGTGGCAGGAGATGTGAGGATCGTCATGGCATTTCCCCCGTCGTCTGCAGCCCGTCTCTCACAAACTGTCCTCGAAAGGGGTGGTCGTTGGCGTAGATTTCATTGGGATCTTTATCATTGAAAAGAGGGGAGTGAAGCTGCTGGGCGGAGTAAACAAGGAGTGCGGTGACGCAGGGAGAAAGGAAGAACTACTCGGGGCAGAAGCAGGGGAGACAGCTGATCAACAGCGAGTCCCTTGTCCATCCCTTCCCGATTGAAAGTAAGAAAAGGAGCAAAGAAATCGAAAGCGAAACGGAGCGACGCAGAGCTCAAGAAGGCCTCTCCAAGCCGTTCACTCGGGCATGTGCAAGACCGTCACTCCAATGTCTCCGCTACCCTCGCTGCCTTGCGTACCAGGGTTCGAGCCGGTTCCTGAAGAAGGTGCGTCGGGTGGAGCCGTCTCGGTCGGGGTGGGAGACGGATCTCCGCCGGCAGCTGAGAGCAAGACGAGAGAAGGGAACGGCGAGTCAGTGGAGATGAGAGAGTGCTGCTTCAAAAAGGACAAAAATAAACGAACGAGGAGGAGCGATGTTCTTGATGCTCTGTGCGAGAAGCTCTGGCGAGGGAGGGTCGACTGCAGGATAAACACAGGGCTCGGACGTCAGTACCGACAACGCAGCTGATGAAGAACAAGAAAGAGACAGACCGAAGACCAAAGTCGGCCCTGCGGTGATCTTAGAGGCGTCCTGTTGGTTGATGTTCGTCTGCAGAGGCGTCGCATCCGAGGTGACCTTTTGAAACAAACGATGTCAGTCTCGTATCGAAAAGGTTTAGGTGGGGAAGACTCACGTAAAGAAAGACGGGCCCAAAGAGGTTCTCCGGTACGTGGCAACTCGTCAAAGGGAAAGCCAGCGCAGAAGGCGCACCGCCGACGACCATCTGACAGAAGCCTTTCTCGGGCGGGATGGGTTGACCGCCAATCGCGAAGGACAGGGCGCTGCCTGCTCCGAGAACCGTGGTCGACGAGGAAACTTCAAGGGCGGTGCCGGCTGAGAAGTAAAGGAGGATGGAGAAAAGTGCAAGCCAACATTGACGTCAGTGCCAGTCTTCGAAAGCGACACTTGATGGTACGCTGGAGACGAGCGCAAAAGGGTTGAAGAGAAGGACTTACGAGTGATGCCAGTTGCAGCGACAGGGTCACATCCACCCTTCAAGAACCCTCCCGCGAGCGCCAACACCGACGGAGGCGTCAACGACGAGTCGAACGCCGAGCTCTGGAATTGACCTCCTGCGAGCGTGTTGAGCAGACTCGAGTGTCGAGCTTCGATCGTGAGGATCTGACCAGCAGCCGTCAAGACGTTCTTCGAGTCGAGCAGGGTTGCTCCTCCGAGATAGGCCCCGACGCCGACGAGCTCGAGCGTTCGGGCGGTAGCGATCACGGTTGGGACATCCGTCAGGGCCGTCGTAAAGTCGAACTGACACTTGGCGCCCTCGGGGATGGCGCCGGCGGAGACGATCGTGCTTTCGATGATCGAGACGTGTGACGATTCGTCTGCGGCGACGACGTTCAGCTGGTCAATGACGAGTTGCGACGAGACGTATCCGGCTGTGTGGAAGAAAGACAAGAGGGAAAAGTCAACGAGTGAGCGCAAGGCGAGAAGGAACCTGGTGGGAAGCGACAAAGGAGATGGACGCGTTCTTCAACGTACCTTGAGTGAAATCGTCGGGGGTGAACTTGGCGAGCGCCTGAGCGTAGAACTGACTCTCCAACTGCTCCAAGATGCCAGCAAACTGATCCGTCCCGAAGAAAGATGACCCGAAAAGGACACCGTGCGTGAGTAGGCAAAGCAACAAACCCCCTTTCCCTTCCTCATCTAGCCGAAGTCGAAAACTCGGACTTTTAGAGCAAAACGCAGAGGAAGACGCACCTGGAGCACAGCGAGGTTCGCGTCCGTCCTCTTCTGGATGTAGGCCTTCGTGAAGAGAGGAGCTGCAAGGACGGTGGGTAGAGGCCCGAGCGCAATCCAGACCGAGGCGCAGGCGAGGCCGAGAGAGAAGCGTAGCATTGAACGAACGAGACGAAGGGGTTGCAGAGAGGATAACGGAAGCGAGCGAAGGGGAGTGAGGGGTTGAAAGAGTGGGGAAGTGGGAAGTCGAGACTTGCACGAAGAGAGGTGAGGAGGAAACGAAGGAAGGGTCGGTGCCTGCGCAGTTGTGAGGCAGACGTGTCAGTAGCAGTGTCCAAGACCAAAGCTGCCGAAGTGCTGTTTCTTAGAGGGTGGGCGTACCAGCCGAGTAACTAGAAAGGGACGATTCGGCGAGGTTAGCTGGAGGAGGGAGTGGGAGTCAAGGAAGGGAAGAGGTCGAACTTGGCAGACCCGACGAGACGACGCGCCCCGCCGTTTCAGCCCGTCGTCAGGCACAAAAGGGGAAGGCCCTCTACACTCTGACTCGATCAGCGAGAGCACTCCTTGCGCGACGAGCTGGGGTCAACGAAAAGAACGGAGGCGAAAGAGAGGGTCATCGTACAAAGGGCCAAAGAGGAACCCACGAGCAACAAAAAAACCACCGTCCAAGAGAAGCAGCCCTCCCTCCCTCCCTTTCTAAAGCGACATCTCTCTCATCTTTCTTTTTGAGCCTCGGGGAGGAGACTTCGTTTAGCGTCTGGGCATGCCTCGTCCTCCCCGTCCGCCTCCGCCTCCACGGCCTGGGGGTCCACCCTGTGCCGTAGGCTACACGAACCACCCAACCATCCGAAAGAAGCCAAGGTCAGCAAGAGAAGATAGATGGATACAGGGAGAGAGAGAGAAGGGAAAGGAGGATGAGGAAGAGGGAGGAAAAACGTACAGCCTCTGACTGGGGGTTGCGGACCGTCTCGTCAATCGACAAGATCAGGCACGCCGCCTCGATCGCCGACGACAACGCGTTCGTCTTGACCAAACTGGGCTCCCAAACGAACTGCAAAAAAGGACCAAAAGCCCGACGTCAGCAAACCGAGTCGGGTGGCAGAAGGGAGGAGGGAGATGGCTTGAAGGCGAACCTTCTCCATGTTGTCCCTCACACCCTCGCTCTCAATGTCGACTCCAGCCCACGTCTCGCCCTTTGCGTGTCGCATGCGGAGCTGGTTGAGCACGTCCGTCGCGTCGAATCCGGCATTGTCGCAGATCTGCCTGGGGATGATCTCGAGCGCCTTTGCGAGCGAGCCGATGATGAGCTGCTGCTTGCCCTTGATCGTTTTCGAGTGCGTGCGCAGGAAGGCGGAGATTTCCATCTGATTTAGCGAAAGAAAAATTGCAACGTCAGCCGCAAGAAGCGTAGAGGGGAGGGAAAGGGAACGGACCTCGGTTGCTCCTCCTCCGGCGACGACGTGCGAGTTCTTGATCGCCCGCTTGACGATCATGATCGAGTCGTGCAGACTGCGCTCAACCTCCTCGATAAACTGGTCGGCTCCACCCCTCAGGACGAGCGTGCACGTCTTTGCCTCGGGGCAGCCCTCAAACACGTTGAACCGCTCTCCACCAATCTGGCGCTCGTCGAACGAGCCGCACCGACCGAGATGGACGTCCTGGATGTCGGAGCACGTCGACTGGATCGATCCTCCCACAGCTTGAACGACCCGCTTGAGGTCCTGAGGTCCAACTCGACCGGCGCAGAAGATGTCGCGGTCGGCAAAGTACTGGGTCGCGAGGTCGCCGATCGGGAGCTTGGACAGGACCACCCTGGCACCCGTTGCGACGATCGCCTCCAATTTCTGGTAGATGATCTGCCACTCGGCGTCGACGATGGCCTGGTACTCCTGTTGCACGAGGCCAAAAAAATGGGGAAGGTCTATCAGCGGAATTCAAACGGCAGGACAGCGCAAAGAGAGGGGGACGAACCGAAACCTCGTTGACTCGAACCTCCGCATTGTCCTTCTCGGCCTTGAGCTCAAGCTCAACGTTCAAGCACAACACCTTGGGGTCCTTGAAGCTCTTAGGCTGCTGCTCAAACCCGGCGTACGCAAACGTCTTCTTGAACGCGACACCCTGGACGAGGAGCGAGTCCTGCATGCCTCCTCCGGGGACCTTCTTGATTCCGATCAGGTTCTCGTCGAGGTCCTCCTGGTCGAGGCACAGGACGGCGTCGACGACCATGGACGAGAAGAAGGGCTTTTGCGAGTGGATGAGCTTGGACGACATGGACGTGGCCGCGAGAAGGAGGAGGTGCTCCCGGAACTTCCTGTGAAACCGTGATACAGGCAGGCCGTTCGGCGATCAGTGTCGTTCTGATCAAACAAGACGCGCCGCAAGGAAGGGAGTGGGGGAACGTACTTGGGGTCCGACTTGTCGATAGCGACAGCGATCTCGTTGATCTTCTCCACAGCCAACCTCGCACCCTCCCTCAATCCACGCTGAATCACCCACGTTCCAACTCCATCCTCGACGAACCCTTTGATCTCCTTAAGGATCTCGCTGGCGAGGAGGACGACTGAAGTCGTTCCGTCTCCGACCTCTGCGTCCTGCGCTCGGGCAATATCGACCAGTGTGCGCGCGGCAGGGTGGACAATGTCGAGCAGCTTGAGGATCGTCGCTCCGTCATTTGAGATGGTTGCGTTTCCCTGATGCGAGTCGATTCGTTCAAGGGGGGGGGGAGCACGTCGCGGAAAAGAGGTGGAGGGCGAGGGGAAGGAGACACGCGGTGACGAGACGGAAACCGAAAGCATAGAAGGCAAGAAAGGAGAGTGCTAATCAGTCCACGGTTCCAGGTTGGAGTCGACATGCCACCCTTTCTCGCTCGAACAGCTCGCTCGGAGCGGCTAGACGCAACCCTGCCAGCAGAGGAAGAGAGGGGCAGCCCAGCCCGACTTCTAGCTAGAGCCCTCCATCCCCGGTCCACCCCCGACCCGAGCTTCCTCCATGCGAGCATCAGGGCGGCCACTGGAGTCCTATTAACCTCTCGATTGCAGGACCGCATCGAGCGCCCGACCGCCGACCACGCTCGAGAAAGGCGCTCAACGAGGGTGACGCGAAAAACGCGCGCTCTCCGACCCTTCTCGAGCTCCCTTTCCCTTCAAAACCTACCCCCTACTCAGAACCCAGGCGAAGCAAAAGGAGACGTACGTTGGCATCTACGATGAGCTTGTCCATACCTCTCGGTCCGAGCGTGGTGGCGACGACGGCGGCGACGGCCTGGCAGGACGAGATGTTTGACAGCAGTTGAGGCGTTCCCTGGGACGAGTCGGTTCCCTCTGATCATCGAGGCAGAACGAGATGAAAAGCGGACCGGGTCGGGAGAGAGCGTTGTCAGCCAGGCGGACTGATTGGGAGGGTGAGCGAGAGGGAGCGAACCTCTGAGGAGAACGACGGTCGGTTGCTGATCACGTTGGAGAACGTCAAAGGGAGCGAGGGTCAGGGACACCGTCTTACTAGCTGCTAAGGAGTGCGCACAAAAGAGACTGACCATGTACGGGAGCTTTCCACCTTGCATCTTGAGAAGCGAGAGAAGAGGAGGGGGGAAAGTAAAAGAAAAGGGAGAAGGGAGTAGGGTGAGGAGTGAGCAAGGGTCGTGGCCTGCTGGAGATTGAGTCGCGCTGCTGCTCGTTACGCAGAGCTACGAGATATTACGCGTAACTTGGGAAGGGTCTCGTGCGCTTGGCGTCCTTCTCCGCCTGTCAATCCGCCGCTCCGACCATCTTTTGCCCTTCCCTCCCCCCGTACATAATTATGGCATCGACTCGCGCCCGCACACGCTCGCGCTCAAACTCGGTCCGGTCCGCCCTCCAGCAGGTCCCCCTGCACGACCCGTCCAGTCCAGCACCCCTCCACCCGCTTGCTCAGCCCCAGCAGCCGTTGTCGTCGTCGTCGGCCTCAACCAAGAAGCTCTCGAAAAAGGACAGATGGGACCTCGGAGACGCCAGGGGCATCCCCCAGAGCTTTGGCTTCTGGGAGGACATCTGGACCGGTCGGTGGATGGTCATTCCCTGTGCGTATCGTTCCCTCAACCCCAACGCGTTATCTTCAGGCCCATCCTCCGTTCCCCCTTCCTGCTGGCAGGCTTGTGTGGTGCCTCGCCTCGCTCTCCGATAGCTGCTCGCACATCACCACCTTATTCCTAGTTCGACTCGCCTTCGTCTGCCTGTTCTTGTAGAACTGACGCGTCTTGCCTATTTGCCCGATCCGCCGCCAGCCACGAGCGGAACCATCCTCCTCTTCACCCTGTCGCTCTACCTCAACTGGCACGTCTGCACGCACTACATCGCACCCTACCTCGGCGTCGAGCTCCCGCACGAGAACCCGTTTGCATGCCTCTGGACCATCAGTCACGCGTTGCCTCTCGAGGCGGGAGACATCGGGATCGTCAAGTATCGCAAGGGTTGGCTCGTGCGTCCTCCCCCCTGCGTTCTGTTGTTTGCTCCCCCTTCCCCACAGAGACACTGACTACGCTTTTCTCCATTGCCCCATCTTCTATTCGTTGATCGAAATCCATCAGGATCTCGTCTTCCTCGCACACCAGATCATCACGTTCTCCTTCCTCCGCCAGTCGATCACGCTCTACATCCTCCGGCCCTGGGCGCTTCGGCTCGGGATCAAGAAGTCGGCCAAGATCGCTCGGTTCATGGAACAGAGCTACAGCTTCCTCTACTATGGAACAGCTGGAGTGACTGGTGTCGTGAGTTCCTCCTTTCGCTTCTTGAGAGTCTGGACGTTTTGCGGTAGCTTGAAAACCGGGCGCGCAGCTAACAACGCTCCCACTCGTCATCTTGGCAGTACATCATGAGCACCCTTCCAACGTGGTGTACGTCTCCTCTTCCTTCCTTCCTCCCTCCCTTCCTGCAAACTACAAAAGTGATCACTGAAGTGACTTCCTGTTTTTCCTTTCCTTTTTTTTTTTTTTTTTTTTTTTTTTTTTCTGTGAGCAGACTTCAACACCTCCGAGTTCTGGGTCGGCTACCCTCACTGGCGGATGCTGAGGATCATGAAGGCCTACTACCTGCTCCAGTTTGCCTACTGGCTTCAGCAGATGTTGATCCTCATCGCCAAGGTTGAGAAGCCTCGAAAGGACTTCAAGGAGCTCGTCGCGCACGTACGCCCCCCCCCCTACTCTACTCTCGCTTGAGCGCCTGGGAGACTAACTTTATCTCGATCTTTGCACCAACGACAGCACATTGTCACTCTGTGGCTTATCGGGTGGTCGTACGGCATCAACCTGACCATGATCGGCAATGCCATCTTCGTCACGATGGACCTCTCGGACGTCTTCCTCGCTGTCCGTCCCCTCTCCATCGCCCTCCTCTCCATCCTTCTCTCGCTGAACCACCCTTGAAACTGTTCGTCGGGCTCTGCAGCTGGCAAAGTGCGTAAATTACTCCGAAGGACCCAAATCGACCGGCTTCTGGTCGACTGTGTGTTTCGCCCAGTTTGTGGTTGTGTGGACGTACCTCCGCCACTGGCTCAACCTCAAGATCCTGTGGAGCGTTTGGTTTGAGTTTGACTTGATTCCGTTCGTGCCCCCCTTCCCCCCTCCCCCTTCCTCTTTATAACCTGCCTTGCCTTTCTTATTTCTGGACTGAAGCTGACTGGACTCGGCTTTGTGGTGGACTTTGCACGAACAGGGAGTACACGCGCTTCTTCCGCCCCTCGCAAGGGTTCTGGCTGACCTGGTGGATGAAGTACCAGATCTTTGTGCCGATTCTGCTCATCCAGCTGCTCAACCTGTTTTGGTATTTCCTCATCTGGCGGATCCTCATCCGAACGCTGAGGGGCAAGGTGCCCGAGGACGACCGGAGCGACGACGAGGATGAGGGTGTCGATGGGAAGAAGGAGAAGTGAGTGAGTCGGCTCACGCGGGAGTAGGTGTGAGAGGGAGGAGCAAAAAACAAACACACGAAGTTTCTCTTTAATGGGATCCGCTCTTGAGATAAGGATGAAGAGGGAGAAGAGGGGAGGCTTTTTCTTGGGGGGCTCGATCAAAACACATTCGTCTTTACCTTAACATCCACCCAACCATGGCTTTTCTTTCCCCCTAACCCCCCGACTGTGCCTCTCGCGCTCTTGCAAAGAGTGAAAGTTCATGAGACAGAGATTGGGGCAAACATTGCTAGGTCGGCGGCTGGCGACAGATGTGCGAGATACGAAAAGGAGAGGGTGTTCACGTTGGAGTGAAAGAGACGCCCAGCATGGACGTTGACGTCGATGCCTTGGAGGGAGAGAACGGAGGAACAAGGGGCTGGAAAGGGAACGACGGGTCCATCTCGTCCACGTGCTGCGTTGACCACCCCAGCCAAGCAAGACGGAGAAAGGACTTGGACGTCAGTGCGGCTCCAACGCCCGAAAGAGGGAGAGGAAGAGAGTAGACAAAAAGGAAAAGACGCACCTTGCTAGGCGCTCTGCTGACGACCCTCTCTCCTCCCGCCCCTCCAACGCCCCTGGGTGCCCTAAACTCGTGCTGCTTGTACGTCTTCCCCGTCGTGGGCGAGCCGACAAACGTCTGCGAGGCAGCCTTGGAGGGCGAGAAGGCCGTGTGGCGGTCGTTGGGCGGGACGGGCGAGTGGAAGTAGGCGAGCAGGGAGGACAGGGGGATGACGACCGTCGAGGTTGATGAAGAGGCTGAGGAGAGAGCCGTGAGATTGATGACTGGAGAGGAAGGAGAGCGCGAAAGAACAACGTCCGATAGGCTCGGTTCGATCTCCTGTAGAGTCAAAGCAAGCTCGTTCCTATCCGAATCCGGGATGAATAGCGCCAGGAGCGAAAGTTGCATTTCCTGCGCCCGCAAAGCCTTCCGCCAAATCCCTACGCGGGACAGGTCGAGGTTGCACAAGACGTATGCGAGAAGCTCGATCGTTGACGACCCCGTGGTCGCAGGATCGCGCAACGTCCACTCGAGCAAACTCGACAACACGTCCTCGACGTCTTCCTGCACCGACTGCCCGCTGCCACCCAGAAGCCAGACGAGCGACCGAGTCTGCGACAGCTGACCTTCGACGACGAGCTCGAACGACGACCGGTGGTTCGGTCGACAGAAAGCGTTCAGGAAAGCAGGCTTGAGAGCGTACGTCGCCAGGAGATGCGACTCGGCCAGCGTCATCGTCGCTCGTTGAACCAGCGTGCGCCGCAACCACCGATCGGCATGGTGTTGTTCGCGCTCTCGCCTGGTGTCCGTCGTACGAAAGAATGGGCGAAGGCATTCGAGGACAAGCGTGTTGACCCTCCCGAGCGTGCCGAATGTTGCAACTCGATCGAGCCCAGCCTGAAGGTCGCGAGCGAACGAGCCAGTCCGGGCTAGAAGATCCCTCTGGACAGTCGTGATCTCGGAAAAGACATCCAGTAGATCTTGGGTCTCTGAAAGCAGGAGGGCAAACCCAGGTTCTTCGTCCAAGATTTCGACGCGATGACGGAGCTGGGCAAGCCAGACTTGGAGTTCGAAGAACGTCGAGTCCGAGAGGTCGCTTTGGAGCAACTTGGCGAGGGAGATGACCTTGAGGAGTACTTGCTGAGCCGGAGCAGCTTGAGCAACGATGGACAGGTGGAGGGCGGGTAGCGGGTCGAGATCGGACGTGAGGGAAGATCTGGTGGACCAGGGTAAGCGGCGGATGGAGTTGTCCAGAATGGGACTGCAGTGAGGGTACGAGAGGATGATGTTGCTGAGACTCGTCGCCGACCGAGAGAGAGGGCCTGATGAGTGGGCTGAGAGGAGGCTGAGTGCGTCGAAGACTGCGGGACGTGAGAGAAGCGTGCTGCAAAGCTGTGAAGTCAAGCAGTCGAAGGAGGATCTGTCAGTACTCCACACACTTTGACGAGGACGAGGGTGATCTAGACGTACCTCGGCAAGTGCTCGGTCTGCAACCCAGAGTCCCAACATCTCCCCTAGTACACCCTCCAAGTTCTCCACGTCACTCTCTTCCAAGCCTTGGCCACCCTCATCCAACCCGTGTTCGTCGAGCAATGCCGGAGGCGCTCCCGCCGAGCCAACTCGCTCAGCAACTAGCACAGCCGTGGTCGAAATCTGTACGCAGGCGGACAGAAAGGCGAGGAGTGCGCGTGGAGTCGGCGAATACTCGAGAAAGTGAGGCTGAGAGGAAGAGGTCGCTTGGACGAGGTTGAGAATGAGGGCGGCGAAGGCCTTCGAGTCTTCGTTGTCGGAAGTCGATCTGTCGACGGTTGAGCTGAGAGTCGCTCCCCAGAGAGCCAGGTCCCAGACGGACGTCGTTTGGCTCGGCTTGTCCGTCGATGAGCTCTCTTCGGGTGACAGCGCTGCATCGGCGAAGCGGCTCACGACCGTGTCCTTCGTCTCTGCGATGGAGAGGAGGGTGACCAGGATGTCGGCCGTGAGAGTTAACGCACCGGGGCGGTCGTCGGAGGTGGCAAGGAGGAGCAGACAGCCCATCAGGACGGTCTCTAGATCGGAGGAGGAGATGAAGAGAGAAGCGTGCGAAGCGATTTGTCGAGAAGCGTGGAAACGTAGGACTTCAGTCGTGTGCACGAGGGTGAGTTGAAGTGCTGCAACAGAGTCGTCCTCGACCGGGGTCGTTTCGTCGGCGTCCACAGGTTGTTGAAGGGTTGTCGAGAGCCATGCTGTGACTCGCTTGCCTTGTTCGACGAGGAGGCCTACCAGGTCCTGCAGTTCGTCCTGCGCCGAGATTGTGACCGTCGTCGACACCGACAAACATTCCCTTTTCGCCAGTTCTGCCAACAACTCGTGCCACCCTCCGATGCTAAACTTTTCTGCCAGAAGACGAGAAGCCGGCAGGGAGGGGTCGAAAATACCGTGGAGTCCTGACGGTCCTCCGCAGGGACTACTTGATGAGCGCAGGCGAAGATACGTCGACCAGTCGGGTTCCGGCGGCGGGGCAGAGAGAGGCGTCGGAGGTCGACCGTAGACGAGGACGCTGATTACGGGCAGGCTTGAGCGGAAGATGAGGAGGTTCGTAGAAACCTGTAGCCAAAAGGAAGAGTCTCTTCAGCCGATGACACTGCGAGTGAAGGAGATGAGGTGAGGGAACGCACCCCTTCGGGCATGTCGATAGTAAACTCCTGACTTCCAGGTCTTCCCTCCGAGTCCTCCAGCGTCGGACGGTACTCGAGCAGAGTCTTTTGCAGCTTGTTGGCCTTGTGAGCTGGCGGAGGTTTGGCGGGTGCTGCAAACTGGAGGTTGAAGAGAAGCTCGACGTCCGCCGGCGTCCTGGGAGTCGAGCTGCGCACACGATGGAGAGGTCCCTGGTCAGCCCCTTTTACGTCTACAAAGCACACCAGTCCTCGGACACTGACCCTACGTTGACCTGCGCTGCATGCTCAAACGAGATCTGGCCCTCGGGAACGAGTACGACCAACGAGATCGCACACGGCTTCCGAAGTCGGACGGTAGCGAGGAAGCGCGCAGGAGGGCTTGGCCGACCGACGATGGTCTCATGCAGCAGCAGCACTGGAGCGTCTTGACCTGCGACGATGTCTGCGTCCATCCGACGGTCGATGTTCGTACGCTAAAAAAAGGAGGAGCGTAAGGATGTCTCTCTGGCTGGCGGTCGGAGTCGAGACCCTCGAAGCTCGTTCGGCTGCTGGCAAGCTTCCTCCCCCTCAACCCCATCTTCCCCTCCCTCTTTTTTCTTACGAGCAACAGCACTCCCCGTCCCCCTTCGGAAACAGTCTACAGTCCTCGTTCCTTCGACCACTCGCTCCTCGGAACCCTCGCACACCATGGCCCCTCCTCCGTCCAAGGCCCCTGCCGCCGCCGCCGCCGCCCCCAAGGCACCCAAGGAGAAGCGAGAGGACGCTGCCGTCAAGCCCGACCAGAAGCAGTACCAGACCGAGCAGGACGGCGTCCGAGCCGAGATCGATGCCCTCCAGGCCCAGCTCGTAAGTTTCTTTCTTTGCGTCTGGCATCCAAGGGAATCCCACGCTTCGGAGGGAAGGCGGTTTGGCTGTCGCCGCGTGGGCTGAACGGGTCGAGATGCCCTACCCCTTGGAGCCTGCCAGCGCTCAGTCTTCTCTTTGAGCGCAACGACTGAGACTGACAATTTTTGTACGCTCTCTGTCCTGTCTCCATGCTAGAACGAGGTCAAGAACAAGATTGCGCTCGCTACCAACGGCAACGGTGCCGCCACTCCCGAGACGACTCGACGCAACCAGCTTAAGGCCGAGCTCGACTCGCTCCGGTCTGCCCAGGGTGACTCCAAGCAGAAGCGAAGCAAGATCTTCGAGGACCTCAAGCGAATCCGAGAGGACCTTTCCAAGAAGGTTCGTTCCCTCCCCTTTGACAAGCTCGCTTCCCCTCTTTTCGCCGGGCGCCCTTCACATCGCGCGAGGCTCGAGCATCTGATCTGACATCGAATACCGACCCTTTCCTCCTTCACAGGTCAAGGACCTTCAGGCTGCCAAGGCCAAGCTTCCCTTTAAGAACGTCGAGGAGGTCGATGACCGGATTAAGTACGCCCTCTGCTCCCTCCTGCGTTTGGGAGATTGTGTTTTGCTCATTCGGCTGCATCCCTCACCTCCAGGACGCTCGAGAAGTCCGTCGAGTCGGGCTCCATGACCATCGCCAACGAGAAGCGAACCCTCTCCGAGATTTCGAGCCTGAAGCGGTCGCGCAAAAACGTCGAGGGTTTCTCTGCCGTTCAGGCTTCGATTGACGAGGACAAGGCCAAGGCCGACGCCCTCTCTGCCCAGCTCGACGATCCCGCCCTCAAGGCCGCGAGCGAAAAGTTCGACAGCATCAAGGGCCAGCTGAACGAAATTCAGAAGGAGGGCGACAAGCTGTACGAGCAGAGGAACAAGCTCTTTGACGAGCGACGAGAGCTGTCGGCCAAACTTGACGAGGCTCACGGTCGGAGGAAGGAGGCCTCGGCCAAGTACAAGGAGGCTCAGGACGTCTACTGGCAGAAGATACAGGAGTGAGTACTTCCCCGACAAACATAGCTGCTTTCATGCGCTTGTGGCTGACAGGTCCCCCCCCTTCCCCCTCACCTCTAGCGAGCGCGCACGAAAGGCCGAGAAGTTCAAGGCCGAGCGCAAGGCGACTGAGGACGCTAAGCGACTCGAGATTGCCACCCAGCTCCGAGACGAGGCCAAGATCCCTGCCTATCAGGCCCAGATCGAGGACTGCCAGACCATCATCGATTACCTCTCGGGCAACCCGTCCGCCGCTGCTGCCGCCGGCTCGTCGCTCCAGCAGAAGAAGGCCATCGACGGCATCGAGACGCGCCAGGTCCGAGCGGTCGCCGCTGACGACTCGCTCGTTGCTTTCAAGAAGAAGAACGTCGACGAGGAGGTCTTTTTCGGAGGAGGAGGCAAGAAGAAGGGTTCGCAGCAGAAGAAGAAAGTTGCGGCTGAGGGAACAGCCACGCCGCCGGCAGAGAAGGCTGAGGCAAAGTTCCAGCTTCCCCTTCACATCATGCGGGCCATCATGGAGCTCTCGATCCCCTTGCCCACGTCCAACACGGACGTTCCCCGGGCCGTCGAAGACCTCAAAACCAAGAAGGCATGGTTCGAGGCCAACAACGACAGGCAGACCAAGCTCAACGTCGACAAGGCCGAGAGTGAGTCCCTACCTGCCCTTCCTCCTTGCCTCTGGCCTACACTCACTGACATAGATACCGCCTTTCCCGACCTTTCGCAGAGGAGATCCGGCGGCTCGAGGCCAAGGTCGGCAGCAACGTCGACACCGCAGACGAGGTCCCCCAGGTCGAGACGCTCGGCAACGTTGAGGAGCCTCCGACGCCCGCGACCGCCTCAGCCCCTTCACCCCAGCACGACTCGCTCCCGTCCGACCTCGACAACGTTGCCGAGAAGCCTGCGGAGGAGCAGGCCGAAATCAAGCAGTTCGACGACGAGCTCAAGGAGGTCGCCGAGGAGCAGAAGAAGGCCGAGGAGAACTAAAGAAAGATTGTCAAAAAAGGAAGGGTTTGATCCGAGCTCGCCCCGTTCTGGTATTGTTGATCTCTATGGGCTCTCATGTGACCCGTGGCACTTCCCTGCGAGACTTTCCTTGCGAGGATGCGTTTTGGTTTATCGTGAGGATCATGAGGATACGAGTACAAAGCGAGCGAACGGAAGAAACATATGGGGCTCAGCCGCGGTTGAGAGAGCCTAGTCGAGCGAGCGAGTCTTCCCTGAAGCAGTTCAAAGGCCAAAGGACGTGAGAGAGGTGTCCCTGAGAAACTGTCAGCGTCTTGCGATCTCAGGAGTGGGATCGTGCGAGAGCGCAAAACTCACGAGTTCTCGGCCTCTTCTAGTGTATCTGACTGAGCGACCTGTGGTGTTCAAAAGCGGGATCGTGGTCAACGAACGCTCAAGACTTGCGCTCGATGGAAGTCTACGTACCACTCTCAGGACACTCTTCTTTGAACTCTCTTGCAGCTCTCCGGCGATGATAAGCTCGTCCAGGATCTGAAGCGAAGGTAGGAAGATCGTCAGCGCGAGACCAAGTGAGCAACCAGCACCAAAGCAAAGAAGACCCACAGCGTATGCCTTCTGGAAGTTGAAGATGAGGTCCAGCTCGCAGACCTGAAGCGACAGCCAGCCCGTCAGCGGTTGTCAACCTTCAGCCAAACTCCTCGTCTGACGGCGACTCACGTTTCCAAAGTATCGATCCAGCACCTCTACGTAGCGGTGGATGATCTCGAGGGTCGCAAGCTCGTTGTCGCTCGGGGCGATACCGGCGACGAAGAAGAGAGAGGCGTAGCGACGGTAGACAACCTTGTCACCTGCGGAAGGGCAAAGGAACGAGCAACCAGTGTCAGCGCCAGCGTCATGAGAAACCGCGTCCCTGGAAGCCTCAATCTGCGCCTTCCCGCCTCAGAGCGACACCTCGTTTCGGCAAGACATGGCAGGCACCTCGGTCGCCGACAGGTTCCAGCGTGGGGTCGGGACATCTCGAGCCTCCTCCTCGAGCATCTCCCGGCGTATGAAGCTGGGCTCACCCTTGTACTCCAGAATGTTGGACATTCTTGTTCGTCGAGCGAGGACCAGCTGCGTGACATCCTTGACGATCTTGTTCTTGGTCTTTGGAGGGAGCGTCTGGTACCACTTTGCGAGTCTGACCTTGCCTGAGGGGAGTGAGACGCGAAGCTCGTCAGTCAATCAAGGAGCAGCACGCTTCGGTTTCCCACACAGAGAGGACGAACCTTGTCGGGATACCAGGAGGAGATAGTTGACTCCCATCGTGCAGAGGGCCGAGAAGGGTTGGGGAATGAAGGTGAAAGCGAGATGCTGGTCGGTCGTTGTCGAGGGCGGTGGTCGCGAGGGCTAAAAGGCGAGCCTGTTCCAAGATCATGCACTTTACTATTTAAAACAACGTCAGAATCAGTTTGCATCAAGGAGAGATGGCCGAGTGGTCTAAGGCGCTAGCTTAAGGTTGTTTACAACCCGCTAGTCTTCGGGCGCGGGTTCGAATCCCGTTCTCTTCACATCCTTTTTGCGCTTTTAAGGCGCGCCTCTTTTGCTTTCGCAGCGGACGCGACCGAGAGCTCGTCCACTGCGACCTTTCGGTACCCCTGCTCCCCCTGACCCTCTTCTTGCACTTTCCTCGGCCTCATGCCCTCTTCTCCCGACAACCGACTTGGCTTCCGATGATGCTCCTCCGGCTGCTTGCAACGGCCCCTCGACAGACCGCACGTGTGCTCCCTTTAGCGTTTGCGGCCAGGCCCTCGCAACTCCGTCTTTGCCCTTCCGCCGCTCGATCTTCCTCCAGGTCGCCCCCGGACACCTCGCCGAGGTCGGCTCCGTCTGTATCTTCCTCAAAAAAGGAGAATGCAGCTGTCCGTAAGGCTAGGAAAGAGGCAGCTAAGGCTCAGGCACGACTGGACAAGGCGGCGATCAGGACGCAGAGAAAGCTCGACAAGCAGGCTAGGATGGACCTGACCGTTCGCTTCTTCCAAGAGGGCAAGTTCCCAGGGGAGATCAGGCACCTCCTAGGGTGAGTCTCTCGTTCCTCGTCTAGTCTTGAACGCGACGCAGCTGACCAGAGGCATGCTACTTGCCTTCGCAGACGAGACGAACCATTCGCTCTGGCCACGGTGCGAGGCTACTTGGTGCAAAGAGCAGCCGAGGACGCCAAACTGCGTCAGATCCTAAACGACAACTGGACGCGTTTCATCTTTGAGGAAGGTATGTCCTCACTCTGCTTTTTCTTCCTCTCTCAGCTTCGATGCTGACTTCCCTTACTTTCCCCGATGCTCAGACCCTTCCGGCTTCTTAGGGCCATCTAATAACATCGACGAAGCCATCTCATTCCTCACTCGTGGATCCTCGATGGAGACAAGTGCGTCCAGCTCCTTGAGGAGGAACGCTGCCCACCTTAAACTGACCTTGCTTCGTGGTCTACGTTTCCCGCAGCTTCCAGCGTAAGTCCGCCTCGCGCACGCTAATCTAACTGGGGACTGACATAGGACACTCTTTTGGTTTTCAGGCACGCTACTCGAAATGGGCAGCCTCCGGACGTACTCCCTGAGGATGGAAGTCGATCTCTAAGCGTCGGCTAATCGCCCCCACGATGGTGGAGCACCGTTTGACAGGCGACACCCCATTTACAGTGCGCAGGCTCCTCTTCATTCCATAGTCTGCAATGGTTATGCCCTTCTCTCGCTCTATGTCATGATCGGAAGTCAGGATGTGGCTCGCGAATATCGAAGACTCCTCCCCAGGACTCCGCCCAAACTTCGGCCAGCGAACCTCCTTTGCGACGAACCCTTACCTCCCACTCGAAAGACGCCTCAGTCTCGACCACAAGCCTCTAATCAGTAAGAGTGCTCGTTCGAGGGCCCTCTGTATCGCAAAGAAGTAGGTGCACACTGGTCACGGTGCCTGGAATGAGCTCTCGGAGCGTGTTCTTACCTGAACACCTTCCTGTGTCCTCCGTTTTCTCTCCAGCCACAGCACGCCCAAGTCCCAGCTACATCCTGCGCAGCCTCAACACGCCATCAACATGCGGCCCGTCAGACTACCATTTCATGTCTTAAAGCGGTCTCTTTGCTCCGTGCCCTCTCCTACGGCCGTGATCGTCCGAGCTCGACCGGTCCACCGCCTTCCTCCTCCGCTCGTCCCCAGCTTAAGACGGTCGTACTCCGTCCAGTCCTCAGACACGGAGGCCAACGGGAAGACGACGAAAGTCCAGGAGGGACAGAACGAGCCTCTGTTACCGGATGTCGAAGCGCTCTCGGTCTCGCCTCTCATGCTCGAGGAGACGAGCGTCGAGACGGAGTCTCTGCAGGAGCTGGCAGTCCTGGAGCAGAAACTGGTCGACGAGGCTGCTCTTCCATCGCTCCGTGTCGAAGGGACACCCCGAGAGACTCAGGAAGGAGAGAGCTTTCTGCCCGAAGACTGGAAAGAGAACATGAACGACCTGCTGGAGGAAACCAGACAACGCCAGGCCAAGAGGGACAAGCAGAGGCGCCTCAAGAAGCTCAAGTCCACCCCTGCCACTTCTTCGTCGAATATTCGAGCTCTGAAGAAGGAGGCACAGACTCAGGTGACGGACGTAGTAGTACAGCGGATCCTGGGCGGAGCTCTGTCGGACGGGGGCGACTTCCTCACACTGGTCGCTGAAGCCGAGTGTGTCCAAGTTTCCTGAAATGACGCCCAAGACCTCGTCTGACATCGCGCCTGCTTCTCTGGCCACAGGACTTTCTACAAGGACTTCGAGGAGGAGCACAAAGTCGAGCTCGAAACGGTCATGAACACCAGTCTCCTGCGGAGATTCCTTGTTGAGCACGCGGAGGACGATGTCGTTATCAACGACGAGGGCGAGCCAATCTTGGACGACAAGGGTGAATTGCAGGTCGGGAAGTTCCAGCGGCTTCTGATGGAGGACGAAGACGTCTGGGTGGCGTTGGTGGAAGACGAAGGTGAGTCGTCGTAGGCGTCGACCAACGCAAAGCCCTCTGTCGCTGACCCCCTTTCACCTCGTCGTCTGCAGGCTGGGGCAGCGAGATGGAGACCTTGGACCATGCCTTTGAGGCGCTGGACAAGATGCGTCGTAGTGAGTACTCCAAGCATCTGAACCACAGCTCTCCAGAGCGCTGAGATGACGCGCACTTGCTTTTCCCTCCCCCTTTTTCGCACCTCAGAAAGGCGCAATTCGTTTAACTTCGACCCGAAACAACATGGTCGAAAGCTCGCCGAGAGGCGCCGTCTCTGATACACCTTCACTATGATTCGCTGCCTTCATGCTTTGCACTAAGCTCTAGGAGGACGGCGGATGCCCAAGCAAGGAAAGAAATCATCAACCTACAGAGCTATCTCTAAATAAAGGTTTAGTCTGCCTTCGGCTTGGGGGTAGCGACGAGAACGCAATGCAAGCTGAGAAGTCAAAAGAATGCAAGCGCGTCAGCTGGACTAGCTGCTGCGGATGAGAAGCGATTTGGGAGACGACGCACCCTCCGGCGGATGCCTTTGCAACGCTGAAGCCCTCGAGGACCTGTAGCAAGATCAAGGGAGGAGGGTCAGAGCTCTGAGTTGCGGAAGGGAGCATACTTTGGGGATGAACTCACCTTGCTGGTCACTCGTTGCGGGACCTCGGCCGTCTCGATGTCGCCCAGTCCGAGCTGCGCCTGGTCTAAGGGATGTACAGAAGCGTCAGTACGGGATGGCGTGTGACAAGGGACACATGAAGAGACTCACTTCCGTAACCCCAAGCGTAAACGTTTCCGTCGGCGGAGACGGCCAGGTTGTGCCGACTTCCGGCAGAGATGTGGACCATGGGGTGGGCGGTGTACTCCTCGGCCGAACTAGGGTAGGGTGCAAAGGGAGGCTTGGGCTCATCGACTGTAGGCTTGGGAGGGAAAAAGATCTACGAGGAGGGCAAAGCGGACAAAGGTCAGCAAGATGGCAGAAGGGGAAAAGAGGACGGAAGGGAAGCTCACCTGGACCGGCTCGGGCACATACTCGTCAACAGCGGGGGGGGGCTCGATCTGAGCGACAGCCTCCATGTTGACGTCCTCTCCAGCCTCAGTCGCGCTCTTGACAGCCTTCTCCTTCTTCTTGTCGAGCAGAGATTGTCGCTCCTCCTCAGCCCGCTCCCGCAGTTCCTTCATCGCTGAGTGCGTCTCTCCCAGACCGATCTGCGAACCGTCCGCTCGTCCGCATCCGTAGACCTCTCCGTTGTCGAAGAGGAAGAGTGAGTGGTGCTCTCCTCCCGAAACCTGGATGACCTTTGCGCCGTTGTGGAGGGAAGGGTCGAGGGCGTCGACGATGGTAGGGACTTGGATGATGCCCTCCTCACCACCTCGGTCGGCGCTGACTCCCGTCTGTCGGAGCGAGTTGAGACCCCAGGCGTACACTCGACCGTTCTTATCGACCGCGAACGAATGGAAGTGTCCAGCGCCGACGGTGACGATGTTCTTGAGGCCTAGTCGCTCGGGAGCGAGGCCGTTGATCCTTCGACGCTCGATGATCCGTCGTCCGAGCTGGCTCTGTTGGCCATTACCCCACACGAAGACGGATCCGTCGACCGTCAGGGCGAGGACGTGGTCCGTTCCGCAGGCGACAGACGTAAACTGGTGCTTCTCGAGGGAGGGGAGAGGAATGGGGGTGAACTGGCACTTGGACGAGTTGGGCGATCCGTCGAATCCAAGGAGACCGTCGGCGGACTATGGGGACCAATGAGATTTCAGTGGGTTGTCTGAGAGGAAGCGGTCGAGGTGCTCTACTCACTCGGAAAGAACCCCAAGCTCGGACTTGTCCCTCAGCACTGACCGCCACACTGATGCTGTCTCCAGCTGCGACCGAAACAGCTCGGAAACCCTCCTCCAGTAGAGCAGGCACGATCATGGGCCACGTCTCGAGCTCTTCCGTCTCGATGATCTTGCCAGGGTTCTCGGGGTCAGGCACGTTCGAGGTGATCCTGCCCAGCGCAGCGGCGTCGTTGATTCCCCATGACCAGACCTGGATGCAAAAATAAAGAGACGATTCAGTAGAGCGTGCTGAAGAGTGTAGAGGGCCATGAAACGATACCAACCTTGCCGCTCTCGTCAACAACAAGCGTGTGCATGCCTCCAGCAACGGCGCGCTCGATACCCCTGCCCTTCGCTCCGAACTTGCCCTCGGCGATACCCTCTTGGAACCCTGAAAAGTGGAAAACAAAACTTGAGCCTTCCTGGTCGAGAAATCAAGCGTAGACAGAAGAGGACGAACATTTATGCAGTCGAGGTCGAACGATCTCGCCCAGCTCGTCGGGACCCAGACCGAACGCGCCCATGTCTCCGGTTCCAAAGATGAAGAGAGACTGAGCAGGCCCATCGTGCGCTGGACAGGGAGGTTTCAAACCAGAGCTGATCAGAATCCGATCGAAAAAAGGAGACGCAAGCTGAGCGAAACGTACAAGGGGGTTGAGGAAGGGCGTTCAGTCGCTCCTTCAGCTTCTTTGCTCCAGCAAAGCCAGAGGCCGTGCTTCCCCTAGGTCGGCCGACGCTCCTCTTTCGCTTGAGACCAGCGGCCTCTCCAAGCGTCTTGACGGCCTCCTTGGCGGACGTCGCAGCGTCCATCTCGACCTCGAGGATCTCGTTGCTGGGCGCAGGCTCCGGAGCAGCAGACTTGGCCGCCTTGCCCTTCTTGGGCGTAGCGGCCGCCTTAGGCTTCGCCTTGGGCTTGGAGGCCGAGGTCGGGGCGGTGCTGGC
Organism: Cystofilobasidium capitatum; assembly: GCA_014825545.1. NCBI lineage: Eukaryota > Fungi > Basidiomycota > Tremellomycetes > Cystofilobasidiales > Cystofilobasidiaceae > Cystofilobasidium > Cystofilobasidium capitatum. The sequence continues at coordinate 233,330 of MVAJ01000010.1, forward strand.
GGCGATGGAAGCTCGTCGAGCGGAAGATCGGGAGGGAGTGGCGGGAGCGGCTTCTGTTGAAGGAAAGGGTGGCAAGTAGGGGAGGCGAGGTGAGGAAGGCCGGCAGAGCAAACGGTGAGCCGTCTACCACCCATCCTTACAACAGCAATCAGTAGCCTGAGGAGAGTCCGACGTACTAGGCATGATCTGGTGTGCTTCTTTAAAGCGGGATGGATGGGGTAGAAGGTCGGACGAAAGAGAGAAACCCATGATGTTTTTCGTTTGACGAACTCCTGCCTTCGGTCAACAACACACGGACGACGGTGCACTTGCAAGCGCTCCCGCAAGCAAACAGAGACTAGATTAGTACGGTAGATGGAGTACAACAGAGAGCATAGCATAGGCAACCCTTCGCAGCAAGGCCCTCCTCAGACCTCCTCGAACCCCTCGTCGTCGGACCCTCCGCCATACATGTTCATCAAGGCCGGCTCGTCGACGGTCTTCTTCGACCTGTTGGCAGGCCGCTCGTCGTCGTCCGATCCACCGTTCTGACGCGTTCGCTTCTTGCGGGCTTCTTGACGGGCGCGCTGTGAGAGGGAGTAGAAAAGGAAGGGCGAGATGTCAGTCGACGTCGACAGCACGAGGTGCAGGAAGTTGGACTGACCTCGTCGTCGCTGTCATCCTGCTCTTCGACCACAGCCATCCCACCTTCGTCGTCGTATCCGTCTGAAGCAGGTCAAAAAAAGATGTTAGAGGGGTGGATCTCAAGCGAGACGAGACCGAACAAGAAAAGCTCTCACAGTCCGCCTTCTCCTTGCCCTCGCCGTCAGCCTCATCCTTGTCCTCTCCATCCGAGCCAAACCCGCTGGGAGCCTCGCTGCCCCGCAGCTGTCGCTCGCTCATCTTCTGCGGCAAGTCCGAGTTGTCGAAAAGCTTTTCAAACGCGTTGTAGTTGATCTTTCGCGAGAACTTTTTCTGGACGAGCTGCTTGGCCGAATCGGCAGGGGTCGCTCCTCGAGGGTTGACGCTCGCTCGCTTTTTGCGAGTCTGTGGGATGAAAGAAGAGCAGCATGTCAAATCATCTGGAGTTCTCCAGAGGCAGGCGTGAAACTGACCTTCTTGGTACCGTTGGCAGCCTCGCCGTGGGCCTTGGCCTCCTTGACTACAGACGACAAGACGATAGAGTCAGACATGGCCCGAACGAGCTTCGGCTTCTGAACGCAGGGGAGGAAACTGACGAGCGAGCTTCTCGAGGTAGTCCTTGTTGTACTCCATCCACAACCTGGTCTTGACCTGAACTTCCTGGTCGGTTAACAGGAACCCGTCCAGCTCCGCCTCGTCAATGTCGTCCAACTCGAGGTCGCCCGTCGCGTTCTGCCTTCGCTCCTCCCTCCTTCGCTCGGCCATCGTCAGCTCGGTCGAGAGCTGCTGGGCCTGGTTGGTTGAGAGGAAGTCCGAGAGCTCGTTCGAAATGGCTGAGTCGAACAGGCGGTCGTTCTCGTCGCCCTCCTTGTCCCCCTTGTCACCCTTCTCGACCGAGCCCTCGTCCTCGCGGTTTTCAATAGCAGACGACGGAGGAGGAGGCTGGTTGGAGGCCGAGGCGGAGGAAGCGTTTGGTTCGAGGATGGACGGGTCGATGGGAATCTCGTCCTCCTGCTCGTCAGGCAAGGCGTCGCCTTCGTTGAAGTCGGCCGCTGCCTGGAAGACGGCGTTGCGCTGCGACTGGCTGTCGGCCGGAGGAGCAGGCGAGCTAAAGGCGTAGTCCACCTCGTCCAGCATGTCGAGCCTCTCCTTGCCCTTGCCTTTGCTGGCGCTCGAGGGTAAGGCGGACGTCGACCTCGACCGCGATCGCTTGGCACCCTGGGACGACGACTCGGCCTGCGGCTCCTCCGACTCGAGCTTCTTCATCTTTTTGAGCTTCTTCTGACCCTGGGTGTACGCCGGAGGGTCGTGCGTCTCCTCGAGCCACATGCTCCTGAACTCGTTGATGCTCAACCCTCCACTGGCCGTCGCCTTGAACTCGTCCAGCCGCTTTCGCAGCGTCGTGTCGGCAATCTTGACGACCTGGACGATCTCCTCGACCGACCGTCGAAAGTTGTTCATCCTCGCGGCGAGGAGCAGGCAGGCTCCGCAGATACCGGCCGGTCGTCGACCCGTGTCCATCCAATCTCGGCTGAACCGCTGGACGAGTCGAGTGGCGTCGTGCGCGACCTTTTGAGTCTCGTCCTGGAACTCGAGCAGGGCGGCGAAGCGAGAGATGTAGAGCGAGGGGTCCATGACGGGCAGCTGGAGGTTGAGAGTCTTGACGAGCTTGAGGTAGGTCGATCCTGGATTGAGCAGAGGAGTGGATATCAGCAGGGGCAGTCAGTATCATCAGAAGGAAGCAGCAGTGGACGAACCGAGGGTGAAGACGTTGACCTGCCAGTAGGGCAAAGCGTTGGTCCAGTCAGCAAGCCGCTGCGACCCAAAGCAAAGAAGACTCTACGTACCTGGAGCATGTCGCTGAAGTCGATGAGCATGTGGTGGGTCTTCTCCATTCGGCAAGTAATGTACAGGCACGAAGCGATAACGTAGCCCGACTTTCGTCCCTTGTGGAAGTTGTGGCTGACGGCGAGGTTGAACCATCGACCGGCAGAGTCGCACAGTCGTTCAGAGAGCTTGAGTCCGAGCGCGACTTGCTTGATTCGACGTTGGCCTGCGCGACGTGGAGGAAATACGGGTTAATTCAGTACGTGGTCCCTGACGACCGGAGTTGAGGACGAGCGGCTGGCAGACTGACCTTCCTGCAGGGTGAGTTCTCGACTCTCGTGCGAGCCTCGATTACCATGCGGACCGTTGACTCGCGCTCTCACTGGTGGATGACAGGATTCATGGGGCAGGTCGGTCAGTCGCGAGGCAGGAGAGCAAAGGGCGGAGTGAGGGAAGAGGGTGAGACTGACGGGCTCCAGCACCAACGTACGATCCCATGGCGACGGCCGCTCCCGACGACGACTCTCCAAACGCGATCTCGGAGACGATCGTGTTCTCCTCGAGGACGATACCGCATCCTCCACAGTAGGTCTGACCCTGGGTCGAGTCGATTTCGACGACCTCGGACAGGCACGCGACGCACTTGGGCTGGACGAGAGCGCACGCATCCGGCTGAAGGTCAGCCCGAGGGACCTGGTACATGGACAGCTGGAGACGGAGGACGAACCATGTCGGGCGAACGGTGCAAAGGGAGCGAGGGCACAAGTGTTGTGGGGAGAGGGAAGGGGAGCTGGCTGCTGCGTCGACGCCAAAGGGGCGGGCGCTCAACCAGACGTAACTCAAGCTACGTCGCCGTAAACGCTCGTAAACAAGACTGCTGCGCGCCGCCCTCTCGCTCAAGGACGCGTCGGTCCCAGCGAAGACCTGCCCCTCCCTCCTGCAACGATGGCCGACCAGACACCCTCTCCGTCCTCAAGCAGAGGCCTCTTCATCGTCCTCGAAGGTCTCGACAGGTCGGGCAAGTCAACCCAATGTGACCTCCTCCTCAACGCGCTCAACCAGGCCGGCCAGAGCTCGCGATCCTGGAAGTTCCCAGGTTGGTCCTCTCGTTTTCATCTCTCTAAAGCACAAGGACTGACGGTCGGTCGCATCTCGATCTACAGAACGGACGACGCCCACCGGTATTCTGCTGGACCGGTACTTGCGGAAGGAGGTCGATTTGGGAGATCGCACGGGCAAGGCCGTTCACCTGCTCTTCTCCGCCAACCGATGGGAGTGCGCGTACGTCCTGCAACACCTTCCGTCTGCTGCAAGCTCCCCGCTGACCTTGCGCTCTCTTCAACCGTGGTCCTTTTGTAGATCCCTGATCGAAGGCTTCCTTGCGGGCGGGACGAGCGTCGTCTGCGATCGTTATGCATTCTCCGGTTTGGCGTTCTCCATGGCCAAGGTGCGCACTCCCGTTTTCGTCGCTGGACTTAAGTGCGTACTGACTCGCGCTTGATGGACTCTCAGGGTCTGGAGAAGGACTGGTTGCAGACGCCCGACCGAGGTTTGCCTTTGCCTGATCTCACGCTATTCCTCACGCTCACCGCGCAAGAGGCAGCGCGACGCGGGGGTTACGGAGAAGAAAGGTACGCGCACTCTCTTGCAACCTGAGTCCCTTACTAGAGTACTGACGAGTGGTTCCTTGGTTTGGTTGCAGGTACGAACTCGAGGCCTTCCAGACGCTCGTTCGACAAAAGTTTGATCTCGTCGGTCAAGAACTGAACGCGACGCACGGCGCTGGGAACTGGGTCGAGATTGACGCGGGGGGTACGACGGACGAGGTTCGAGAGAGGATCTGGCTGGCTGTTGGAGGAGTCGGAGCGGGCAGGTCGGGTCGGTTGTGGGAAAGAGACGCGTCGTTGGCACACACATCGGAGGGACAAAGTCGATCATGACCCTGCCGTTTTCTCTAAAGACGGACGCGCAAAAACAACACCAAAAGAGCGGTCTGGTTCTGTTTGGGTGGCAAAGGAGAAGGAAAGTGTGCCAGGTTCGGAAGTGTTCAAGGGAGAGGATTTGCGATCGAGCGAGATTGTTGTTGGCTCATCGTCCGTCTCTGCCGAAGCTTGTGCCCCCTTGCTCCTCCCCCCCAAGCAGAGCTCTGGCCTCGCACCTGCAAAACCCCCTCGCTCTTACCACACCCAGCCCGCAGAGGATCCGCATCGACAAGACCAGGCTTCGTTTTCTCTGGCCAGCGTCGCACGCCTACCCCTCGCGCTCGGACCCCTTTCTTTCAGCCCACTGGCCCTTCCCTCTCGCAGGGTCCTCCTCTCGTTCCTGTCCACGGCTCGCTCGACCCCATCCCTTTTCCCTCACCTCCGACCCCATCCACCCCTTCCCTCGCCCGCTCTCCCCTCCGGACAACTTCCAACAACATCCGCCCTCTGACTGGTCTAGCGCGTCGCTCGTCAACGACTCATGTCTCATCGCCGACAGTCAAGCTCGGCGGGCTCGGTCACCAGCCAGGCCAGCTCGGGAGACCATGGAGGATCCTCCTCAACCGAGGGCAACGTCCAAGTTGGTCAGTACTATCCTCTTCAATCGATCCCGAGGCAGATATGAGGCTGCGGGCAGTCGAGGAGGTCTGAGGGGGTTGGCGGGAGGATGTGATGTTCGGGAGGGCCGCCCCTCAAGGTTCCTTCTCGTCCGCTTCATCAGCATGCTCAACTCCGTCGAAGCAAGCAGCACGGGGACTGCAGCTCTCGAGCGATCCATCCGTACTGATTCGATCTCTCTCTCTTCTCGTCGTTGACAGTCCTCCGGATTCGACCGATCAACGCGCACGACCTCACGTCCATCCCTCCGCGCTTCCAACGGATCTCGCTCACGCCCGCTTCCTCAACGACGGTCTCGGTCGACGCTGGCTCGTCTGCCAGTACGGGTTCCGTCAGCGCGAAGCGTAACCAGACGCTTAACTTCCACTATGACCGTGTGCTTGGGCCGGAGGAGACTCAGAGGGACCTGTATGAGGCTGCGGCGTCCAAGCTCGTGGAGAAGTTTCTGCAGGGCTTCAACGTCACGATCCTCGCGTGAGTCCACTCCTTCTCGCTCTTCGATGCGACCTCAAAGGGGAGCCTGACGTGTCTCTCTGCTTGTCCCGCATAGGTACGGTCAAACGTCGTCTGGAAAATCGTACTCGATGGGAACGGCTCTCGACGCCGGATCAAACGACGAGCGCGAGATCCTGCCCACGACCGGTCTGGTCCCTCGAGCGGTGACGGACATCTTCAACCGGTGTGCAGAGATGGAGCGGCAAGCAGGAGGGAGGGGGAACGTCAAGTTCGAAATTACCAACTCGTTCGTCGAGTTGTACAACGAAGTGGGTCCTTTTCGTCCATCCGGAGCGCAGTCAGAGATGACTGACGCACGCACCTCTTCGTTTTCAGGACCTGCTCGACTTGCTTTCAAATCCGGACCCATCTACCCCTGTTTCAGAGCGACCGACGGTCTCGATCAGGGAGGACAAGGACGGGCACATCATCTGGTCGGGCCTAAAAGAGATCAAGGTGCACTCGAAGGAGGACGTTATGCGAAACCTTCAACAGGGAAGCACCCTTCGACGAACTAACGAGACCGACATGAACGCCCAGTCTTCCCGAAGTCACGCCATCTTCTCCATCACCCTCACTCAGCGTAAACGAGTCGCCACGCCTCCCTCGAACAGCAACGCTCCTCCGAGCGCCTTCTCGGCACCCTCGGCCGCTCCGAGCACGCCTGCAAGAGGTATCCCTCGACCAGCCTCCATTGTCGCCAACTCGGTCAACTCGAGGACCATGTCGCCCACGCCTGGGTCGAGACCGACCACACCGTCGGGTCTGCCGATGCTGCATCCGAGGGCGTCGTCGGGCTTGCGACCGACGAGCAACAACGGAACGCCGAGGGCCAACAGCCCTTTGGAGGACGAGTCGGTCGCTTCGCCGATGAGGAAGGAGGCAGGTGGAGAGTGGGTCACGGTCACGAGCAAGTTCCACTTTGTCGGTGAGTCTTTTTACCGCCTTTGCACTCATCATTCGGTTAGTGACCTGACTCCGCACTGTCTTTCGCAAACAGATCTCGCTGGAAGTGAGAGACTCAAGCGGACCTCCGCTGCTGGAGACAGGATGAAGGAGGGCATCTCGATCAACTCTGGTCTGCTCGCGCTCGGGAACGTCATCTCGGCCCTCGGAGACCCTGCGAAGGCCCGGACGATGAGTGCGTCCCTCGCTCTCTTCCCCTTTCATCTTTCTTTCGAAGACACTGTCAGTTCCAAAGCTGATCTTCCGTTACTTCGCGGCTTGCAGCGCACATCCCCTACCGAGACTCCAAGCTCACCCGGCTGCTCCAGGACTCGCTCGGAGGCAACGCGCACACTCTGATGATCGCTTGTGTCTCGCCAGCGTCAGTCTTTGCCTTCTAACCTGACCATCCCGTCCAAAGCACGCTGACGCCGCTTTTCTTTCATTCTCAGCGAGTTCAACCTAACCGAGACACTCAGCACGATCAAGTACGCCAACCGAGCCCGCAACATCAAGAACCGAGCCGAGGTCAACCAGATGGAGGTCGGTTGGGACGACATCGAGCACCTTCAGACGACGCTCGTCAAGCTTCGAAAGGAGCACGCTGCACTCAAGGCTGCGGCCGCTCAAGCCGGTGTGTCTGCCTCGTCAACCGCGACGGCCGGGTCGGACCTATCTTCCATCTCTGAGGAGAAGCCTTCCTCGGTCGCCATGAACAGGCTCAACAGTCAGTTCTCGGAGCTCCAGGAGGACCATGCCGACCTGAGCGATCGCTACCGCGAGACCATGGTCGAGGTCGCGCGTTTGACAAGGCAGGTTGAGGAGGCAAAGTCGCACGGCCGGGACTCGAGCTCAAACAATTTTGCCGTCATGGTCCAGCCCGTCATCGAGGAGTACGAGAAAGCGATCGCGCAGATGGAGGAGGAGCTGAAGCTGTCGAGGGCGGCCTTGGTGAGTCTTTCCCAGACGCTCTCCACGACACGTCGTGCGGCTCACTGACGCCGCGTCTGGTTTCATCTGCACACACAGGCGCACACCAACGACCTCTACAATGAGCAAGAAATCCAGCTCGCCGAGATCACCAACCGCAACTCCAAGACCGAGACGTACAACGCCGAGCTTCGCACGCGGATCAGCAAGTTGGCCGAACGCGAGTCGTCCAACGAGACGTACATCCGGGACCTCGAGACCAAGCTCAGCTCGTTAAACGAGCGCGACGAGAACCGAGATCTGCAGGTGTCGGATCTCAAGAAGGAGGTCGCCCAGCTCCGACAGTCCGAGACCGGCTCGGCGAAGTACCTCAGCGACCTCGAGGCGCAGCTCGACAAATCTGGATCTTTGGCTGCCTCGCTTGCCATCCAGGTCGACAAGCTCGAGAAGGAGGTCGTCCGACGGGAGGCGATGTATAAGGACCTGGAGGCTCGGTTGGCCCTCGTCGACACGACAGGCGACAACAAGCTTCTGCTGCAGGAGTTGGACGAGAAGGATAACAAGGTGGCCGACCTCGAGAGGAAGCTGGAGAACGCGGTCAGGAGCATGGAGGAAGTCGGCAAGGAGCGGGCGGCCCTGCAGGAGCAGGCGGTCAAGGACGAGACCGAGCGGACTGCACTTAAGGCTCGCCTTACGCAGAGGTCCAGGGAGAACCTGGCCAACGGTACGCTCGCGCCACCTCCGGTCGCCACTCGCTCCAACTCGGCGGACAGCTCGACCTTCTACACTCCTGCGACCGAGCTCACGGAAGGCGCAGCTACCCATTCCTTTGACGACAAGACCCCTACCCCACGATCGCCCGCCCTCGATCAGACCATCATTCCCTCCGACGGTCTGGATGAGCAGCTCCGCGACTTGCAGGTCGCTCACACTCGTACCCTCGCCGAACTGGACGAGGTTTCTGCCAAGTACAGAGACTCACTGAAGGAGATTGCAGACCTGTCGTTTCAGGTCCAGGAGGCCGACCTCTCAAGGTCGCCCCAGCCTCCATCTACTCCCACTCGCGGACGATCAGTCTCCCCGACCGACTCACAACGCTCCAGCTCCGCTCTCGCTCCGACCGGCTCTCGCAACAGCCTGGCCTCCCTCAATTCATCACCTGGCACCGCTCGACGACGCACGCACCAGAAGGGGGACTCGCTGTCGGCCTCTACAAGTCTCGCCAGTCCTTCATCACCCAACGGCCAGGGTTTTGGCTCGCGGGGAGGTGGGCATCTCAACAAGCAGATGTAAGTCTCTCCTGCTTCCAGCACGATGAGGTCGTGCGACATGCTGATCCTGGGTCTCTTTCCATCCCGACAGGCCTTTGTCACTTTCGCAGGAGGTCAGCCCCCTCGCCACTCGAATGCGTCTGGATTGTGCTGACCACAACCCTTCTCGCCCTCTACAGTTCTCCTCATTGCCTTCCTCTCGTTCCTCTTGGGGCGGTCCGGGGGCAACACTCCTGGCCACCTCCCCGTCTCGCAGTCTTAGTCTCTCTCCTCGCCCGGAACGGTCCGTTCAGTCGCTCGAGGATGAGATCATGAGTCTGCAGAAAGTGAGTGCTCGCCTTGCTCATGTTGTCATCGCGAAATGGCGCTGACCATCTTATTCATCGTCCAGGTCCTCAAACAGCGAGAGGACGAGATCGACCATCTCGAGAACAACCTCAAGATCATCCTGCCACCCAACGTCTCCCCGTCAAGCCTTCGATCGGACGCCGTCCAGTCTCCCACCGGTCCTGAAGGACGCAGTCTCGCTGTCTCGCCGGCAGACGCTCGACCTTCGTCACGCACGTCTGGTGCTAGCCAGCTGGATGCCGTCCCAGAGAGCGTGACGGACGAAGAGGTTCAGACTCGTCGCATGGAGGATCTGCTTCGGTTAGTCCTCCCCGGCTGCTGCGACTCGACCCGTGAGGCTGATTTCCGCGCTCGTCAATCTCCCAGGTCCATGGCGCAGATGGAGACCTCTCACAAGGAGACGGTGGAGGCTCTCAGTACCGAGCTGGCTAAGACTAAGCGAGATCACAGCGACCTCGTTGCGCTGTCCAGGGATCAGGTGCGTACTTCTTTTGTTGTCTGGGCTACTGGTCGTCCCGCTCGCTGATTGATCACTTTCGTTACAGGCTCTCAACGTCTCTGGCGAGCTCGACGGCCTTCGTCAAAGCCTGCATTCGTCCGAGGACAAGTCGGCCGACCTGGCTGCCGAGCTCGAGGCTCAGCGCAAGCGTGAGCAGGATGCGGTTGCATCTCGGACACGTCTCACCGAAGAACACGAGAGCACTCTCGCCAAGCTTCGAGCTGCCCACGAAGGGTCGTTGCAGACCAAGGAACAGGAGTCCGCGGCCGAGCTGGCTCGTCTACACGAGTCCCACGCCGACGACCTCAAGCGAGCCGAGGTCGAGCGCAACGGGACCCTCTCGGAGACGCAGGAGGACCACGCTGCGGCGATTGCCACCCTTCATCAGCAGCACGCCGACCGATTATCCAAGCGGGAGGTCGAGCTTCAGACGGACCTTGAGCGACTCAAGGTCGACCACTTCAAGGCGTACGAAAGCAAGGACGCGGATCACGCCGCTACCCTCGAGCGTCTCCAGGCCGATCATGCGGCCGCCCTCTCTCGACTGACGGAGGAGAAGACTCAGGAGTCGGAACGGCTTCGCGCTGCTCTCAGCAAGAGCCGAGAGGAGCATGTCGTTGCCCTGCAGCAGGTTCGAGTCGAGGCCGATAAGAAAGTGCAGGAGGCGGAGGAGCGACTCCAGAAGTCGCTTGGCCAAGCACAGGCCGACCACGAGAACGCGCTGGATAAGCTCGAGGAGGACCTTTCCCGGGCGGTCGTCGCTGCCGAGGACGCGCTCAACCAGCTCGAGGTCATCAAGGATGAGCATAGCAAGGAACTCGACCGCGTCAAGTCTCAGTCTATGCAGTCCGTGGACACCGGCGCGTCCGTCCAGCGTGATACGCTCTACAAGGAGACCCAAGTTTTGCAGTCCGTCATCGCCGCTCAGAAGGCGCGTTCTCTCCTGGCTCCTTCTTGCTCCCCCTCATGCCCTGGCTGACTGACGCCTCTCGGATCGCCACCACAGTCCGCTCTCGAGATCGTCACGCACGAACGATCTCTGGCTCACGCATCGGTCGACGAGACCACAACTCGCTTCCAGGACCTCGAGAGTGAGCACTCGTCGGTATCGGCACGAAGCAACGAGCTGCAGGCAAGTCTTGACCAGTCCTCGGCCAAGAACAACGAGTTGGAACACGCTCTTGTCGAGCGAGACGCCGAGGCAAAGGGCCTCTTGGAGGAGATCGACGGCCTGCAAGCCGAGGTCGACCGTCTCAGGACTGAGCACCAGCGACTCTCGCAGTCGGCCTCTTTGTACGACTCTCTCATGGGCGAGGTCGAGTCGCACCGCACTTCCCTCACGTCGGTCCAACAGGAACTTCACTTCACCAAGGCCGAGCTAGAGAGCCTCTTGACCGAACGTGTTCGCCAGGAGGACGTACTGCGCAACCTCCAACGCAGACTCTCCGACTACACCACCTCTCCTGGCGCTGAGTCGACAGAGTTCCTCAACGACGGCAGTCGACGACCGCTCAGCGTCAACATCGGCCGTTCATCGTCACCCAACGGCAGCAGAGGCAAGCCTCCTCCTCCCACCCCGCCACCCAACATGCCTCCTCCCCCGCTTCCCTCGTCGATGCCCGGCTACGCGGACACCGAAGGTGCGACGTCTCGACCGCACTCGATCGTTAACACGATCAGGACCAACTCCATGTCGTCCGCCTCTGGGCGACGATCGCCCAGATCGGCCAACTCCATTGACGGCAATGCATTCCCAGCCCCACCGCCTGTCCCCGACCCCAAACTCCTTGCGCAGATCGACGAGCAACGCGAGAACATCAAGAACCTCAACAAGCGGCTCCAGCACTGCGAGGCCGACCTCCAAGCCAACATCGACCTCGTCAACACGCTCGAGGCGGCTCTCAACGACTCGGAACGTGCTCTGCGGAAGGCGCGTCTGTCCGCCAACGACATTGCCAAGGAGCGCGATCGGGCGTCGTCCGAGTGCGAGACGCTCAGGTCATTGCTGCAGCACGCGAGGGCCGAGGTTTTGTCGGTCAAGTCGAGCGCGGACAACGACAGTCGCCAGGCCGAGGAGAAGATGGCATCCGAGCGACGACAGAGGGAGAACGCCAAGCGGGAGCTCGAAGAGCGACTAGAGGAGATGCAAAAGAGGAAGAGCAAGTTCAACGTGAGTCGTCGTTCAGGCCGTCTGCGGTGTGCCTGTGTCCCCTACTGACTCTCCGACTCTGCTTTCTACCGCACAGTGCTTCTAACCCACAGACTCGACCCGATACCCTTCCGTCATGGCCATACCTTCCCTCTCGTCCACTCTGGGACCGCACTTTCCTTTCGCCCTCACCTTTTCTCCCGCCATCTCTTTGCTCGTCTCTCGCACGACCGTCTTTTGGATTCGCCTAACCCTATGACCCCCACTTTCTTTCCTTCTCTCCTCTCTCTTGTTTTGGTCAGCCGATCTCTCTGGCTTTGTACATGACGATACCATGCTTGATTTACTCGGTTTGCTGCGATGGAAGTGCACTACTGCAAGCGAACGAGAGTCTGCTTGTCGCGAAGTCCGCCCTCTCTTTGTCCGCTCTTGGACCCTTTTCCTCCACCCAATTCCTTCACCCAGTCACCTCCTCTCTCGCGCACCAGCCTAGAGAATGACACCTCTGCAGAATCTGATGGACATGGTACGTCTTTCCCGCGCTCCGAAGGCTGAGCCCCTTTGATTCGAGAGCTGACCGCCCCTCACCTTGCTGCGGTCGGACTGGTCGAACGACAGGGTGCTGAGCCAGGGATGGCTAAGATCGCCCTCAAGAGATGCAGAGGAGATGTTATGGAGGCAGCTGTGAGTTCTCTTTCCTCTACTCTGTGTGGCTTGACCTGCATGACAGACTGGCTAGGTCGGCTGCTTGAGGAAGAGATGTAAAGCTAACTGATCAGCTCTGCCCCCCTCCTCCGTGTTGCTTGGGATCTCATCAAACAGGAGCTGGTCTTCTCTGGAGAGCTGGAAGGCGTGGTCGATGAAGAAGACGATGGCTCTGCAGAGGCTTCTGGGTCTGGGGGAGTTGGAGATGCTCTCTGTGTCGAGAGTGGACCGTCGGAGGGGAGGGGGACCTTGCCTGTGGGTAGTCTCTTCGCCCGCCCTCCTCTCCTCTTGCTCCTCCGCATGATTTCCTAGCTTTGCCTGTCGCTGAATCACTCGTTAGCTTGCTCTTCAAGACACCTGCTCCCGACGCTGAAGACGACGAGGACGACGAGATGGTGGTGGATGATCAGTCCGAGTCTCGCGAGGACGAGGACGACGAGGACGACGACGGAGAGTACAGCGAGGCTGATTCCTACGACGAGAGTGAGCTCCTCCTCGACACTGTGGCTCTACAAGGAACCCGAGCTGACTCGCGATCTTATTCTGGGGTGTTCAGACGACTTCAATGATCAAGCAGGCGAGATCACGGGGGCGGAGGACCCCTACTCCGGCATCTTCTTCTCGACAAGTCGACGTGAGGACGTCGTCGAGGTCCTATCGGACCCTGTGGAGGCGCGATCAAAGTCCGGCGTAGAGGAGGTTCTGACGTTCGGGGAGTGGATGAGCGGGTGTCCGGAGAAGGGGGAGCAGGACTTTTTGTTCAACCTCTGGCGGGACGTGACGGAGTTTCCCCTGGTGTGCGCGTGTGGATGGTCAAGGCATCGGTCGGCAGAGGACTTCTTCACCCTGAAGGTAAGTCATCTACGCACTGTAGACAGGGATCGTCACTGATATCCGCTCGTTCTCTCTTTGTAGGCTACCTTTCCAGAGTACCTCGCCCACGTCGTCTCCCCCCACGTCCACGTCTCCTGCCCTCAATGCTCGCGCAAGATCTGCCAGGCCTGCGGCGAGGACGACGTCATGCACACTGCCAGCGGCATCGACGAGGCCCAAGGGTCGTCGAAGGGCAAGGGCAAGGCGGCCGGTGGTGATCCAGCAGGGGACCTGTTCCACTGCGCGAAGCTCCAGGGTGTCATCCTGGGTGTCGGTGAGTTCTCCTTCTGTCTCCCACAAACCCTGAAATACTCGGCTGACTATTCTGCTCCATCTCCTCTGCCTTTGCAGGTCTGATCATGGTTTCGCGCATGTTTGCCAAGTACTGGGACGTTCTCGATTACAGCACGCCGACCGCCAACCTGCCGCAGACTCCGGAGTCGACCAAGAAGAGGAAGGCGGACGAGGTGCCTTCGACTGCTGCTCCAAAGGTCAAGGCGAACGCTGCTGGCTACATCCCATCCGCCGTCTACGGAAAGAAGAGCTCGGCACCTGGAGGGACGGGATACTCTGGCGCTGCCACGGAGGATGTACGTCCTTCTCGTTCAGCTCGCAAGTCGACGACTCCTGACTCTTTGATCCTCTTCTTTCGTACCCTCAGCGCTCGGGTCAGAAGGCGGCCCTCACTGCCCAGTCGCAGCACGACCGAGAGCTGGCGGTCCTTCTCAAGCAAGTTCGGGAGTTCCTGCCCAATCTCCGACGAGAAGGAGGAGGCAAGACGAGCGACTACCTCCCTCATCCTACGACACTGGCCATCGTCCGACGGCGCTTCAACACTGTCCTTAGCAGACTGCTCAAGAATGACTGTGAGTTGCAAGTCTCGACTCAGCCTTCGATCTGCAAAGACTGACTTGTTCTTCTGCTCTTTACAGCGTTGACGGACATGACTAGCAGATCCGAGCTTTACTTCGAGGTGTTCGATTGGCTCTTCGTACGTGTCTTCTCGCCCTCTTCCAACGAAATTCTCGTTGCTGATCAGCACCGCGACGTGTCGTGCGCAGATGCTCTCCAACCACGACGCTCTCTCGTCCGGGATGGCCATGCCTCAGATGCTCAGGTCGTCAGCCGTCGCCCGACCTGCGAACGGCAAGTCGACCACTCGAGAGCGGACGGTCATCTACGAGGGAGCCGAATCGCCGCGCGTTGCGCTCGAAAACATCGTCATCCAGGCCACGGCAGCAGCGAACGGGATGGAGAGGACCAAGGCTGTTGCTGCTCCTGCTGCCGAGGGAGAGGAGATCGAGGAGCTTCCCGTCGATCCCGAGCACGAGAAGATGAAGAACTTCTGCGCGAGGATCATCAAGACCAGCCAGGACGTCGACAAGGCTCTGCGGGATCAAAAGGGTGCGTTTAACTATCAATCCTCGTCTACCCTCTTGATGCTGAGGTCACTTCTTGTCCGGTTTCAACAGGTGACGAATTTGTCAAGCGCCTACACGCATCTCTTCCTTCGTCCTCATCGGCGAAGGCCGCCCAAGTCTCGCTTCAAGACGGACTCTCGGACGAGGAGATTAGGAGGACCTACGAGGACTGGGCCAAGGGATGCCGCTTCGAGTACTGCGATCTCACGGTCCCTCAGACGCAACCAGAGGGCTCCGCCCAACAGCCCGTGGCTTACCGGCAGTGAGCCTGTCGACCTTCTGAATTCGATCTTTGCACTGTACTGACAATTCCTCACTCGTTCTTCCCATCTCCTCAGCGCTCACTCGAAAGACATTGTTGCACTCTCTGGCAACAGTCGTGCGTTTCCCTCCCTCTCCTCCCTACAAAGGGCACTCGCTGACTCTTCGAGACACCCTCTGCTCCAGTTCCCAAGCGGTCTCTCGCCATCGCGAAGGAGCTCGCCGTCCTGGCTACGAACGTCCCCGTCGCCTTCGACGGATCGATCTTCCTTCGAGTGGACGAGGAGCGAGTCGACGTCATCAAGGTACGTTTCTTCCTTTTCACCACTCGCGAAGTCGTGTCATGCTGACCGTCTTGACGCTGCAGGCACTGGTCACTGGACCCGCCGACACTCCGTACTCAAACGGCTGCTTCCTCTTCGATATCTTCCTGCCTATGTCGTGAGTCTCCCTTCTCCCACCTTAACCCTAGGGGGACCAGGCTGACCTAGCACACACACCCTTTTCAGCTACAACTCGATCCCACCTATGGTCAAGACGATGACGACCAACGGCAACCGATTCCGGCTCAACCCGAACCTCTACGTGCGTACTGAACCCTCTCGACGACTCCCTCCTAGGTGTTGTGGACTGATACTCAACTCTGGGGTTCTTCCACAGGCGGACGGCAAGGTCTGCCTGTCCCTGCTCGGAACGTGGAGCGGACCCGGCTGGGTCGCAGGCACGTCGACGCTCTTGCAGGTGCTCATCTCGATCCAGGCCATGATACTCAACGACGAACCGTACCTTAACGAACCTGGCTGGGCGTCCTCCGCTGGAACGGCGGCTTCAAAGGCTTACAGTGCCAACGTCAGGAGGATGGTCGTCGCTGACGCGATGCTCAACAACCTCAGGAACCCACCTCACCCTTGTCAGTCGTTTCCCTCAACTTCCCTCCCCCTCCCCCGAGCAATGAACATCAAACTGACGTGTATTTTTCCGACCATTTGAACAGTCGAGGACGTCGTCCGAACGCACTTTAAGCTCAAGTCCAAGGTCATCCGCGCCCAGCTGGACGAGTGGCTCGCCGAGGACGACGGCAGTCAGTCCTCCCTCTCCCCCTGATGACCCCCGACGACCAGCCTGCTGACCTTGAGCGGTCCCTCATCGTCTTTCTGGAAACGCAGAGCAGATCTCGGGCTCGAACATGGGTTCGTACCGAGACGGAGGCAACTCTCTGGGTGCGTTCTTCTTCCCAACCTCTACACTCTCCTTTCTCCCTCCGCGTAAAAAAGCCTTCAACACTGACCCCCCTCCCCTCCCTCCTCTCTTCATGCGAACCACAGCCGCCAACGTCCGAGAGCTCAAGTCGCTCCTCCGCAAGCTTGAACGAGGGGACGCCTTGACGGGCCCCAACTCTGCGCCTCCGTCGCCCGTTCCCGAAGGAGGAGGAGCGAGTGCGTCGACGGGGGATATCGAAGTGGACGAGGAGGAGTCTGATGATGAGGGCGAGTTTTAGCGTTTTGCAGGTTCTCATTGTTTCCTCTTGTTGCCTTTCGCTTTTCGCGCTACCTTCTGCCTTCTAGTCTCCCTGTCTCCTGCACTTTATTCGCCCTTTCTCCTTGTCATACGAAACGAACGAAGACCCCGCCAGATAGGACATGATACGCCCTTTGCCTCCTCTTGATATACCCACTGGCGAGCGCAAAAGAAATAGAGAGGAGTGGAGATGCATGCAAGGGGGGGGGAGGGAGGACGAAACGAACATCTCCGTCTCCCTGCCCTCCACTCGCCTTGCCCATCCTCCCAAGGGGGCAACAAAGATAAGAGCAGAGTACACGAGACCAGCTCTCCTACGACCTACCCCAACCCCCCCACCCCCTCCTCCCTTCCTTCTTCCCCCCCACCTCTCCCTTCTCCTCTCCCTCCCCTTCTCGCTTGTTCTCCCCCGACCCCTCCACAAGAGCAGCCACAACATCCCGTCCCCCAGCGGCATTACTAAACATCTCCCTCAATGTACTACTCACCGACCGGCCCTGGGCATCTTGCAAGGAGGCGAGTTCCGATTCGAGCGAGGCGATTTGGGACGACAGGGAGAGGAGGCGTTTTTCGGACGAGAGGGATAGGCGGAGGAGTTGAAGGGCCTGTTTTTGACAAAAGCAAAAGGGCAAGGGGATGACGAGTTGGCCGATATGGAGTAGAGGCAAGGGGTCAGCTGTTGAGCGTTGGGGCGAGGGGGGATCTGGAGGGGAGATCGGGGCGAGGAAGGGGGGAGGTGTGACGACACCCCCTCCGCCAACAGTGGAAGGAGAGCAAGAGAAGCAAAGGAGTAAGGAAGACGCACCATGTAGATACCCAGTCCAACAGCCAAAGCGGGCAGAGCAGCAGGGACGAGTTCCCTGTACCACTGCTTGTGCTTGTTCTGCTTCTGCGGGTCCTGTGGTCGGGCGGCGCCTGGACTGGGCTGCCGGGAGGAGGATGAGGTGGGGAGGGAGCGCCGTTGGAGGAGGCGAGAGGAGGAGGGGGACGGGAGCCTGCGGAGTGCGACGAGGGACGAGCGGGAGAGCGACATGCTGAGTACGATCTGGGCTCAAGTTCTGGCTGGGATTTCTGGAGGAGCTGGTGGTTTGGAGGAGCAAACGGGGGACGAACGAACTCGCTGACCTCCACCCATCACCCTCGACAATCTCGCCACTCGCATCCCCTACACGACAGCACGACAGAGACAGGAGGACAGCAAGGAACTCAGAGCACCATGTCGAGCATGCAAGAGTACCTCGCAGCAAAGTACGTCCCCCCCCTCCTCTTCCGCTTCCGCCTTCCCCTGCTCCCTCCGCCAAAGCTCACCCTGGCTTGCCCCCCCTCCCCCTCCGATCGTTCTAGGTACATGTCCGGTGCGAAAGCAGATGCGATCCTAGCCCGAGCGGAAGACAAGACCCTCAAGCGTAAAAAGCGCAAGGTCAAGACGCACGCCGACTCGTTGACGAGCTCGGTGTACGACGACGCACCCAGCGCCAGCGGCGGCGGGGCGGGAGGAGGAGAAGGAGGGGGGTTGATGTTGGTCGATGAGGACGGAGGAGGGGGGTGGGGTAACGTAGATGATGAAGCCAAGGAGGACGATGCTCCTAGTCAGTCTGCTCTCTCTTGTCCTATCTCTCGCTCGACTTGAGCTGGGGATGGACCGGCCCTTGCGCAAGACAGATTGGACTGATCTCCCCTTCTCCCCCCCCTCCTTTTCTCCTCCTCTACGCGTGCCCCTTTGCCGAACCTCCTTCTGATCGCTGCAGCCGTCGAGACCAAATCGGGCGAGTTCAAGTCTTCAACGAAATCCAACTGGGCTCGCGTCCACACAGAGACGACACCTCCCCCTGCCGACGACATCCCTCTCTCCGGCCCTTCCACCTCCTCCTCTTCCGAACACCCCCCACCGGCATCACCAACGGACAACGAACCCCCAGCAGCAGCTCCACTTCGGAAAGGAGGTCTTCGAAGCGCCGCCCAAATGCGCGAAGAAGAAGCCCGTCTTGCCGCTCTCGATGCTCGCGACTCCGCCGCTCGTTCAGCAGCAAACGCCTCCGAAGAGGCCGAAGCGGCTCGCCTAGCTCAAGAAACTGTCTATCGAGATTCGAGCGGAAAGAAACTCGATATGAAGTCCGTTCGGGCGGAAGAGAGGCGGTTGAAGAGGGAGCAAGACGAGAAGGAGGCGGCGAAGATGGAGTGGGGGAAGGGGGTTGTTCAGCGTGGTGAGAAGGAGGCGAGGGCGAGGAAGGAAAAGGAGGAGGCTGGTAGGGATTTGGCTAGGTGCGTTTCTTTCCCCTTCTTCCGCTCTCGCGCACTACAGACCCCCTCGGCGTCCTGTGGCTCAGTCGGTCTTGAGAGAAGGAACGCTGACCCTTGAACTGTTTGATCGCTCGCATCACAGGTACGCCAACGACGCCGATATGAACCGCGAACTAAAGGAAGTTTCGCGCTGGAACGATCCGGCAGCCAACTTCTTGACGGTCCGTTTCTCTTCTAACCCATTTCTTCGGTACCCTCCTACCTTGTTCAGACAACTGACATTTTCTCGCTGTGTTGCCCTTTCCGCTTCGTGTAGACCCAGAAGGCTGCTGCTCCTCGCTTGCCGACTTACGATGGACCTTGGGCTCCGAACAGGTTCAACATTCCTCCAGGCTGTCGATGGGATGGTGTCGGTGCGTGCCCCCCCCCTTTCTCATTTCAATCGTCTTGCGGATCAGTACCTGACCCTCCCGGATTTCCTTGGTTGGATTGCTCTTTGTAGAGCGAGGGACGGGCTTCGAGGCAAAGTACTTCCAGAACATCAACTCGAAGAAGCGCAGGCAGCTCGAGGGGTACGCGTATGGGGCTGAGGATATGTAGAGCGCGCGCCGTTTCTTGTGATTGTGGGTGTGTACGATGAGCGAGTTCTTGTGTCAGACGTCCAGACCGTGGTTGAGTCTCTTCGTGAAAGTATGTGCGAGTGACAGAGGGAAAGAGTACTCGTTTGACGCGTGTTCGAACGCCAAGGCTCTCTTCTGCTGTTGACTTTTGCTCGTTCTCGCCTTTCTCCCACACACGACTCCCACTTACTTCCCTTACTCTTCTCCCCTCCTCCTTTCTCGTGCACCCAGCAAGCACACCCTCTCTCCTCCTCCCGACTCCCCCTTCCCCCAAACTCCGCACACGATGCCCTCCCTCACCTCAGCCCTCGCCCTCTCGCTCCCCTTGGTCGCCCGATCCGTCTACGGACAGGTCACCGCAGGTACTTCCCCTTCTTCTCTCCTCTCCTCTCCTCTCCTCTCTCCCTCTGTCTGGGTACCCTGTGGTCGCGAGGAGGAACGCCTGGTCAGATGAGTGCACGGTGTGCATCATCCTCGGGTGCCGCTCCACCCTCCTCCCCCATCACTCCTCCCTCCGACGCGCCCCTTCTCGCCACAAAGGCTGACTCTTTCTTCCTTGCAGTCTTCCCCAACGGAGAGACCAACCCCGAGTCCGTCTCTCTCCTCTCTCCTCCTGGTTGACAGCGAGTACTGACAATAAGTTTTCATCTGTGACCTACTGCGCGTCCCTCGTCGTGTGTGCTTGGCAGTCAGCCCACCCTCGCTGAGCCGGGCACGCCCATCAACCAGACCTCCATGGCTCGGTTGCTCACGATGAACGGGATCGACGACTTCTGCCTCTTTGTCCGTTCCCTTTCCTCTCTGCCTTTCCTCTCTGTATTGATTTCTGACCTTTTTCGTGTGGTCTTGGCAGGGTCCTCCGGAGTCCGGTGCGTTTATCGAGAGCTGGGATCGCGTACCCCCCCCAACCCGTGGCTGATTTTTTCTCTTTTCCCCTTTCGTCGTGTAGGACCCGACTCGCTCAGTACGGTCATCTGTCCCTCGCTCAGATGATCGTTCAAGACTGACAGTATCGTTTTCTTCTATGCAGTCGGAAACGTTGAGCCCATCGTCGTTGCCGTTTGTCCCCACTCCCTCCATCTCACGCTCATCTCAACCTCTCTCGTCCTAGTGCTGACATATTTGCCTTTCATGGGGTTCAATTTAAAAAACAGTACTGCCTCCAGCCTCGAAACGACGCTAGGTTGATTCCCGACGGAACGTTCTACTCTGCTCACGTACGTCTTCTTTCTCCCCCCTTCATCACTGTCGCTTTCAGAAGAACTTTCAACGTCTGACGCATTTCGCTCGTTCCTTGGGGCTGAAAACAGTTCATCAAGACTCGTTCGTTCTATGGTTTCGATCGTTTTGCTCTCCACTCTGTTACAGCACGACTGACAACTCGGTCCTCTTTTTCCTCACTGCAGCCCTTTACGTCCAAGTCCAGGGTTGTGCGTTCTCTTCCACATGCTCTCTTTGGCAACGCTTCCACTTGCTGACGTTTTAGAGCTTTCGCCTGTCGTTGACCAGTCTTCGACGGAACAAAGATCAACATTCCTTACGGCGACGACGGAGGAGAACTTGACCCTCACGGAGGTCCGTCTCCCTCCCTTCTTTCCCCCTGCCCCTTCTCCCTCCTCCTCTCTTCTGCTCAAGTTAAGATCTGACCAGGGTGCTTCTGTTGTGGGATGACTTAGCTGAGAACCTCGGAAACCCCATTGGTGGAAACGTCACGTCCAACGTGACTGGAAGCGACGTCTTCTACGAGGAGTGGATGTCGTTCATGTCGTACAGTACGTCCCTCTCCCCTTCTGCTCCATTTTCAGTTGGGAAATTGACCAGTTCATGGCTTTTTTCTTTGCGCGTAAAGACCAGTACTGTCTCCGAATCTGCACGGCTGAGACGGACGACGTCTCTGCTGCTCTCCAGTGCGAGCACGAGTTGGACGTTATGGGCTGTCAGGTACGCCCGAAACTTCTTTATTTTCTCTATTCGTGTTCGCTGACTGACTCACGCCGTTTGTTCTTGCAGTTCGTCATGCCCGGAGACTACACCAACAACTCCTTCACCTCCTGCGAGGGAGAGGCTGCGATCGCCCCCGGTCTCTACCCCCAGCCGGACGGTTCGACCTCTACCTTCAGGCAGTACTTCACCGGACCGGGCTACACGGTCGGCCAACTCGTCACGCCTACTGCTCCCGCTGCCATCCCTTCGACTTCCAACTGCGTCACGTACTCGACCATCGGCAACGGAGTAGACACCGCTTCGCTTGTCGTTCCTACCACTCGAGCGTCGCTCGCTTCTCAGTCCTCCGGCGCTTCCTCGTCCCAGTCGGCGACGATCACCTCCGGTGTATCCTCAACGGCAGGAGGAACCGGCGCGGCCGTCTCTTCAGCCATCTCTGCCTCCCGAGGCGCAAGTGTCAGCTCGGCTGCGGCAGCCGCTTCGTCTTCCGTCGCGCCTACGTCGGGTGCGTTCAAGGTCGGAGCGTCAAGGGAAGGAGTCGTTGGAGTCGTCATCACGGGAACCGTTGCGCTTCTCTTTGGAGCGGCCGTCCTCCTCTAAAGTATCTCCCCACCCTCTCCCCCTCTCGTTTTCACCTTTCTTTTCTCTCTCTCTCGTAATTGCACATTCCCCTCTTCTTGATCACACCCACGCGCGCAACAAATGTAGCCCCCCAATCAACCTCTCTCTCTCTCTCTTTCTCTCGCACTTCCAAAGGACTCGCTCGTTTTTCTTAAGTTCTGCTAACTAGGCACGAAGGATTTGTAAGGGTTCTTCGATGCTGTCCGTTCATTTTCTCCTCTGACATCCCTTCGAAAGAAAGGGGGGAAAGCAAAAGTGGGGAGGGGAGGAAAGACACGGATCCACATAATGAGCGTTGCTCTCTCCAGTCGACAATTCAAAACGGAAAGAGCGAAAGAGAAATGAATCATGAATACGCCCCCGTCTTTGCATGCCCGAAACGCGATCCCAAGCCCTTTGCATCCAAGATCTGCGCCTTCCTGTCCTTCTCGTCCATCAGACGTCCGCCGACCGACATGTGCAGATCGCGACTGATCGAAGAAGGACAGAATGTCAGCAACTAGTCCAAACAAGGAGGAAGGGATGTGGTGAGTAGTCAGAGAGGAAAAACTCACTCCCAGATAGGTGGAGGAGCGTCGGCCTCGCCCTTCTTCTTCTTCTTATCGACCTCCTTGCCGTGCAAGTCCAGGAGCGTACTCGAACGATGCTTTTTCTGTAGATCGAGGAAGTCACGCGTGTGTCAGTTGACGAACCAGCAGCAAGAGCGGTCAAGAACCGAGACTCACGTTGTGTCGCTCAATCTCGCTCTGCAGCTCAGCATCCCTCTTCTTCCTTCGTCGAGCCTCGTCCGCCTCCTGCTCGGACATCTGCGAGTTGTGTACAGAGTTCTCCTTGCGCTTCTTCTTGCCCAGGACCTCATCCGCGAGGCGTTGTTGACGCTGCGCGCGAAACAAGAGAAGTGAGCAGACGAGTCAGTTCCTGTTCCTGTCGAGGGCCGACCGTCACCAGCACATCAAAGAAGGATCAATACCCTCGCGGGGCAGGGTCAACGTACCTCGGCCGGCGTCTCGGTCCAGAGCGACTGGTCCTCGGATTTGATGGGTGCAGCGGACGTTCGACTGAAAGCAGTCTGGCCTCGGGGAACCTTGGTGGGGTCGGACAAGCCTAGAGAGAAAGACCAAGTGAGATGAAGTCAGCATCATGTCTTTGTGAAGCATAGACGATCGGGTCGACGGGAAGATGGGAGGGGATGAAGAGGACGGGAAGAAACTGACCTGCGAGCGAGTCCATGGCCTCGGGAGGCTTGAGCATCCACTCCTCTCGCTTCATCTCCTTCGGCTTGGCCGCGTCCTAGTCGACCGAAATCACGCAGAGTCAGTGCTGACTCCCTTGGCAAGGGTAGGAGGCAACTTTACCTCTCTCTCTTTCTCCCACCGCTTCTGCCGCTCTTGGAACTCCCAGACCGCCGAAGCCTGCTCGTCAAACGTCACGCCCTCCGGTAGCGGCATGGGTCCCACTACGTCGTCGTCAGAGCTCTCGTCGTCGTCATCTTTTGGCGGCGAGGCGGGTTCCCAGCCAGGAGGGCGAGAAGGTCCGGCTGTAGGACGGTGAGGGCCGAGAGAAGGTCCAGCGGCGGGTGCTTTGCCCTTGGCTTGTCGAGCTGCGAGAAGATGGGGGGGGAGAGCTGGCCCAATCGAGGTGTCCTCCTCCTCTTCTTGCTCTTGCTGAGGTCCTTCTCCGGACGGGGATGTTTGACGAGCTTGGAGGTGGGGAGGGAGGGAAGGGCCGATGGAGCTGGCCGCAGGGCGAGATGGACCGATGGATGCACTCGAGGACGCTGGAGGAGGAGCAGGGCCAAAATCCTGGTCGCCATCGTCGTCCGAGTCGTGCTGCTGCTGCCGCTGCTGGAGGTGCGGGGGGAGGGATGGTCCGATGGGCATCGTGGGCTTGAAGATGGGAGTTGGGAGGGGCTCGAGCATCGTCTCCTCAACCGTCACTTGCCAACCCTCCAATCCTTCCAAAACATGACCTCCAGTACGTCGGATCGTGGACTGTCTGCAGAGTGTTCCTCGCTCACCTCTGCTTTGCGTGTCGTTTGGTCGATGGCCTCAGCTGCTGGCCTTGTCGGGTCGCCTCAGTACGCACCTGCCGCCGGCGTGCCTCTGATCAAGTCTCCATCGCTCTATCTCCCTCGACCGGTGAGCTTCCTCCTCTCTCCGTAGGACCTCAATGAGATGTAGCTGCTGACCCGTCGCTCCGTCTCTGCTGGGTTTGTCAACAGGTCGAGCTCCCGGCTGACATCCACCCTCTGCCAGATGACATCTCGGCCTACGTACGTCGCCTGCCTCGCATCGTCCTCGTCGACACAGACGCTCATTGCCACTCTCCTTCTCCCGTTATCTGCAGTTTGTCTACCCATTCACTCTCGAGCCTCACGTCCTTCACCACTCTCCCGCTCATCGAGCTTCGACAACCGCAACTCACGCCGCGCACGTCGCGTACCTTCTCAAGCGCGAGGAGGCCAAGCGAGAGAGAGAACGCAAGGAGCGCGTCAGACTTGCTCCTGGATGGGAAGGCGGGGGACTGGTGCCAGACAAGAAGGGTGCACCGTCGGCTAGCGCAAGTAGTGATGATGCCTTGAAGGAGTCTCCGGTCGTAGAGAAGAAGGAGCGGTCCATCGAGGACGAACTGAGAGAGCTCAGTATGGCTTCCACTTCCAAGGTAAGAACGAGCTCTCTCTGGCTCGGACGGTGCTTAGCTGGTTTCGCGAGGGTCTGACGCCACTCTCTTTCCCAAGTCCAGGGAGTCGAATCAACCCTCTGATGACACGACCGTCGACGCGCCCACCCCGGCGGACGACACGCTTGCGACCTTCGAGGACTCTCTCTTTTCACTCTTCTCTCAGCCTGTCATTGCCCACTCAGCCGCTCCCGGCTCAACCTTCTTCGAATACAACCACCCGTCCCTACCAACGACTCTCAAGATCGCCCTCCCCAGCCCTCCCCCTGGTCTCAACTCCCTCCAGGCTCAGTATGTCTGGCCCTCGTCACTCCTGATGGCGCACCTCGTTCTTTCGGGTGAAATTGCGTTGGAGAAGGGCCAGAGTGTGGTAGAGCTGGGGGCGGGAACGGGTCTCGCAGGGTTGAGCGCTGCGCTGTCGTTGGAGAAGAGAGGCGGAGGAATCGTCGTCACGACCGACTGGCCAGACTCCGTCATTCTGGAGACACTTGAAGTCAACTACCAGCGCAATCTACCTTCTCAGGAAGTATCTTCCTCGAGCGTGAGGTGGTCCGTCGTCGGTCACAAGTGGGGCGAGGATGTCACCCCAATCTCCTCAGCCCTCTCTCCATCACCGTCTCCACCGAGGATCGACCATCTCCTTCTCTCCGATATCCTCTACCACTCCGCCTCCCACCCTGAACTCCTGGCATCGGTCCTCAACCTCCTGCGGTCCTCCCCTGACCCCTCTTCGGCCCGGGCACACATCACGGCCGGCATGCACGGAGGATCTCTGGGGACGGTCGAGCGCTTTGTCGGGCTGGCAGTAGGAGAAGGTTGTTTGGTCGAGCGACACGGTGTCTTCGGCTGGGACTCGCGGGATGAAGTCTGGAGAAAGGTGGACGAGGAGAAGGAAGAATTGACGGACGGCTTCGTCTGGCGTGGGACGCTATCGCTCTCTACATGACTTCAAACCAGCTCTCTCGCCACCAGCGGTCTCGAGATGACACCTCCGAGTCAGTAGGTAGCAAGAAGTGCAGACTTTTGGGGGAGCGAATATGTGCCCTGACGAAGTCGTGCCGGAGGGTGTACGCAGCGGCCAACTTATGCGGCGACGTGGTCCTCAACTGCCATCAAGACGACCCAGCCCCTGCCCTCTTTCCCCTCTTTCTGCTCTCTTTTGGTCACTCGGCTCCTCATTATCGGTTGGACGACATCTGTTCTCTCTGGTGAGCCCTCGTGAACGGCTTCCAGCCAGCATCACCGAATCGCTGCTGACCTCCGTGCTGCCGGACATCCGCCCCTCCTCTCCCCCTCGCCAGCGTCAGCCATGCTCCCTCTAGCTGCTCTCCCTCGTCTGGCCTCGGCAAAGGTCACTCTCGGACGACCTTCACTCGTTCGACCCATCTCGAAGTTCATTGAGGTCAGCTTCTCCTCTTCCTCCTTCACGCCCGGCATGCTCTGAGCTGACTCGTCGCCCTTCGTCCTCAAAGCCTCCAACACGGATAACGACCCTCCCCAACCAGCTCAAGGTAGCGACGAACGATGTGGCCGCCCATATCCAGTCGGTAGGAATCACAGTTGCTGCCGGTTCGAGGTATGAGGTGGACGAGACGAGGGGCTTTTCGTACATGCTGGCCAAGCTCGCCTACAAGGTACGTCCTTTCCACCTCCCCAGCACTGGCCCCAACGCTGACTCTCCGCACGTCCCAACCCCATCATGCAGTCCTCCAGCAATCGATCAGTGACCGACTACGCCCTTGACATGGAGAAGTACGTCTCGACGCTCGCCTGCCACATGGGTCGCGAGACGCTCCTCTACCAAGCACACTTCCCCGCCCAGAACCTCTCCCCCGTCCTCTCGTTGGTTTCGGACACGATGCTCCACCCTCTACTTACCGAACAGGAGGTGGAAGAGTCGATGTTTGCGGCTGCGTACGAGTTGCAGCTGTACGACGAAAAGGTGGACGCCTACCTCATGGAGGTCCTCCAGGACGTTGCTTTCGGGAACAAGGCGCTCGGTCGACCTAACCTGCCAGCGGAGGAGGCTGTCAATCCGGATGCGTACGGCGACATGCCAAAGTTCATCACGGCCGACAAGTTGAGGTTGTTTAGGGAGAAGTGGTTCCGGCCAGAGCGAATTGTCATCAGCGGAACCGGGATGGACCACAACTCGCTCGTCAAGATGGCCGAAGAGCAGTTCGGACACCTGCCTTACAACCCTCCTTCGTTGTCGCCTTCTCCCTCGTCCGACTCGCTCTCGTCGTCGGCGGGATCCAGTCTTTCGTCCCAGTCCAACTCGTCCGTCCAGACGTGGTTCCAATCCCTCTTGTCGAGCAACAACTCGTCCTCGTCATCGGCCTCCTCTGTCTCCTCCCAGTCTTCCTCTTCCTCCAAGTCGTTCGCCACCACCTCCTCTCCCGCCTCGTCGGTACTCTCTCTCGACTTGCCCGACGTCCCGCCCGTAGGTCAGCCCATGACGGTCTACACTGGCGGAGTCTCGATCGACGTGCGAGAGGAGATGGACATGGCCCACGTCTTCGTCGGTTGTGAAGGAGTCGACGCCAACAGCGACGACGTCTACGCGCTGGCTGTCATCCAGATGCTTCTCGGGGACGGAGCGTCCTTCTCGT
The DNA here is from genome assembly GCA_014825545.1 of Cystofilobasidium capitatum. Lineage (NCBI taxonomy): Eukaryota > Fungi > Basidiomycota > Tremellomycetes > Cystofilobasidiales > Cystofilobasidiaceae > Cystofilobasidium > Cystofilobasidium capitatum. The sequence continues at coordinate 260,510 of MVAJ01000010.1, forward strand.
CTGGAGGACCTGGAAAGGGCCTGCTCTCGCGCTTCTACACCGGCGTCATGAGCGGTAGCTATGGCATCGACAACGTTAACTCGCTCAACCTTCCTTACTCGGACGCTGGTCAGTCACCTCTAGGCGCTTTGAGCCGTCAGAGGCTCCAAGACTGACGCTTTCCTATCATCCTGGCATTCGTGTGCAGGTCTCTTCGCCGTCTCGCTCACCTGTGAGTTCCACGTCCTCCAACGGTACCTCAACCGACTGGCCGTCGAGATCTCCTCTCTCCTCGAACCCAACAACCTCGCCTATCCCGTCCACGAAATCGAGCTCTCGCGGGCCAAGAACCGGCTCAAGTCGGCCATGCTGTACGCTCGAGAGGACGTCCGGGTCGAGGCGGAAGACCTCGGCGCCCAAGTGCTCATGAACGGCTACCGACTCCCTATGGGCGAGATGATCGACCGGATCGATCAGGTGACGATGGACGACCTGAAGAGGGTCGCGATGAGGGTGTTTGTCCAGGGCGTTGGAAACGGGGAGTTGACGATTGTAGCTCGAGGACCGAAGGAAGTCAGGGGGGTGACCAACATGGTCCGAGCGGCGTGGAAGGCGAAGGGCCTTAACACTGGATCGCTCTGAGTAGGGGAGGGTCGAGTCAGGAAGAGTCCTTGTTCTTTCTTGTTGCCTTTCTGGGGAAAGAGAAAATGCGGTGGCAGTCTACCGACATCTCTTTGCTCTTTGTACACACACGCCACTTTGCAATTCAACCCGTGCGATGTATCCTTAGTTTGCCGTTCCGAACGTTGTTTCGAAGGACCAAAGCGGTCGTACAACATGAGATCCATAGTCTAGGGGGTGGTGTGGTTTCGAGAGGTGTGTGGTGGAGAGAGACGAGACCCTTGTGATCTCCTCCGTTTTATTCCTGAAAGATGCGAGCCATCTAGCGGACGAGTTTCTCGTCCGAGTGGGGCTTGGCTCCGCTGTCCTTTTTGGCGTGCTGGTCGGACTTGTCCTTGATGACCTTGGACGGCTTGACAGGAGCGGCGTCGACGGGTTCGTCCGCGTCCGTCGAGGGTTCGGGTTCATCCACATCGATTAGAAGCTGGGCAGACATGAGCTTGGCAAAGCGCGACTCTCGGTTGGTGGACTGGCGACAATGAAGGAAAGTTTGGTCAGTCCTTTGAAGAGAACGAAGTGGCGTGTGGAAAGCAGGGTCTCAGAGTCGAGTACGCACCAGATCGTCGTACTTGCCATCCTCAACTACAGTACCATCCTCAATCAGGACGACTCGGTCGGCCTGGGCAATGGACGACAGCCGGTGAGCGACGAGGATGACCGTGATCTCTTTGGACTCGAGAATCTTGGAGATCGCAGCGTTGACCTGTCATCCGAGCCAGAAAACAAGGTGCCAGACGTCTTGTCAAAACTCATTTTGTCGATCGAGAGGAGGAGGGAGGCAAGGATAAACTCACGTGTTGTTCAGATTGAGCATCGAGAGCGGACGTAGCTTCGTCCAACAGCAAAAGCCTCGGCTTCCTAACGAGCGCTCTAGCGATCGAAAGCCTCTGCTTCTGACCTCCACTAAGCGAGTTCTTGGTGATCTGCGTCTGGAAGCCGTGCTCGAGGGATTGGATGAAGTCGCACCCTGCTTCGGCTGCGGCTTCTTCGACCTCGGCCTGGGTGGCGATTCCTCCCGGCTTGCCGTAGGCGATGTTCTCGAATCTGGACACCAGCCAAACGAGATGAAGTCAGACCTGTGCTTCAGTTCGAAGAGAGGGGGAGGGGAGGGGACGTACACAGTGCCGGTGAAGACGATAGAGTCTTGCGAGACGAGTCCGATAGCCGACCTCCACGAACTCAAGGTAAAGTCTCGGATGTCTTCGAGTAACGGGAGTCAACGGCGTCAGATCAGTACCTTTTTAGGTGGAGGGGAGACGGACGACGGAAAAACGCACCTTCACCGTCAAAGGTGATCGTTCCAGTGTTGGGCTCGAAGAACCGAAGGATGAGGTTCTGGACAGACGACTTTCCAGACCCAGAACCACCACTAAACAGCACCCAGTCGACGAGCTGGGGTCAGCTTGGAGAACGAGAACAGACAAATGCCCGTCAGAGGGCGCAGAGGAGAGATTTAACGCACCAGATCGCAACTGACTCCCCCCGAGCAATCTTGAGATTCAGCCCCTCCAAAATCTTGTTCTCCGGTCGGGAAGGGTACGAAAACCCAATCCCCTTCAACTCCAACTCTCCCCTCCTCGTTTCGGCCAAGATCTTGCCTTGGAGAGGGTCGATCTGGGGTTTTCGGTCGATCAGCTCGAAGACTCGTTCTCCCGCTCCGAGACCTTTGTTGATGGATGACCAGAAGCCGATTACTCCGTTGAGAGCGGCGTCGAGCATGTACTGGCTGTTTCAGCCAAAATGAAGAAATGATGGGCGGACTTTCAGTCAGCAAGAGGGCATAGTCAAAGAGTGTGAACCGCAAACGTACTAGATCAAGAGGGACGTGAGGTTTCCGAGCGTGATGACCCCCTTCTGAACCATGTACCCACCGAAGATCTATCCAGAAAGAGACATTGAAAGTGTCAGCGACTTTGAAGCAGGCCGTTTTGGGCAAAGAAATCGATCGGGGGAGCCAATCCCGAAACTTACAACGATGGCCATCTCCGCCGCATGATCCGTCGCTCGCCCATAGAGGTTCTCAAACAGTCCGTACGCCCAGATCTGACGCCTGAGAAGTCGAGAACAAGCGCGACAACACCAAGGAAAGGAGGGGGGTCAGTTCAGCTTCCTCGCCGGATCATGAGCAAGAGAGCACCCAAAGAAAAGAAAAGAAAAGAAAAGACTGACTTCTCAATCTCAAAGATCGTGTCTACCTTTTGACCCAACTTCTTCGTTTCCTGAGAGGAAAAAGGCCGACAAACCGACCTGCGTGTCAGAGCAGAGTCAAGGCAAGGAAAGCGGGTGGACAGAGAGAACGGACCAGTTCTTGAGCGTTGTAGGCTGCGATGATCCTAGCCGCGCCGAGCTTCTCCTCCGCGACCTGTTACCAGGCAGAAAGAAAACATATCACATGAGATGGTCAGTTCCTAGAAGCGAGAACAAGCGAAGGGATCTTGAAAGGACGAGGGAGACTACGGACCTTGGTCATCTCTCCAATCGCATCCTGACTCAACCTGCCCAACCTTTTCTGGTACTCTCCGTACTTCTTCGTCAAGATGAAAGTAATGGGCGTCGCAGCGGCCGCTACGAGTGTCACAGGGACGGAGATGTAGAGCATAACTGAGAGTCCGATGGTCCCCATCATGAGCGACTGGATGCCCGTCGAAAGGTTGTTTGAGAGGGATTCTCCAAGGATGTCGGCGTCATTCCTAGTCACGCCAGAGAGCGCACCCCTCCTAGAGTTAGCACACTTGAACAAGGACGAAGAGGTGGGTGGGGAGAAGAAGAAGGGAGGGAGGGAGGGGGGACGAACGATAATCTCGAAACAATGTTTCCAGCCTTAGTGTCGGTGTACTGAATCTCCTGATGCATAACGCTCTCGTACGCCTCCTTCCTCAACCTAGCAATGATCCTTTCTCCAGACATGCCCATGAGCGTCGATCGACCCAGAGCTGCGAGCGCGCCGACGAGGATGATAGCCGCTAGGACGAGGGTTGTGTTAAGAAGAGAGAGACCCATGAAGGTCGTCTTTACCCCGAAAGAAAGAAGGACAGAGGTAAGCATCAGTAATGTGTGCCAGCTTTGACAGTTTTGAGAGACGTACCTCGGGTGGAACGTCAGACTGAAAGTAGTTCATGAGCTCTCCAACGCAGTACGGCAGGACGTTTCCTGCGATACTGGCTATGACCAGGCAAGCCAAACCGAGACTGATCGTCGTCTATCACACAAAGCCGCGCCATTGTCGAAGGAGTCAGATGGTCATGTACTCTCGGGACGATGAACAAGTGACGGAGACAGACCTTCTCCGTCTTTGCCAATGCAAAGAGTCTAGCGTACGAGATCTTGGGTTCCTCCTGCGTGACGCTCTCCTCCTGCTTCTTGCCCAGAGCTTCGTCAAACTGCTGCAGAGCGAAGTAGCGTTTCACCTTGGACCAGGCGGAGAGATGCTGAAGAGCAGGAGGGAGAGTGGGAGGAGAAGTCGGGGTTTGTTGCGAGAGGGCTCGGGAGAGGAAGGGTGAGGTCGAGAGGGTTGTTGGTGGGCGATGTCCAAGGAAGGAGGTGCCTCTAGGTGGCGAACAGCAGGGTGACGACGCGTAGGTGCGCCATGAGAGACCTGCCAGGTGGGAGACGGTTGGAGGGCGGCGGCTGGAGGAGGACGAGAGCGGGCGGAGGGAGGCGACGAGGGACGGCGTGCGCAGGGACGGGGTGAGGTGCCTGCCTGCGAGGGCGAGGACCGAGCCAGAGTTGAGGGCCATGCGAAGACCTTGTCGTCTGGAGGACTGCCTGAGAGTAAAAAGATCTGGGAGTAAGGGCGAGCGTTGTGAGAGGAGCAGACGGAGGATGGCTGGGCTGAATGGTCGGAACCCGAGGTTGGGCCAGGTTCGCACGCTCGCCTTTGCTGCTCCGGCCCATGCCGACAAGAGACAGCAATCGTCCCAACCAGATCCCTCACTTCCTTACTCCTCCACAATCAAGCTATGGCCTCGTCGGCATGACAGCGGCCTCTCCCCCAGCCCTGCGCAGACCACCCGGCGCTCGCCGCTACACGCCCATCGGCAAGCGCACACCCTCGCTCGCACGCCCCGTCTCACCCTCACCCAAACACCCCCCGACCGACAAGCACCCACCAGCACCCAGAGGAGGCAGTGTCAGCTCTCTCCCGCCCTACGAAGCCCTCTTTCAAGCGTCTGGTCAGGTGGAAGGTTTGGTCTCGCCTCGAGAGGAGGACGCCAACTCGCAGCTACCTCCCGTCGACCTCGCAGCAGCCGACAACACCACTCCGTCCTCCTACTCGACCGATCCCTTGTCCTCCAGCCTCTCCTCTCTCGACGACACCGAGCTAGAGCTGGATGACTCGATTCTGCTCGACCGTCTGGTCCTCCGATCATCGATCGCGCTCGCGACGGCTCAGAGCTTGCTGGCTGGGACGCTGTCTACGCGCGGAGCTGTCTTGGATTGGCATGCTCAAGAGGGAGAAGGTGCTGAGGGTTTGAAGAGGATCGAGACCGAGACCAGGCTCAGGTCAGTCCCGTCTTCCTTTCATGCTCCATCATCGAGCGAGTGTGCTGACTCTTTCACTCTCCAACAGGATGCGTCGAAACGACGAGCAATCCGACTCACTCGACCCCCTGTTCGACTCGCTCTCCACTATCCTTGCCACCGCTCTCGCTCCCATCTCCTCCACGCCGAAATCCTCCATCCTCAGTAAACGCCTCGAGATCGGTCGGGGGTCGGTAGGCGAGTTGACGGCCACTCGGGTTGAGGCAGCTTGGACCAGTAGTCCTGGACGGTCCTCAGGGGTTCAGGAAGGAGAGGTTGAAGGGATGAAGAAGACCCACCGGAGATCCTACACCCTCGGAAGTCCTTCAGCAGGAGAAAAGGTGACGAGGATTGCGGAAGGGTCACCTACGACCAGTCGAAGATTGTCTCATCGAGAGTCGGAGGTGGAAGATCTCCCGACGGCTGCTTCGACTTCGAGCCTTCTTACGACCTCGCCATCCCCCTTGAGAAGGATCAACTTGCCACCCATTGGACCACTCTCTAAGCAAGCTGAAAGACCAATCGAAACGCCGAACGATTCCGATATCCTGGAGACGCCTACGAACCCACCTTCAGCTCTGCCCTCAGTACCTCTCGACGGCCTCCCGCCTCCTTCCATCGACGCTTCCCCCCAAACCCCATCGTCGACGCCTTCCTCCTTTTCTCAGCCTCCGGGACACCCACTCAAGACAATCTCCACCCCACCCTCTCGACACACCCGGTCGTTCTCTTTCCTCCCCTCTTTACCCTCTTTCGTCTCGCCCTCACCATCCTCTATCGACCATCTCTCCCCATCATCGACCACAACGACTTCAACACCGACCAGCGAGATCTCAACCAGCTCGACGGTCGTTAGTCCTGCTGTTAGTCGGTTGAAAGCCCTTGGTGGGGGGGGTAATCCTACAACTGCGTCGACGACGAACTCGGCTCTCGGGGGAGGGGGAGGTAAAGGGTGGTGGTTTGGGAGTTCTTCAACTACTACTTCGACTAGCTCATAATCAACCCTTCCTCCTTTCATCTGTACCTCTCTCTCTCTCTGTCTGCTTTCTCGCTCCTTTCGTTCTTTCTTGCAGTTCTGTTTCGAGGCCTCGTTTTGTTGCCTTCCAATCCACTGCAGATAGACCTCTGCACATCCATACCCACACCACATTCGCTTTTGATCCCCCCATGTCTCTCTCATACCAATCCTACATACTCGAGGAATTGTACTGCTCATTGGAACTTCTGCGCAGAAAATCAGAGGTGCAAGAAAAGGAATCGCGCGCGATGTTTCTCCCCCCTAATCCTCCTGCAACTGTCAACCCACCTTTCCGTTTAACACTCCCCTTTCTCTCCCGCCCAAGCACCTGAATACCTCGAGAAAAATGAACGCGCAAAAATGTGGTGTTTGAGTGCCTGCACGACAAGTTGGGTTTGGGCCCCGTCTCAAGGCAAGCTCTCGTCCTGACCCGCGCCCACAAACGGCAGGAAGCGAAACCCCTCCTCTCTCCTCCGCCATCTTCACCCCCCTCTTGCACTCCCCGCCAGAGCTCTCTCCGTGCCCTTCTCACGCTCCTGAACGCAACACCGCCTCTCTTCGAGTACCTTGCCTGGACGAAACGAAACGAGGCGACCTTGACGTGGATGGAAGAACCGACTTTTGCCCTCCCGCACGATCTCTGGGTGCGTCCCAACACCTCTCTCTTGCTCCCGAGCCAACCCTCCCCTCCTCCTCCGGCTTTTGCTCTTTCTCTCGCCTCCAGTCTTGCCGTCGCGTCGGACGAGGTTTGGACGTAGGTGCTGCTGCGTTGGTATGCTGTCCTGGTTTCAGCACGGGATGAGCTGGGGGAGAGGGTCAGGAACGCGGGGGAGAGATGGTGTGTTTCGACCCCGTTTGACTCCGGCCTTGGTGCCGGTCCTTCACGGAACGCTCCATCCAGACTGTACGAGGGTCAAACCTGTCCGAGGGAGCTCAAGAGGGGTCAGAAGAGGAGGAGGAAGGCTCTTGCTGAGTAGGCTGTTAGGGAGGGGGGCCGGGTTGCTTCTGCGGGGTTAGGGACGGACGAACAGAGACTGATCAACCTACTCTCTCTCTCTCCTCTCCTTCTCCTTTCCCAACTGCGGCAACCGAACGACGATCGCTGTCATCAGGCGCCAACACGACCTACGTCTCCGTCTGAGCAAGATCCAGCTCACCCCAACGCTCCCCACTTTCCACCTTCCCTCTCGCCCTCGTCCGCCTCCACCCCTTCATCCTCCTCCCCCTCCTCCGCCGCCGCTCGTCCAGCGGCCTACCCTACCTCGTCCCGCCTCATCGGATCTAACCTCGACTCGAAACGCTCCTTTGAAGGGTTCGCTCTGGGCAACGGGACCAACCACCTGCCGCTCCAACCCAGCTCACTCCAGCAACAAACGTCCCTGATGGGTGGATCACCCGCTTCGCTCCAGGGTGTCATCCCCGACGCAGAAACTCCTACAGCGACCAACTCCTCTTCCTCTCGACCTACGATGACTGGTCGGTCTCCTTCCGCTTCGTCAGTCACCAACAACCGATCGTACGGCTCAAGACCGACGACCCTACGATCGCCTTCGACCTCCCGAGACCTCCCCGACCCCATCGGCTCCCCTTCCCAACGCCCCATCCGCTCAACTCACTCTCCCAACCCACCATCAGCAGGAGTAGGAGGAGGATCGACCCAGCGCTCGGCATCGCAGACGAACGCCAACAACGGCCACCACCAGCAGAGGGTACACTCACCCCCTCACGCAGGACCGGGAGCGTCCCGCTCGAGGTCGCAATCATTCGCGAGTGGGTTTAGACCGGGTATGACGCCTGGCGGAGGTGGACAGGCTGGGTTGCCGAGCTTCAGCTTTACGAGCTCGACGAACGCTGGTGGGTCGTCGGTCTTTGATGATGACGAGGACGAGGAGGACGGTACAGGTGGTAGGACAGAAGAGAAGGGCAACAATGTACGTCTTCACTATTCCTTAATACAAAGGAAAGGCCGTTGGAGAGGATCTCTGTTCGGTTCGCCTTCACTGACTCACCTTGACCTCCTCTCACAGTCGCCCTTTACGCGCGACCTGCGCGAGATCCTCCAGGACTCGACGACGTTCCAGGAACCCCGTCGACCGACCGGCAGTCAGCCCCCTTCTCACCGAGTGGACGAGTTCGGCTTTGGACGAGGGTCCGGTCCTACCGCGTTCGGCTCAACAGGCGGAGGGGGCTACGGAGGGATGGGAATCAACCTCTTTCACGCCATTGAGAGCTCCGGAAAGTTTGGGCTCGAAGGGTTCTCGGGACCGGGTGGAGGGTGGGGTGGGGCTCAGACCGGTGGGTCGGCGGGCTTGAACTCTGGAACGGGCAGCAGGAGACATTCTGTCTCGGTCGTTCCTGGGCGAGGGGGTGAAGGAGGAGTAGTCCCTGACTTCAGGACGAGTGGAGGAGGTGGAGGAGCCTTCGCGAGGAACCCCTGGGGCAACAATGGCTTCTCTCGAGGAGGGGGAGGGGGCTTCACCGACGAGGATCTCGCCGCCGGCCTCGGCAACGCGCTGAACCTCAACATCAGCGACAACGATCGATCGTCCGGAGGAGGAGGCAGCAGTGGTCACTTCCACGTACCTTCGTCGTCCATGACGCAGGCCCAACCGTCCTCCCTGCCCATCTATGCTCCCTCGCCACCTCGCTCGTTCCCGTCGTTCATCCCTTCCCCTGCGGATCGCACGATCGGAGGTCACAGTCTCTCACCGATCAACTCGAACCCCCAGTCGTCGTCGGCCTACCTGAACCCCTCTCCGTCATCTCGCGGAGCAGGGTCGGTCGAACGGGACTACCGAACGACGTCCATCTCGGCTGGCGGCGTGCTCGAACGACCGGGCAGCAAGAGTCGCAGCGCGAGCTTCGCAGACTTCACTCGGCCGGACCACAGTCGGTGGGCCTCGACCAACCCTACGGACGAGGGCGACGACGAGTTTGCCTACTCGCCTCGAGGGCGAGAGAGGAGCTACGGGCTGGCCCCTGGAGGTGGGGCAGGAGCGAGAGACGCGAGCAGTCCCAGAGGGAGGGTAGAGAGCTTTGAGCCCGTCGGTCGACCCAGTCTCGAGAGGAGTGCGTCGAGAGACCCAATCGCCGCCTCCATCCTCAGGTCTCCGCCCGTCACGACTACCGGTTTCGCACCCCCCGCGGCAAGCTCGACGACTGCGTCAGGTGGCAACGACTCTGGCGGTGGAGGAGGGTTCCCATCGTTCCGTCCTCCACCCTCACAGGGAGACTCGAGGTTCAACTCGTTTGCGCCTCCGTTCGTCCCTTCCGGCTCGGGTAGCGGCAGCAGCTCTGGTCCCAAGGGCTCGCCGTTTGGTCTGCCGATGTCGATCGGAGGTGGGCCGGGAGGGTACAACGACATGCCCTTCGGTCAGGGAGGCAGGGGTTACGGGGGCCCGCCCGCCCAGACATCCGGGGGAGGCTTCCACCCCCTCGGTGGAGGACACGGACTCGACTCTCGCTTCCCCCCTCAAGCACCTCAGCATCGTCAGCCGCCGCCTCCCTCCCATCAGCAGCAACAGCCGTCATTCCCCAACTTCTATCCTCAGCCTCCGCAGTACAACCTCGCTCACCACCAGCGTCAACTCGCGCTCGACTCCCCTCCTCCGGTTGCTGGACCCTCGCTCGCCGAGCTCGGCAAGGGCCTTCCTCTCCACGCCGTACCTTCCTCGACGCCGCTGTACATCATCGAGTTCAAAGCCGGCCGAACCGACCTCTTCTACTCGCCCGACCGATCGCTCGGACTCGCAAAGGGCGACCTCGTCATCGTTGAGGCGGACCGGGGCAAGGACCTCGGAAAGATTGTCAACGACAGCATCTCGATTGACGAGGTCAAGCGATTCCAGGAACACCAGGCCGAATTGGCGTACCTCGCCCAGCAGGCTGGACTGGGCAATCAGGGCGGCGCGTCGGGAGGAGGAGGGGGTGCCCCGGCTGGTGGTCAGGGAGACGGAGTCGTCAACAGCGTCACCGTCAGAGGATTGACCAAGGAAATCATGCCCAAGCGTATCTACTCGAAGGCCCAACCGCTCGATGCTCAGTACGTGCCTTCCTTCGCCCACTTCTTTCGCTGTTCTGGGTCGCTCGAAAAGCTGACTCCAGTATCTTCTGTATCTTCACAGCCTGCTCGTCACCAAGATGCAGGACGAAGCGAAGGCGCTCGTCCTCTGCCAGCAAAAGGTCAAGCAGAAGAACCTGCCGATGGAGGTTGTCGACGCAGAGTTCCAGTGGTGCGTCCGCCCAACGCTGCGATGCTATTTTGCCACTTTTTCCGAGGTCACTGACATGTTGGATTCCCTTTCTCAGGGACCGACGCAAGCTCACGTTTTACTTCATTGCCGAGCGACGAATAGACTTCCGAGAACTCGTGAGGGAGCTGTTCCGCTGTACGTCACTCTCTCTCTTCCGTTATCTGCTGAGCCCGGCACTGACGTGAGCACCTTTTGCTTTCTCTAGACCACAAGACGAGGATCTGGATGGCCTGTCTTGGAGGGATCTCGCAGTCTGAAGACCAGCCGCAGCAGTAGATCGACGAACGTTCCCCTCCCTGCCCCCGTTTCCCTCTCACCCCATAACGACAACCCAGAAAAAAAAGTCTCTCTTGACGACCCCACCTTCCAACTCTTCAAACATCCCGCTCTTAGACACTCTCCCTACATACAACGAATGGGTCGAACGTACAACCCTCTTTGCTATGCTGACCCGCCCTCGACAACCCATTTTCGACCCACCATCAAGCGTTTGCCCACTCTTCTCGTCTTCCTACATACACTTCCCCTTCCTCCTTTGCCCTGTCCCACGTCGTTTCTCTACCTTTCCTGTCTTTGCTCTTCCTTGCCTCTGTCCGTTTGCCTTCAAAGAGCGGAGGATCTTCATTTCCTTTCTTTCCTCCCAGAACGCGTCTATACAGTTCCTCTTCCTCCTCCATGCATCCTTCCATACCTTGTACCACCAGAGAGAAAAGGGACTTGCGTCCCTCCCTCACTCACCTGACCAACTCTGTCCTCTTGACCCCCCCCCCCCCTAGTTCTCCCTTTTCCCTACTCTAATGCCCTTGCGCTTTTGTACCACCACCACTTCCTCTCCTTTCTCTTTCCACCTTTGTACTTTGGGCGGCTGAGATGAAACGACCTTGCCTGAGAGAGAACAAAAAGTCGGGAAGGGGGTCGTCATGAGAGAGAGAGGACACTGGTTCAGAAGGGAAATAGAAGAGAAAGAGAAGAAAGGGGGGGGGGGGGCAACGGGAGCTTGAGATCCTAGCTAGTATTGGGGGCCGTTGGTTGGGGTCGACCGGAAGACCGAGAAACAGGCGGAGAGAAGGAACAAGGGCCAAGTGTGGGTAGGGAAGGAAAGAGGAAGAGAGAGAGGGAATCTAGCAGCATCCACCTCCACTCTGAGTCGTGCTTCCCCCTCCTACGCTGACGTTTCCTTGGGCGGCTTTCGGTCCTCCTGCGGGCTGCTGCTCCTGCGTGTCGATCAGGCGAACTTTGATATCCCTACCAACCCCACGCACAATGGTCACTCGTCAACCTCAATTTCAACCGTCTCCCTCAAAAGGGCAAGAGAAGAGGAGGAGTCGAGGAGCAAAACGGGGGGGGGGGGGGGGAGAAACGTACCTAGCCAGCGTAAAGAAAGCCTCCTCCACACCCTCATTCGCCTTAGCGCTAGTCTCCAAAAACCTCAAGCCCAGCTCGTCAGCCAACTCTCTCCCCTGCTCAACGGAAACTTGACGAGCCGAATCGGAGTCGCATTTGTTGCCGATCAGGATCTTGTTGACGTTTTCAGAGGCGTGCTGCTCGATGTTTTGGTGCCAGGTTCGGATGTCTGCCACACAAAAACACACACACACACACACCATATGCACTCGAGTCAGCCTCGGGGGAGAGGAAGACGTGGAAGAGGGGAGGGAGGAGGAGCATGGGTGGAGGGAGAAGGGACGCACTCGTGAACGACTTCTCGTCCGTCACGTCGTACACCAGCAAGATGCCCATCGCTCCTCGGTAGTAAGCAGTTGTGATCGTTCGGAACCGTTCCTGGCCTGTACCACGGTAGAAAAGAGCAAGGCGAGGGGGGGGGGCTTCAGGGAGTGAACGCAGGGAGGCGTATGCGATGGAGCAGAAGGAACGGACCTGCAGTGTCCCACTATCCAACCCATTCACACACGAGAAGGACAGAGTCAGTTTGAGGGGATCATACCGTACCGGACAGCAGAAGATTAGATCTTGAGGGAGAGTCGTTGAAGGGTCTTTCTCAGCTCTAGCTCTCGCATCGCCAACGCCCTCCGAGACCAACTGACCAACTGCGGAGCGCCCCTCCCCCCTCTCCTCTCTCGCCTCTCATTCAACCCCCCCCCCCACCATGATGACCGTCCGACCGAAAAAGAAGAGCGACAGAGGGAAGACGTACGATCTGCAACTTGATCCGCTTCCCATCGAGTTCTATCGTCCGGATCTACAAGTGTGCACAGGGGGGGGGGGTCGTCGTCAGTTAGTTCGCTCAGCCCCTCTTCTCCACGAGCCCTACAGCAACACCCTCCCCCGTCACACAGGAAGGCAGAGGGAGGAGAGAGGGAGAGAGGAGAATGTAACGGACCTTGAAATCGATTCCGATGGTGGTGATGAAGGACGGTGTCCACGAGTCGTCGCAGAACCGGAGCAGGAGGCACGACTTTCCGACGCCTGCAAGCCCTCAAGCCAAGGTCAGCTCTCTGTCTGTGAATACGAAGGGATGTGTGAAGACTTGCCTGAGTCTCCGATGAGGAGGAGTTTGATGAGAAAGTCGTAGTGGGGCGAGACCATCGTAGCGAGTGTTGCGGTTGATGGACTGTGAGTTGCTGGCGTAGGGTGGGGGGGCTCATCATCTGGGGACGAATCTTAGATAGCTCATACGAATTCAAGCAAGGATTCAAGTAGGCTCAAGCAGCAGCACACACGCGTCCGACCTTGACATCCAACCTCAACCCTCTCCAGCATCCGCACACGATGTCGTCAACTCCGGCCCGGGCAGGCACCCCTTCAAACGATATCATCATCATGGACCCCCCACCTCCACCTCCACCCGTGGCAAGACCCCCAGCAACCACCAGCACACCCCAGAGCAGACCCCCCTCGAGCGCAGGAGGTCCGTCTCTCTCTCTCTCTGCTCTCTTGCTCTCTTGCCTGTACCATCTTGCTGACCAGCGTCCTCCCTTTTCCTGCAGGGCCGTCTATGGGGTACGCATCCTCCCGAATTAGCATCGCGTTGAAGCAGTTGTCTGCAGTGAGAAAGCTGACACACTCCATCATCTCTTTCCGCTCCTCCCGCCCTGCTCCTGCTCTCGTTGCTCTCTCTCTCATATCTGGGCAATCGTCGCTCACAGAGGGAACGCAGTAGCCTCCGGTTCAGGTTCAGGCAAGAACACGGACAGGTTCTCAGGCATCGTAGACTTAAAGGTGACTTTCCTCTCCCCACCCCACACTCCCATCCCTCCGGCATCGTGCTTCTTCCCTTGCATCCGCCCGTTTTCACTTTCCTTGTGCCCTCTGCCCAACGGAACCCCACCTTTCTAACGCCCTCTCTCTCTCTCTCTTTCCTCGCGTCGCAGGCCGAAGAAGACGCCGCCTCCCGCTCAGCCTCCCTCGCCGCCCGCCCCGGTCCTACTCCCTCCTCCGTTGGTCCTCAAGAACAAAACAGACACCGCAAACAGACCTTTTTGGACGTCGATTTCCTTAGACGCAAAATGGCGGAGGTAGCAACGTTGAAGCACGGGTTGTACATCTCTACGGACGCACCTGCTTACTTGGCGTTGGCTGCTGAGGGACGGATCAGGGGTTTGTTGGAGGAGATGGTGAGAGCCAAGAGGCATCGGCTGGAAACGTCGGCTAGGCCGGAACCGAGTTGCTATCCAGGGACGGACGTAGCCATGTGGGATGTCGTTCTCACTTCCGACTCGGGCAAACAGCTCGGTACGATCGAGCGTGTAGAGAGGGAGGAGGAAGGGAAAAGGAGGAGGGAGAGAATGAGGAGGGATGAAGAGGCTCGTGCGAGAGAGCGGGAGAGGGAGGAAGAGAGGGAACGGAGGGAACGGATGGGGGAGCCTCCTTTGCCTGACGAGGACGAGGACGAGGACGATCTTCATCCGGGCGCGGGAGGGGAGAAGGACGGTATGGAAGGAGTCGTAGAGGACCCCTCCACTACCTCGGCGGGCGCTACGCCTTCTGGTCAACCACCTAGCTCTCCCGTTCAGCCCTCAACGGACGGCCAACCTCCAAAGAAGAAAAAGAAAACCTCCGTCGCTCCCGGTTCAACAACGAGGGACGGAACGGTTACACCCTCCACGTCGACTCCCAAACCCCCCAAACCGAAAAAGTCTACGGTCAAGGGCATCTCCGAACAAGCTCAGAAGAGAGTTTCCAACTCGGTCGCGCTTCAGTCGGCCGGGATCGCTCGAAAATCCTGGATGTTGGGCGGTGGAGCGGGAGGGATGGGGTCTCCTTCACCTGCTGCTCGACCTGGGCAGAAGAAAAAGGACGAGGGTGGCTCGGTGGGGTCGCCGTTGGCCAACGTCGAGTCGAACTCTACCGATTCATCCTCGGCAGCAGGAGGAGGGTGGGCCAAACCGTTCCTCTCTTCAAGCACTTCCACCCCTCTCCTCCCTCCAACACCAACCAACGGACCCTCGTCCTCCTCGCACCCATTCGCTTTCAACCCCCTCTCTTCCTCCCAACCGGACGAGTCCAAGGTCTCCCTCCAAGACGCTCTCTGGGTGCTAGAGAAGGAAGTCCAACTAGGCCCCGGAGGGAGGTCAAGGGCGGGGGTTAATAGGGTTGTTAGGAAAGTTAGGCTAGGGGTAGAGGGGTTCGGAGTAGGGGGGACGAAAGTTGGGGTGGCTGCTTTTGGAGGAGGGGGAGGAGGAGGAGTGGGGGAGGTGAGGAAGTGAATATGCTCTGGTGCCCTTCCTTCCGTTCTTGTATTCGTATGCCGTACGACCTATGCTTCTACAACATTCGGTGTTCAGGAGCAAAAGGGCAGGAACAAAGGACGAGATCCGTAAAAACCACAGGGAGAGGAAGAAGGGGGATTCCCTCGCGCTTGAGAAGATAGCCTTGCCAAAGGAGTCGTTCGAAAATTCATTTCTTCTGCCATCGATCGGCGGACTGCGCATGCAAGCCAGCGGAGCAACGGGCACGGGGCAGATGAGGGAACGAGGAGGGTAGTCAGTCGTTGGTGGGCTGGCAGATTTCGAAGAGGGGAACACGGCGAGGGAGGAAGGGTCGCCTCTGTTGAAGGGGACCACACGCACCTTCTTTCCGCTACTCGGCTTGTAATCTTGCTCCTCTTTGAAATCAAGGGTGAGTAATACAGATCAGCACCTAACTATTCGCCCCAATTGGAATCTAAGTTCCCACTTCCTCAAGAAGGGGGTGGCAAGGAGAGTAAGGGGGGAGGGGACGAACCACCATTCTCAACCCTCATAACCCTCAATCCCTCTTCTACATCGACAAACTCGCTGAGCTCTCCACCGTCGAACGTGAACCGCTCCCAGTTGAGCGCGAGGAGGTCTTTGAAAGATGGGTTTTCGGCTGCGTGCGTGAGGAGGTAACGTCTGGCAACGGAGGAAAAACAGACGAGAAGGGGTTCAGCGAAGGCGGGTGAGAGGTAAGGTTGAGCCTGGGACTTACCTTATAGTCGACAAAGCCCAGGGTTGTTTACGACTGAGAAAAGACGAAGGTCGAAGCGCATATCAGCCAGGGGAGAGGTACCCGTCGAGCGAGCGCGCAGCTCCACCTCGAGACGAAGCGACGAAGCGAGAAGATGAACTCACCCTCCTACCAAACGCCTCATCTCATCCGGCATCTTACCCTGATCAAACAGCTCCCCCGCCCGTCTCACGCGGTCCTTCTTCAACTCCTTCTCTTTCTCTTGAGCTTCCTCAAAGAGCTCTGTCGACGAGTACTGGACCTCCTTGCCTGTCGACGCGGGCACGAGTATCAGGTTGGCCTCGTTGAACCGGGCTTTTTCGGCACGCCGTTTCTTGCCTAGGTCGATGAAGAACTGTCTTGGACGGGATTTCGGTTGGTCGGTCCGAGATTTGGGAAGGGAAGGAGAGCTGGCGAAAGGAGTGGGAGCTGATGGAGGAGGCGAGCTGGTCGAGCTGGATTTGTCGGACGAGGCGTACCACCGAGCGAGCGAGGGCGTGTTTCGGAAGACTGACGTCCGAGAGAGAGTGGGGAGAAGGTGTTTGAACATCCTTGGGGGTCTTGGATGGAGGAAGAGAGGGTCGACGTCGGAGCCATCGTGGGCTGAGGTCGAGTCGATCGACCGGAGTTTGCCTCTGCTCCAGGACTCATGTCGCTTGCACACATCAACTCCTTCTAGAGCAGGGCAAGTAATCATGAAAAACAGAGTAGCAGATACAAGAGGGGAGGACGTTCTCAGCACGCCCATCGTACGTCTCAAGAACTCTTGTCAAAGTGCAGAGGCTTCACGTCCGGATATCGAATAGGCGTCAACCGTTTGCTCGGAGGAGGCGCAGTTGGGAAAGAAGGATCTGGGTCGTCTGACGGTCCGTCCTTGGCATGAAAAGCGGTTTCGGGAGGATGGCTGGAAGAAATCTTCTTTGGCGAGCGTTTCTTGGAAGGAGGAGTGGGTCGGCGGGGGGCCGAAAGGGGTCCCAGCTGGTCGAGCGTCTGCTGTGGAGGGTTCCGTTCTTGAAGGTGAGGCCAAAGAAATCAATCGTAATGGTCAGAACCAACGAGCTATCAGACATCCACCAGCCGTACAAGCTGACGAAGGGGGCATGGAGGGAGAGACATACTCTGAGAGTCCAACCGTATGATCCGTCTCGCATCCTCTAAGTCCATCGCGTCCGACAGGAACTTTCCCCCGTACGTGAACCGCTCCCAATTGAGCTCGAGTAAATTCCGAAAGTCGGCGTTCTCGCCAGCGTAGGAGATGAGGTACTTCCTGTATTGCCGAGAAGGGTGGGAGGGGGTGGGGGAGAGTGTCAGGCGCTGCTTTTGCTGGACAAAAGGGGACAGGGGGGAAGGCGTACCGGATAGTCCCCACCTTCAATCGAAGATATCTGAAGACCGCAGAAAGCGAAACCTTTCAGACTCACACTCGATCGAAATCAAAGAAAAGGAGTAAAGAGTAGGGTGAAAAGAGAAAACGTACCCTTCTGATCCTTTAGAGAGCAACTCTACAATCTCCCCCGGCAACTTCGACTCCTTAAAATACAGAGCAGCCTTGACAACCCTCTCCCTCCTTTCGTTCTCCCTCTTCTTCATGGCTTCCTCATACCGCTCTTGCGAGTTTAGCTTTCCCTCCTCCCTCTCGGCAGCAGCTCCCACTTCAGGTCGAGGTTGAGATTGACCCTTGACCTTGGGTTGACGCTCGAGTAAAGCTTGATCCACCATGGTAAAAGCCGTTTCGAGATCCATCGCATGCGAGAGGAATCCCCCGTCGGAAGTGAACGACTTCCATTCCTTTTCGAGGGTTGAGCGGAGGACGAGGTCGGTTCGAGCTGCTTGGACGACCATCATCCTATTTGTTAACCCCCCCCCCCACCCACACACATACACACACACAAAGGGACAGAATTCAGCCAAGAGCGCAAGAGGTGGCAAGAAAGAGGGAGAGGGGGAACAAACCGAAGATCCATGATGCTCCTCTCGCGCAGGACAGGTCCATTCATAAACCTGTTCCCCATCAACCCCATCAAACCAGAAGAGCGTCAGAAACCAACCGTCCTTCTAATCACACGAGTTTCCCCAACCCATCTCCTCCATCTTCCCCGTCATCGTCATCGTCGCCGTAGTCGGCGTCGCGCTAGGACGAAAGGGGAGGAGAAGAAGGAGGGGAACGTACATAACCTCCCTCTCTTTTTTTATCAAACCCAACGGCTTTCCAGCTTTCAGCCCCTGTACTACGCGATGGGCGATCTCGCTGATTCGGGCGAGTTTCCATTTTGGAACGTATGGAGTGTTGGGGGAGGAGGAGCTGTGGCAAGGAGGGGGGGAAAGGAGGTTAGCCACCTGGCTGCTGTTCGCTGCTGCTGAGGGCCGTGAGAAGGGCAGGGACTGACCTGTAGGACCTCGAAGGACCGGGGATGCTAGCACAGAGGTCCCTTGGAGGGATCAGTCCTCAAGCGCAGACGGTAGGGAGGGGTCGAACATCGAGACGAGAGCGAGGGGGTTGGGCTCACCTAGGTTGATGGATTCCCTCCTTGCAGACCTGACTGACGACCAGGCTCGGTCTGAATGCCGACTTGAGCATCATTGAATTTGATCCCTCGTTCGAGAGAAGCGAGTCGAGTAGAATGGAAGGCCGGGGAAGAGGCGTGTGAGGGTCGACAGCAGCTGCTCGAGCGCAAGGTCGGACCCTCTGCCTAGCCGACAATCGTACGTCCTCTCCACTTTCTTTTATCCCCCCCCCCCTTCCTTTTTCGTTCAAAAGCAAGATAGCATGAAGAGATGCAGAGCTAACAAGAAAGCGTTGAGCTGGAAGAAGGACCAAGCAGACTGACATGGGGCGGAAAAGATGTGCGTGCAGTGAAGATCGAGAAAGGGCGGAACGACGGACGTGTATGAGTTCGAAAGGGAAAGACGAAAAGCAAGAGAAGGGGACTAGCGGATACACTGAAAGCCAGAGCGCGAGCGATAAGAGAGAAGGTGGCGGTGGGGGGGTGACTCTACCTCTACTTACTCCCTCCTCCCAAATTCCCCTGCAAAGTACCCTTCCCCCTGCCCGCCAATCTGCGACGAAGCCCTAGGCGTCTCCCCCTCTTCCCTCACCCCACCCCCAAGCGGCAACGGCAGTACCACCTCCACCCTTCTCCCTCCGTGCGCCGTCCCTCCTCGTTGATTTTTCACAGTACCTATCGACCGACTCGACCCAACGGAGGAGATCGAGTAACGCGCTGATGGGTCTCGGCGGTGCGTTTGCTGGGGTTGGGAGGAGGGGAGGGAGGAGGTTGAGATCCTCAGAGGACGAGGAGGACCTTGGGCTGTAGGGAGGGGAGGTGGAGGGGAGAGGTTGGTTTCCGACGACCGGGAGGAGAGTGATCCGGAATGGGATGTCGAAGAGGAGGTCTCAGGTCGTTTGCCCATGGAGGTCGAAGAGTACCCCTCTCCTCGGCCGTTGAACGACCGCTCGGGCGAAGAGCCATCGATGGAAGACACATTAGACGAGGGAACGTTTTCCAACCCAACTGACCCTTCCAACCGAGGGGCAGTTTCGTCGAACCCCTCTCCCTCGCTCGACGACAAAGGAGGAGAGCTATCCCCCTCGGAGGGCAAGTGAGGTTGGGAGGAGAGGATCGAGGAGGAGTAGGGCCTCATCCGGGGAGGAGGGAGAGGGAGGGAGTCGAATTGCGACAAGCTCGAACCTCTTCGACTCGCGCTGAAGGACTGCACCGTAGGTGAGCTCGCTAGCAACGCTATTCCCCCCACCGAGATCAAGGATCAAAAGGAAAGTCAAGAGATGTAAGAACTACGGCGCGGAAAAAAAAGAGGGTCGAAGCGTAGTGGGATGACGCTAAAGCCAAGGTGGTGTCACTCACGGTTACCGTACGACGATCCCCTCCTCCCACCAGTCCTGCTAGGGTCGGCAAGCATGGCAGAGGCGGACATCGACATTGGTCTTTGACCCATTGCTCGAGGAGGTCTGCAGAGGAATAGGTGGGGAAGGGATGAACGTTGGTTTCCTGGTCAGTACAAGGGCGGTGACGGAGGGAGGAGGACGGGGAGGTGGGGTGCCAAGCGAGAACAACCCTTGTCAGAGCCATCTACCCTTTCAAACGGGCACCTCCAAAGGGCAGGGAGAGCCACAACCCGAATAGAAAAAAAAGACGAGGAAAGAGAAAGCAGAGCAGAGAAAGAAACGCACGGCAAAGGAAACCTCTCCCTCTCCCTCCTCCTCCTCCACGCCTTGAACCCAACCCAAACCAGCGCGAGCAAAGCAAGCCCTCCAACAACACCGCCTACGATAGCGCCGATCGTGGACCCTGACATGGTTGATGAGGAGGCTGATGCGGAGTTGCCTGATGAGCCTCCTGAGGAGGAGTCGGAGGAGGGGAGGGCGGAGGAGACGGCTGCGGCGGCGGCGGTGACGATGGAGGAGGACGAGCTGGCGGCGGCAGTGATGGAGGAGGACACCGAGGCAGACGATGATGCTGTCGATGCTGAGGAGGATGCTGATGAGGACGACATTTTGAAGAAGAAGTATGTAGGATCGGAGGGAGGACGGGATGACGAGCAAGAAGAAAACGAGAGACAGGAGAAGTCGCTCAACGAAATCAATCACCCCCTGAGAAGCGATCGAGAGATGATGTACTGCTGCGCGCCACACCGGACTTTTGCCCTTTCGTACTCCCTTCACGTCCAACTCCACTTACCACCATCTGCCCTTGATGGCACCCTTCATCGAATCCCTCGCCAACAAACCTTCCCCAGCCTCCCTCGCACCCATCTCCTCCCTCTTTCTGCTCGAAGTTCCAGCAAAAGTCCGCATAGCAGGCCGCCTCCTCTCCTCCGACCTTGCCTCAGGCTGGCTGCTGCTCGGCTCGCACGACAGGCAAGCGGGCGTTTGGGTCGAATTCATCGGTGAGGAGAGCACGCTGGCGGGGCTGGTAGGCAACGAGGGAGAGGGGAGTTGTTGGATGGCTCTTGGAGATCTCGAAGAGGTCCAGGTGCGTGGTCCCTCTCCTTCTCTTCTGCCTTCTCTGGCCTGGTGCTCACCCCCTCCCCTCCGATATGCAGTCCCTCCCTCCCACTCCCCCAGACCTTCCCCTAGGTCTCGCCCAGACACTCCAGATAACGCCCGACCGCGTTCTGCGGGCGATCGTCCTGCGAGCGGTGGATGACGAACCTAGGGGAGCGGGAGGGTTCGATTTGAGAGGTTGGGAGGAGGGGGCGAAGGTTCGGAGTGTGGGTTTGACGGGGTAGAGACGCCTTTGAGCTCTGGGTGGAGGGGGAGGGAGGAGGGAGCTCAACCGAGTGCGGTACGACTACTTCCTCTCGAACGACCTGGGTCGGACGGACTTCCACATCAGGCCCAGAGGCGGACGGACCCGAGCAGGACCGTCTCCCTCTGACAGATGCCTTCGCCAGCGTGTCAGGACTTGCACGTCCGGAGTTGACAATCCGTGAGTGTCCCTTCACTTCCTTCTGCTGTCCTTCCTGAGCGGACGGTATGGGCTGGACGACTTAGTCTTTTTTTTTTCGCCCACACTGAAGGAAGAATAACCTCGACGCCCCTTCCCCTCCCTGCTTTCAACGCATGCTCCTCCCCTCGCACGATTCACTCTGCCCGTAACCCAGGACGAAACCCCTCGCCAAAGAGGAACACGGTACGGCGCTTAGCTGTGGAGGTCCTCACCGTCAATTGCGTACACCCCCTTGAGTCCTCTCGCGTCGTTCTCGATCAATCAACCCTGCATGGTCCTGCGGTCCTCGACAGACACTCTCACTCGCCTTCTCTTCGAGCTCGCCTCTGATTCGCCTCGAGCAAAAAAGGGCGGGTTCGTCCGGGAGATTGCCCGCAACCCCCCGCTCTTCTCCGACTCTCGCTTTGTCAGGCACCCTCTCCCAATTTTCTCTCCCTTACTTGCTTCCCTCCTTCTTAGAGCATGAGAAAGTAAGGATGACGAGAATGAATCTCTCCGATACGTTCTCTCTTGCTCGTGTTGCGCAAAAGTTTGAAATAAAACGGACGTCTTTTGTCTGGATGAGCTTGCCATCGAGACTTTGGCGCTTGCTGAGCCTAAGAGTGACGAGTCCCCGGCTCGTACCTTCTCTTCCAACAATCACCTCTTCTCTTCTCTCCCCTCACTCCCACAGACGGCCAAGATGGTCTCAGTCAAAGTCTTCTCCTCCTCTTCCCACCTGCTCACTCCAACAAAATCTCAAGCGGAAGCCCATCTAGCTCTCCGGTCAACCTTGAGCTCAGCTCTGAGCCACTCGCCTTCGGATCCTCCGTCGTTCACCTCCCTCTCCTCCGAGGTCGTCGTCCCTTCTCTCGAGCAGCTTGAGAGGGAATCGAACGAAGCGGACCTCCCACTGAGGGGTGAATTGGACGTAACGGTTAAGATCTTCCTTCCCTCGCCTTCCTCCTCCTCCTCGGCCGATCCTGTCAAGCTCGTTCGGGAAGCCCTGAAGGAGCTGGAGAAGACGGCTCTCAATGGCTCGGTGGACAGTTTGGTGCTCGCTTGGAAGGGAATTGAGTATGAAGGGAGGGAGTTGACCTTCTTCAGCGGGCCGAAGGAGGAGGTGAAGGAGGAGGACGTTGATCAAGGGGTGGTTGAGAAGCTCGTTGAGGTTTGGACTGTACGTTCTTCCCTCTCCCGCCCCCCCCTCCTCTTCCCTCCTTGTCTCGACGATCTCTTCTGCGAAAACAGAGAAGCTGATTCTTCCCTCTCGATGACCTGTGTTCTCAGGACTTGCAAACGATCCCCTCCCTCTCGTCAACCCTCCTGGGCCTCACCTCCTTCTCCCAACCCCTCCTCACCTCCTTCCTCTCCGCCCTCCCTCCAAACGCTAAACGTCCTTCGGCCAACCACGTCAGCTTGAAGGACTGCTGTCATATTCCTCAGGGGTACTCGGACTTTGCTCGCGGAGAGGGAGTGAGGTTGGTGAGCAGTTCGGATCCTACTGGTGAGTTTCCATCCCTCCCCTCGCACACACTCCTTCCGTTTCTCCTCATGATGAGTCATCTCTGCCGACCCTATATCCCACCCCCCTCCCTTTGACTCCATTCCCAACCCCATCTCTGCGTCCAACTCCTTACCCTCTCTTCCGCTGTATAACCCCCCAAACGCAGAACCGATCTCCTCCAACGCCCTCTCCGAAATCTTCGCTCCCTACTTGTCTGTCCTCAACCTCTCCTCCACCTCTTCAACGCCACCGGGGCCGGAGGTGGAGTGGACGGTCAAGTACACGGTTTTGCACCGCGCCAGGGGGGTTTTGGTAGAAAAGGGGTGCGTTTTCTTTTCCTTTCTCCCTCTCTCACTGCTTGCCTCAAAGGGAGCTGCTCGACAGGTGAAGATTGCACCCTGTAGATCTGACCAAAGCTTGTCTTCTCGTGGTCAAGGTACATCGTCTCGACCTTATGGCCTTGAAACTACTCTTGCGACGTCTAAGGAGCCCAGTAGCCGCCCCCCCCCCCACGCCACCCTCTTCCTTCCCATCCTCCCTTTTCATCAACGTCCACCTTCCGTCGCTTAGCAACTCAATTGTCAACCTCCACTTTCAAGCGTTTCTCGCCACTATTCCACCCTCTTCTCCTACCGGTCCTTGGAGACACAAGAAGGCCCTGCGTTCCGTTGTATCCCCCCTGGCACCTTTCCCTCCCCCCTCTCCCCATTGCCATACCTCAGCCCTTCATCCGTCCGCAAAGAGACAATCCAGGTCTAGATGGAGACTCGAACCCTCTTCATGTGGCCTTTGCAGTCGTTTCTACTTGGCTTTCCATTCGAACAAGCGTCGGCAGAGGAGACTAATCAGGCACGAAGACAAAGAAAGACTTTGGCTACAACAAGAGAAGAGTCCAACCGGCAAACTTGAGGCTCTTCAAACAGACGCAGGATGGAAAGTGCACAGGTCAAAAGCTGGAGAGGTACGAAGGCGAAGGGACAAGACTAAAAATGTACGGAGGCGAGGGAGAGAACAGCAAATCAAGCAAACAAAATGGAGACGAGTAAACCCAAGTTATGGCTAGATGCTCATTGACCCCAAGTCCGGCGATGCGCAACTCTGGTTGCAACGAAGGTACGGGACTCGGCGGCAATACCAGCAAATGCAGCGCCGACTAGAGGGAGGGTCTCTTCCAAGGATCGCTTTCCTCCGACCTTGTCGTCCAACTGGAAGAGAAGGGGAGGGCATTCGGCTCGGCGTGCGCTGAGCAGATCAATGCGAGGGCGGAAAATTCGTACCTTTGCACCCTCCACCTTTTGTCTCTTCCGCTGAGGCTTCTCGTCGCTGTCGCTCGACTTGCCGGACGATACCTTGGCTTGCCCGACTTCGTGCTGGCTGTCGAGGTTCGCCGACAAGGATTGGGAGGGCTGTAGACCTAAAGCGGCATACAGGCGCTTGCAGCGAAGAAGGACAGAGTCGAGTCGGGTCTGCGCCGTCTTGGCCGTGTCGAGGCTGCGCCGCGTCGTCTCCTCGTCGAGAAGGGCCTGCACCCTGGCCACCAGTTCGGCTGCTTCTCAGTTGGCGTCCCGGCGCTGCTGCCTCAGCTCGGCGCGAGTTAGCAGGTGGGGGTTGCACGTCCTTCGTTGGCGACGGACCGGGACGACTGCGGGCAGAAGAGCGGAGTTAGACGAGGTGGACGAGGTTACTGGTCCGCTCGCGTTCTCCTTGACAGGCTCAGGTCCGAAATCGTCCTCGAGATCGTCCTCAATGGAGGCAGGTGCGGGCCCGTTGGCGATGAAGTCAGTCAGGATGGCGCCAATCCTAGCCGTCTCTTCGAGCGTAAAGACGACTGTGAGGTTGTCGTTGGTCGGTCGTCCCTCGTCATTGGCGAGGTCCTATTGACGAGCGCAGCATTAAGAGTCGCCTAATCAGCAATGCTGCCTGGATAACGTCCAGTGACAAGAGGGAAAGGCTTACCGGTCCAGGAAGATCGGGCGATGTGGACTCGAACAGAGGTACGGCGGCGGCGGCAGGCTGAGGCGAGCCGAACGGGGTAAGCAGCTGAATCAACAATCACGCGACAAACGCCGAGCAGAGGTCAGCGAGGTGTACTCTCGGTCAGGCCAGAGAGGACGTACAGGACGACATCTTCAGAAGGAAGGGTTGGGTGCCTGAGTGACGGTTGTGGGAGACGCTGCACGAACCCCCTCCCAACTCCCATCTTCAGCTCACCCGCCTGTCCAAGACGTCCAGCATTCGGTCTCTCCTTCTTCACACTCTCGCTCACCGCTCCTTCTTGTTTGTCGCCTGTTTTGTGAGGCTCTCTGCGAGGTCCTTTGGCTGAGCTCTTCCCACGACCCCTTCCAGGCCCGGATCGTGTCGCCCCTCCTTCAAGACCTTCTCGTCTCGACTGCCGTCCAAGATGAAGTACATCACGCCTGAAGAAGCCACCAAGGTGTGCTGAGCCAGTTCTTCTCGTGCTACTACTGAGAGCTGACCCCAGTCTGTGACTGCTCGGTAGATTGATGAGGTGCTGATGGGCGAAGCAGGAGGTTTCGAGCTTGCCCAGCTGGTCGAGTTGGCAGGGCTGGCTTGCGCAATGGCCTTAGCCAAGACGTTTCCTGGAGAGGGTCAACGAGTGCTGATTTTATGCGGTCCTGGTCCGTCTCCTCTCCTTCGTTCGATAGGCAGAAACGCTGGAGCTGACTCGAGGCAATGCGGCTGCGCGGACGGTCGGACAGGCAACCAAGGTGCCGACGGTCTCTGTGCAGCTCGCCATCTGCTGCACTTTGGCTATCAACCGAGGGTCTATCTCCCCAAGCCAGGGAAGAAGCCATTCTACCAGTCGCTCGTCAAGCAGTGCGAGAACCTGGACATCGAATTCGTGGATCCGTCGGCCGGCGCGTTCAAAACGGCGCTGGAAGAGTCAGACGTCTTGATGGACGCAATCTTCGGTTCGTCGCTCAGTCCTACATCCTCTGTCTGGCTTGTTTCGCCGGTCCTGACATTTCCACTGGGTCCGCTTGTGCAGGTTTCAGCTTCAAGCCTCCGATTCGGGACCCGTTTGGAGACGTTCTCTCACTCCTCGCCTCGACCAAAGTGCCCATCCTCTCGGTCGACATCCCCTCAGGCTGGGACGTCGAGAACGGCCCCTTGAAGGACGTACCGACCTTTCAACCTTCTGCACTCATCAGCCTGACAACTCCTAAGCGCGGTGTGCGCTTCTTTGCTGGTCGTCATTGGCTGGGCGGACGGTTCGTTCCTCCGTGAGTCTCCTGCCTTGTTTCCCTTCCCCTTTCGGGACGCTGATGAGATTGATCTTTGTCCTCGTCTTCCAGGAAGCTCGCGCAGGAGTACGGGCTGGATCTGCCGGTCTACCCAGGCACTGAACAAGTTGTCGAGATCCCTGCGCTCGCCGAGCCCGTCAAGGAGTGATCAGCCCATCAAGATCCCATGTCTTTCTTCCTTTACCTGCAACCTTCCTGGCGTAGAGTCTCTCTTGGGTTGGAAGGGGAAGCGGAGGAGGAGCGAGAGTCGCTGTGGGACGTCGAGTCGCACGAGCCTGTGTGTTCCCCGAAGGCTGCCGCTCGTCAACCGTTTGACCTCAACAACGATCCAGAGCGGAAGAACTCACAAAATTGCCAAGCAGCAAGCGAGGAGACTGAGGTAGATTTTGGACCTCCTGCTGGTGCGAGAGGATCTCTGGAGGGCGTCGAGGACTTGTTGGGTCGTTGGAAAGAGGAAGAGCGTCTGGTCGAGGGAGTCTTGAGGGTACATATCGAGTGCAAGCAGAGGGCTGTTGGGGTAAGTGGTCAGCGAGTCAGCCTCCGCTCTCCTTGAGGGGTTTGCGAAGCTGGGACGGAGTGTTCGGCGCAAGGTGGACAGAGGCGATGGTCGTTCGCACGCCGACACTCCGTCGGACCAGCTTGTCATGGTACGCACTGAAAGCAGTGAGCAGGCCTGTTCGAGGACAAAGTGCAGGAGTAGACCTGCGGAGAAGAGCGAGTGTCAGTCAGGACGGGGTAGGGGTGTCGAAGGTCAGAGTTGGCCAAAGTCGACGCTCCTCCTCTCCTGTGGTCGCCCAGTCAGCTTAGAAACATCACCACCGAACGTAACGCACTCTAAGGCGCCAGATTTGAACAAACAACTATCTGGCACTCTATGAGTGCGCAGGTTCAAACCCCTTCTACATAACGGCCAAAGGGGGTAGGAGGGAGACAAAGCTGCCCCCGACCCAAGTGCACTTTCTCCTCATACAACCGCCTGTCCTCCAGTCAGGCAAGATTTCCAAGGGATGGTCCTTTCTCGCTTTTCTCCAACGTGGGCTCGAGAGAGCGTGAGGGTATGCCAAAAAGTGCATTCCCCATCAAGGATCTTCAACGACCATCTTCCCCTCCGTTCCAGGGACGACCTCCCCTGGATGCTCCTTCTTTTCTTCCTCCCCACCGAGTGCCCAGACACATCTGGTCCTCTCCTCCTTGCGCCTCTCCATCCCAGCCTTGACGTCCTTCAGCACCTCGTCCGTCGTCGACTCTACCCCTCCCACGTCATTTCCAGCCACTTCCTCCTCCTCCTCGACCGCCGCGCCTCCAGGAGAAGAAAACGCCCATGAAAGGCCGTCGTAGTCTTTTGCCTGAGCGCCGCGCGTGCGGACCTCCTTGACTTGCGCCTTTGTCAGAGGCGAGATCCCGAAGGACGAGGCCGTGTAGTTGTTGATCAGGAACTTGGTGTTTCCGAACGGGTTGTCAAAATGCTTTGCCTGTGGGGGTCAAGCAAGATGGAGAGACATCAGTGGGTTGAACTTCTGGGAAGACGGGCTGGCAGGAACATGGAGAAGGACGAACGATCTTGATGAGCTTAGGGATGATGACCGTCGTCGTGTCCAACGGCTTGTCCGGAAGGAAGCACGAGGCGTTCGACTCTGCTGCCCGAGCGATCATGATGGACGAGACCCCTGTTTGCGAAATACGGCAGAGCAAGTTCTCCGTCGTCAGCGAGGAGAGCGGGCCAAGGAGGGAAGGGAGTCAAATTGAAGAGCAGGACGGACCCGTCAACTCCTTGATCCGCTCAAAGTCCCACATGCCCACAACGTCCCCGTTGGCAGCAACTGGAATCCCGTACCGGTCCGCCACCTCGACGATGTCCCTAAGCCTCTCAATCAACGCTCTCTCCGTGCTCCGCATCGTCTTTGTCCTCGCGTGGACCGTCAGGTTCTTGATGCCCGTCTGGCAAATCTTCTCCACGAGCTCGAGCGTGTCCTTCTGATCGGGCAAAAGTCGGATCTTGCACGAGACGGGGACGTTGACGGCTGCGACGAGGGACGTGAGGATGTTGCAGAGGAGCTCAGGTGTCGAGAGGAGTCCGGCCCCGGCTCCGTTGTGCGTCGAGAAGGGCTTGGGGCAGCCGCAGTTGAGGTCGACACCAGCGACGTCACCCTGGACCGTCAATGCCGCTTGGACCGCGAGTTCAGGGTCGGCCGTTCCAATTTGCTGTGGGACGAGTGCAGACAGTTGCGGGTCAGCGCAAGGAAGTGAACGACAGGTGGTCAGGAGGGTCTGCAGACGCACGTAGATGAGCTGGTCCTTTTCGAGCGGGTGAGTCCACCAGATAGGCTTGCCGTTCTTCTGGTACGTGACAAGGCCGGTGCGGTCTGCAGGATAGGAGGAAGCATCAGCCTGTGGCTTGCTCGGAAGGGCAGGCCAGGGAAGCTCACCGTCGACGACGCGCTCCGCGCCAATGACAGCTCGGTCAACGACCTCTGGGCCCCAGACGAGATCAGCTCCGTACTGTAGGCACAAGAGTCGCTAGAAACGGATGACAAGAAGGCACACGGTCAGTCTCTGCGGAGGAAGACTAGGGTGGAGGGCGAACGAACAGCAGGCACTGGAGGAAGAAGGCCAGCACAAGAGTCAGCAGCTCGTCCTGGACAGCACAAAAGCGGCAGAGGGGCTCACTGGTGCCACTTCTGACCATGGGAGCTAGGAAGGCCTTGTTGCGGTAGTCGAGCAGGCTGCTGGGTCCAGCAATCGAATGGGTCGAGCTGCTGGCCAGGGGCTGCTGGTCAAGCTCGTCCTCAGTGCGCTGTCGCTTAGCCGGAGGTGCGGACGGTGGAGGAGAAGCGGGGGAGCGAGACGGCATGATGAGAGGAAATGCTAGCTTGACTGGAGATGTGCTGAAGAGTCGGAGGAGAGAAGGGCGCATCCAGACGGGGTGAGGGTCGAGGTGAGGACGGAGTTGCCAGACGGCGCGCGGCGAAATCTCTGCAGCGCAAGCTGCCCGGCAGGCAGGACTCGTCCACCTACAACCAAAAATCACCCGCTCGACGCCAAAAGATTGCCTGTCAGCAGGCAAAGGAGGGCCGGAGCACACGTACACAGTTCCTGAGCCAGGAGGCAAAACAGAATCGTCTGAAGCAGGGTTTGAACCTGCGCACTCATAGAGTACCAGATAGTTGTTTGTTCAAATCTGGCGCCTTAGACCACTCGGCCATCCAGACATACAAAGCGTGGGCGATCTTTGGGCGTTATGTTCGGTGGTGATGTTTCTAAGCTGACTGGACGACCACAGGAGAGGAGGAGCGTCGACTTTGGCCAACTCTGACCTTCGACACCCCTACCCCGTCCTGACTGACACTCGCTCTTCTCCGCAGGTCTACTCCTGCACTTTGTCCTCGAACAGGCCTGCTCACTGCTTTCAGTGCGTACCATGACAAGCTGGTCCGACGGAGTGTCGGCGTGCGAACGACCATCGCCTCTGTCCACCTTGCGCCGAACACTCCGTCCCAGCTTCGCAAACCCCTCAAGGAGAGCGGAGGCTGACTCGCTGACCACTTACCCCAACAGCCCTCTGCTTGCACTCGATATGTACCCTCAAGACTCCCTCGACCAGACGCTCTTCCTCTTTCCAACGACCCAACAAGTCCTCGACGCCCTCCAGAGATCCTCTCGCACCAGCAGGAGGTCCAAAATCTACCTCAGTCTCCTCGCTTGCTGCTTGGCAATTTTGTGAGTTCTTCCGCTCTGGATCGTTGTTGAGGTCAAACGGTTGACGAGCGGCAGCCTTCGGGGAACACACAGGCTCGTGCGACTCGACGTCCCACAGCGACTCTCGCTCCTCCTCCGCTTCCCCTTCCAACCCAAGAGAGACTCTAAGCCGTAAGAGTTGTAGGTCAAAAGGGAGGACATGAGAATCTTGATGACTTGATGACTTGAACTACTCCTTGACTGGCTCGGCGAGCGCAGGGATCTCGACAAACTTGCTCGAGTGCCTGGATTAGGACCGGTAGATCACACTCCGTACTTCCTGCGCGGGGATCCTGGCGAGAGACAAAGGCAAGAGTTTCTTCTTTTTTTTTTTTTTTTTTTTTTTTTTGAGTGCCCTTGAGCGAGGTGAAGAGGACAAGGTCAAAAACGCGAGGAAACTTACGGACTTGAGCTCGCTGACCGCGTCCCAGCCCTCGCCTGCTTTCCTTCACCCAGGATGCTCTTCATCCCCGCCAACGATTCGGCACGTCTACCTGGTGAGGTGCGCATCTTGCCTAGTCGAGAGGGGGATGAAAGAAAGAGGTGTCATAGATGGACTCCCTCCTCCTCCTCCTCCTCAAGGTTTTCTGCGCCGTTCCTCTGCGATGACTCCGTCCCCCCCTCCGTCGAAGCCTGACTCGTCGACATTGGGCCTCCCGCCGGTGTTGAGCTACTAGGGGTCCCCTGCACCGTCGCTCTTGATCCCGGGGTGAACTGGACAAGGTCGGTCGGGAGGTCGTAGTGCTCTATTGAAGGGATGCCGATCTTCCTCTCGAGGGCTGTTTGGAGGAGGTCGATCCGTTCTTCTTGGGTTGCTCTGCTCCCCCCAAAACCCAAGTCAAGTTTATCCAATCAGCGTCGCTCAACAAGATCAAGAAGAGAATGAGGGGAAGGAGGACGGACATTGTAACTTCGTTCTCCGCTACGCTGGAGGCGAACTCTGGGTCGTTTTCGTCGGCTGGGTTAGAGGAGAGGTACGTTCGGAGTTGGTCGTTGGACCGCTTGAGGTGGACGAGCGAGTTCTGGAGTCTGGAGATTTCTAATCTTCATACGACTCGGACAGAGTTCGGGGTTCAGTTAATCTAGGAGACGCGGGGGGTGGAGAAGGTTGAGGAGAGGAGAACTCACCGGCAGCTGTTGACGACGGACGGGGGAGGCAGAGGAGGGTCGCAGTTAGCTCCTTGGTCGTTTGAGCGCGAGATGGGGACGAGATGGAGAGGGGACGCAACTGATTGTTTGGGGGTCGAGTGCGAGTGCCTCTGCGAACGAAAAGGGGTGCGAGTAGCGTAGTTCGAGCATCTTGGGTGGACAGGCAGGAATTGGCGTTGAGTAGAGACGGCAGACGCGCGCTGGAGGAGTGCAAGGGTGTGTGTCTGAGCCTGGGATTGATTTAGGCTCAGCCTGGGATCTGCGCCAGGAACTCGAGATGGTCCGCCCTTGCTGCTCTCTCTCTCGTTCAGCAACCAGCAGCCATGTCGTCGGCAGACCTCTTCCAGCCCTCGTCCTCGCGCAACAACCAGCCCCGCCTCGTCGTCAACGTCGACGACCGCCATCCGTTTGACCTCGACGCCTACGCAGGCCAGTTCGAGGGTCCGTCCACACCCTCCCTCCCCCTCTGCTCCGAGCCCATCGAAACGAGGCTGACAGCCCTCCCTCTCCCTTGCCACTTCCGCCCTTTTCTGTCGGGCCGCTGCTCGCTCTGCTACTGTCCTTGGTCTCTGCTCGCGGTGTTGCACACCCTCGGTCGGGTCACAGGTCGAACGCTCATCTCCCGTCTAGCCCGCATCCACTCCCTCTGCCCCTCGCTCCGACCCCTAACATCCGCACTAGCCCTCCCGCTCATCAAAGAACAGACCTTCGACCTAAACGCATTCGACCACTTTGGAGGCGAACCGAACGACCCCTGGCGGACGGGAGCGAACAGGCTCGCGGGGGATGAGCTGGAAAAGCTCGAGACGGAGTTGAGGAGCGTGACGGCCAACTTAATCAAGGAGTCCATCAGGGTTCGTTCTTCCCCCCCCCCCTTCCCTTTCACCCTGCTTTACGAGCTCACTGCTGACTAACTGATGCCCCTTCTGGGTGTGGATAGATCTGCAACCTCGACCTGGGCAAGCTCTACCTCAAGACGGGCGATCCCGTCCAGGCGCTCAAGTGTTTTGTCAAGATGCGAGAGTTCACAACGACGGCCGCCCAGATTCTCGAGATGTCGATGCTCGTTATTGAGGTGTGTTCCCTCTCTCTCTCTCTCTCTCTCTCTCTCTCTCTCTCTCTCTTTCTTATGCTCGTTCAGAGATCAGGGGTAACTGATGGACCCTTTTGGGTTGGGGTTGTTTGTGAACCCCTCAGGTCAACATTGAGCTCCGCGCCTGGCTCCAGCTGGCGCCCTACATCATCAAAGCCGAGTCCGCGCTCGACCGACCTCCTCCACCATCCGGGTCGACCTCCTCTTCCGTCCCTCTTTCGGCTGCGCAGGCTCGGGCAATGGAGGAGGAAGCGCTCAAGCGGGAGGAGGAGAAGATGAGGGTGGGGACGAGGTTGCAAGTCGCTAGAGGACTGGGGAGTTTGGGTCAGGGCGCGTATGAGAAGGCTGCCAGGGAGTTGTTGGGTGTTAAAGGGGATTTGGGAGATTGGGGGAAGACGGTCAGTCAACTTTTTGTCTTC
This sequence comes from Cystofilobasidium capitatum, assembly GCA_014825545.1. Lineage (NCBI taxonomy): Eukaryota > Fungi > Basidiomycota > Tremellomycetes > Cystofilobasidiales > Cystofilobasidiaceae > Cystofilobasidium > Cystofilobasidium capitatum. Next base: position 293,005 of record MVAJ01000010.1, read on the forward strand.
AGCTTCCTCGAAGAGACGTCAATCGCTGACTTGCACCTCCCACCCCTGTCCTCACTTCACCCGCAGGTGATTTCACCGGCGGAACTGGCCATCATCGCTGCCCTGTGCGCGCTCGCGACGCTTCGCCGCTCGGCGCTAAAGTCGGAGTTGCTCTTCAACGATGGGTTTCGGGCGTTCGTTGACGAGGAGCCGCACGTTCGAGAGCTCGTGGATAGCTTTGTCGAAGGAAAGTACAAGAAAACGCTTGAGATGTTGGAGAAGCACTCGGTACGTTCCATTGTCCTCCTTTGCCCTCGGTTCTCACTCTCATCTCCTGACGCGCTATTGCCTTTTTGCTCATGTTGGTACTGGGTTGGGGTCGCAGTCGCAACATCTCTTGATCCCGTACCTCACGCCGCACCTGGCCAACCTGACGAGCTCAATCCGCCGTCTGGCTTTGATCCAGTACTTCAAGCCCTTCCAGGCTGTCCGGCTGGGCAGGATGGCGGAGGCGTTTGGGCTGGACGAGGAGGTCTTGCTGGCCGATGTTGTGGACTTGATTCGGAGCGGAGAGATTGAGGGCAGGTTGGATCTGCACGACAGGGTGCGTTTCCTGCTACCCCTCCCCCCAGGCAAGACTCGGTCTGTTTGTGCGCTCTTTGCTCACGTCTTCTTCGCTTCTGCTTCGGTCTCTTTAGGTTCTGCGAGCCCTTACGGCTGCTCCTCGCGAGAAGCTCTTCCGAGAAGCCCTCGATGCGGGCGAGCGGGCAGAGGCGTCCACGAGGAGGGCCATGCTGAGGATGAAGCTGTGCGTCCCCACCCTCCTTCTTGCTTTTCAGCCATTTTCAGGGATCTCTCGACTGGTCGAACGAGACTGACGCGCATGTTTGCGTTTCGTGGATGACTTTGACGGATTTGGCAGGATCGAGGAAGGTCTCGTCGTAACGGACGCGTCCAAGATTGCGACGAGGAAGAAAGCTTCGGGCGCGACTGGGGCAGGCGACGGAGGGGTGGAGGACGACGTGATCGTCTATGGCGAGGATCTTGTGGCTTGAGCTGGTGCGGACGGAGGGACTCTTGCCCGCTGACGTGCGCGAGGAGTTCTAGCACGAGGCGGGATGTCATGCACTGTTCTCTTTTGTTTGGGCGCCCTCTTCCCCTTTGGCTCTTGCATGCGTAGGCGGATGCGAGTAAGAGCAGTCAAAGTACACGCGAAAACAAGGCTGGGTTTGGGTTGAGTGAAAGGAGCAATGCAAAGGGGTGGGTGGGTTCGTGTGGGGTGTTGGTACATATGCAAGGTGAGGTGCAGGCAAGGCTGAAAGCAGAGGAAAGGAAACGAAAGAGAGAGAGAGAGAGAGAGAGAGAGAGAGAGAGAGAGAGAGAGAGAGAGAGAGAGAAAGAGAGCTGCAGAGAGAGGATCGAAAGTAGAAGCAGAGAAAGGAGAGATCTCGAAGTGTAGCGATCTGCAGCGAAGAAGCGAAAGAAGTGAACGCAGGGAAGTACTCTGACGCGGGGACGGTTCTACCGGGCTGAGGCGGGTTGTTCGATGAAGCCGAGTTTGCGGAGGACAGCACGGACGCCATCCCTGGTGAAGGGTTTGCCGATGACGGCTGCGTAGACGGTGCCCTCCTCGGACGGAACGGGCTGATCGTCGCCCAGGGGTGCAGTGACGGCGACAACTGGAGAGAAACGATTTGTGGTGGATGTGGTTGTCAGTTCGTCGCTCGAGGAAGAGGAGAGTGAGGCGTCTGAACGCACTTGGAGTCTCGGTATTGGGTCCAGTGACCGACCGAAGGTACTGAGCGACGGCGCTGCCGTTGATCTCAGAAAGCATGACGTCGACGAAGATGAGATCGAAAGCTGCGAACATTTGAGTCAGCTGAGCTGTCAAGACAAGGACATAAGGGGCGGACGACGCACGACAGGTAGTGGCAACCGCGATGGCATCCGTTCCGCTGGAGACGAAGGCGACCTCCATGCCCATCTTGGACAGCACGTTCCGGGCAACCTTTGCGCTGACCCTGATGATCAAGAGGCCCACATGCACGTCAGTGGTCGAATCGTGTACGCGAGAATAGAGGAAACGTACGGGTTGTCCTCCGCCAGCAGGACTTGAACCTTGCTCAGCGTCGTGTCTTGGCTGGGCGAGTAAGGGCTGGAGACCGATGAAGGAGGAGAGAGTAGGAGAGGTGTGCTGTCAAAGGATTGAGCGGATGTTGAGCTCGCTCGCAAGCGGGAAGGCAGACTGCTCCTGCGAGACAGGTCCGCCTCGTCTCGCACCCGATCCATATCGCTCGTCCTCCGACTGTGGTGCTGCCAGGGTTGGGTGGCGGCGGAGAACGTGTTGGAAGCACTGGACGAGGTCGAGGTTGACGGCGAAGGAGGATTCTGCATCTGCGAGATGATCATCCGTGTTAATTGGAGAAGGTCTGACAAGGAAGTGGACGGAGACTGACCCTTTGATCGACCCAAGGTCCTCGGCTTGTTCTCCTGGCGAGAGAGCTCTTCCGTCGGTCGAGGTTCAGGCCGGCGGAGGGAGGCTCAGACTGGACAAGGGCTTGCTCGGCGGTTTCTGTACAGTGAATTGGAAGGAAGAGGTCAGAAAGTAGTCGTTTGGACGGCGCAAGTGTCAGGGAGACGTACTGATGCTCTGGAGGACCTCGTCGTTGGCAGCCTTGCTTGCGGCCAGGTTGCGGAAGTTGAAAGCACCAAAGTCGTCGAGCAGCGACTCCATGCCATGCTCGGCAGCAGCAGAGGGGTTGATCGAGGCCAGGATGGGTTCGAGCTCATCCGGAAGATCGGTGAGTCCTCGAGCGTCGAAGTAGTCGGTAGAGTCCTGAGTCGTGGGCTGAGGGACGAAGGGTCCATCCTCGTCCATGATGTGATCCCAGTCGATCTCCTCGAAGAAGGGGTGGTTTTTGATCTCATCGACACCTCGAGCTCCCAGCCGGCGCGCAGGATCGCTGCACATGAGCCGCTCCATCAGGTCGCGCGCCTGCGGAGAAGTTTGAATGTCATCGTCGTCCTCCGGCCAGAAAATTCGTCGCGAGGTGATGTTGGCGAAGACTTTCTCGGCAGAGTCGTCGTTGAAGGGAGGAGCCCCGTACATGAACTCGTACATTACGACTCCAAGCGCCCACTGTAGAGAGAACATCGATTTTAGGCGGTTCAGCGGTTGCGCAGGGACTGGGGATGGCAAGAATGAGAACGGACCCAATCGACACCCTCATTGTCGCCTCCCAAGCCCAGAATACTCTCGGGAGCGACGTAGTCGACCGTGCCAACGAACTTGTGAGTCTCAGAGATTGGAGGCGTGTTCTCGCTGTCCATGAGCGACTTGAGACCGAGCGCGGTGTTGAGCGAAACGCCAAAGGAAGCATGGTGCTGGCTTCGCCTGTGTCGAGGCGCGTAGTCGGAGCCACTCGAGTCGTCGGCAGACTGCCGTCCGTCGTTAAAGTAGGAGGACTGGGAAAGCGCAGCGTTGGAGCCGGACGGTTGACTGCTGGGCGAGAAGGCGGGCGATTCGGTGGAATCGATCGACTTGTTGTGCGATCTCTCTTGTCGAGTGAGATGCTGTCCAGACCGAGCTCGACCGCGAGGGATCGTGAAGCGGGACCCTCCGGCCTGTCGCCCAAGCAGTCCAACCTTTGACAGTCCAAAGTCGGTGAGCTTGAGATGGCCGTGGGCGTCGATGAGCAGGTTGTCGGGCTTTAGATCACTGGGAAGGACACGATAAGGGCAATATGTCGTCAGCTGATGTACTTGTCGAACGTGGAAACGCTCAAGCGGCGCACCGATGGACGACTCCCTTGGAGTGCAAAGCTTCCAAGCCAAGGACGACCTCAGCGATGAAACGTCGAGTCCAGTCTTCACCGAGAGGACCTATCATCTTGACCAGCGCGGCCAGGTCACCTCCAGGCAGGTACTCCATAACGAGGAAGAGGAAGTGCTTGTTCTCTGCAGACAGCAAAATGTCAGAGCGGATGGGTCAGCGCACTGAACAACGCTCGTTCGGTGAATATGAAGGCGCACGAAAGGTGAAGAACAGTCGGACGACGTAGGGCGACTCGGACTGGGTCATCAGGATCTTGCGTTCCGCCTTGACGTTGGTGATTTGGTTCTTGGAGATCATGTCGGCCTTCCGGAGGATCTTGATGGCGTAGAAGTCGCCGGTAACCTTCTTGCGTGCGAGGTAGACCGATCCAAAGGCGCCCTTGCTGATCGGCTTGAGCATCTCGAAGTCCTTGATTGTGATGGTGGTCGACCGAGACGCAGGAGTGATGCAAGGTAGTCGCGGCGAGAGGGGAGTCTCAGACCCAACGGAGAGCCTGCCTGAGGTCTTTCTACGCCGGCGAGTGGGTGAAGCCTCGGCTGGGAAAGAGGATGGAAGACTGGGGGACGTGGAGAAGTCGGTGTAGTCGGTACGAGACGACAGTCGTCGATGGTGGCGAGAGAGCCTGGGAGGACCGTCTCCACCAGCGACATCGGAGGGCGACGTCGATGAGCTCGTGTCGGCCGACATGCCAGGAACCATGAGGTGCAGGCCGGATGACATAGGCTCGGCTGGAGGAAGTGTTTGAGTAGAGGCGAGATTGACACCCTCCTCGGCGGTGTGGGCAGACTCTTCGCCTGACGAGGTCTCGTCTGACCCCTCGCCCAGCGCCTCCTGCTCTGCCTGCTGCAGCCCCCGCTCTACCTTCTCCTGCCACTCGTGTCGGACGCGTTCCGAGTAGACAACGGTGTTGCGAAGACGGTTGACGGCGTTGATCTTGCCTCGAGTGACAAGGAGACTGTCGTCGATGAGGCGTGTGAGGGCTTCGTCCTCGGTGGTAGGGCGTGACCAGATGCTGAGGGCGGAGAGATGATTCTCAGATCGGGGGGAGAGGAGCCGCTGCTCGTCGATCGGCAGATCCGAGTTCTCATCCTTGAGAGACGGGGTCGAGATCTCCAGACAGAGTCGGAGGGTGTCGATGACCTGCTCGATGAGGTTCCGCTGGGCAGCATGTTGAGCCTGTCGGTACTTCTCGGGCGACAGAGGCAGCGCGTTCTGCATCCTCGAGGTGACGGCCGTTCCTCGGTACGTGGGCGTCGGGGAACGATCTTGAGGGTCATACATGGCGAGAAGGGTTTCAGCCTCTTGTAGGATCTCCGAGACCTTGTCGTTCTGCTCGCTGATGTCAGCCTCCAAGCGGTGGATCTCGTGGCAGGTCTCGCTGTGCTTCTCGAAGTACCAGGTTGGAACCTCCCGTTCGCAGATCCGGCAGAGAAGGATTTGGGTGTTGATGAGGCTGCTGGTAGGGAACGGGGTGACGGGTTGAGTGACGAGCCGACTGTGGAACCTAGGGCCCGGTTGAGGCGTCTCAGGAGGACCCGGCCTGAGGCCTGCAGCTGCTTCTTCCTCCTGCTCTTCTGCCACTCTCTCGTCCTCTTCCGCGTCTGCATCCTCCTGCTGCTGCACCAACTCGGACAGGACCAAGCCCTCTGGCTTGATGGCCCACATGAAGTGCGACGGCTCAGCGTTGAGTCCGTGCATGAGCAGCCCCGTTCCAACCATGGTCCTGAATTTGGTCCCAAGTTCCCATTGCGTCTTGGAGGCGTCGTTGACCGGAGAGGCAGACTGCAGCCTGAAGCGTGCCGAGATGGTGTGTTGTTCGTCCTCCTCCTCGATGAGCGCACGACTAGGTTCACTCACGGCGGAGACATCCGGAGGAGCGAGGTAGGCGTGCAGTTGTCGGCCGATCGGAGGGTCAGAAGGATCGCCCCTGCGTGTTCGAATGAGAAGCAGAGCACGGTCAGCGTTGTGAACGCAAGCCAGAGAGGAGGCGAGCAAAAAACGCACCCTACAAGCTCCGCCCAGGCAGGGTTAACCCATCGGATGGTATCGCCGTCTAGCTCCAACTCCATCACCAGGTTACAGCGTTTGGCCAGGTCGACCTTCGCTTCCAGGTCTTGAGACAGTTCGTGGACCTCAGGTGCGGGAACCAGCGTCGCCGTCTTCTCCCCGTCGTGATGCTCGTCCAGGACCTCCTCGACCGAGGGGTAGACGGGAGGAGTAGACGAGATGGCGGAGTTCAGTTCGATGCCGAGAGCCGCTGGAGGGGGGCGCTTGTAGCTGCTCGGCGGTGGAGACGAGACCGACGCTGGCTTCGCCTTTAGTGGAGGACGAAGCACAAAGGTTAAGGGCTCTGCGTTCTCCGTCCCTTCGTCCGCGAAATTCCAGAAGACCTTCTCCTCCTGCCACCACACGACAGCAAGACCGAGCTTCGACACGGCGTACAGCATCGATCCGTACCTGCGCATAGGAAAGAGATCAGCGTCGACTCGGAGCGAAGTCCCTGAGGTAAAGAGAAGACGTACCAGTCTCGCCCTGGCCACTCAGGGTTCGCCTCCCAATCCCCTCGGATGTCGATGAGCTTCTGCACGTACTCCTGACAGGAACCAGGCTTGGCCATGAAAGTGCTGATCGAGGTGTCGAGGACCTCGGTTGCGATGTCGATGGCAGACTGCACGATGGCGAGGAACGATTTCGGCAGGAGCGTTTGGTCGTCCGTTGTCGGGTGAACATCGTGAGTTTGACCAGGGTATGGAGATCGAGAGCGCGAGGTTGACCGGGAGGTGCTGCTGGAGATGGCGTCGTCGAGGAAGGGCTGCCGAGGCGTGCGCTGGTCTATCTGAGGCCGGATGACGGCACCGCTGGGTCGCCTTCGTCCTGGACTGCGGAACTCGTTTGGAGGCAGAGCTTCCAGTCGTCGAGCCGGGCTTCCAGGAGGGAGCGAGATGGAAGGTCGACGGGAGGCTGGCCGTGAGGAGGTACCTAAGGAACACGGACAAGCTTGTCAGTACCCTGCGCGAGTCAATCTCGAACTACTGGCGAACTCACGTCGTCGCATCGCCGGAGGCTCGATACGCTCCAGATCATCGACCCCGAAGTCACTCTGACTGTCCATGGCTGAAGGCAAGAGTGAAGGACTGAAGGGTTGAGGGGGCTCGACAACGTCCATGTTGCTGGCCTCATTGAGCTTGTCCTCAATGAAGAGTGTGATCTGATGGATAATCTGGCGCAGCTTCTTGTCGCAAGTGGCCTTCTCCTGAGTGAGCGCCTCCTTAAGTGCTCGATGAACGGCCGAGGTGTTAAAATCCCGTGACGTGATGGCAGGGTCGTCGTACGCCATGGGCGGCGTCGCGCTGGGGTCGTCCGGCAAGACGTCGAACAGGGCTCCTGGACTCTGGCCCCAGGCAGACGAAACCGTTCGAAGGTGTCGCGAGGAGTCGTGTGGGCTCTCGTCGGTTGTTCCGTACGAGGACGACCGGGATCCGATCGGTCGAACAGGAGGACGTTGTCGGGCAGCCTTCTCGGTGTTCAAGTTGAACCCGCTGGGAGACTCGAGGGGAGCAGTCGATGGACGCCCCTGGGCAAGACGGAGGTGAAGCGGAGGTTGTCGACGCCGGGCGTCCAACGAGGGCTCTTGCGAGTAAGAGCGAGCGATCGTCTCGTTGCTTGGCCGAGAAGCGACGCTCGTATTTGAGGACTTGACCTCGTCGGTGTGGGCTCGAGTCGGACGCACGGGTGGCGGGATGGGAGAGGGGGAGGAACCAGCGATCTCGTGAAGTGAGGTGGCGTGTTTGAGCGAGGTCGAAGGAGCTGCAGGGACGGGGTTGGCTGCAGGTCGGAAGCCGATGACTGGAGGGACGGATGATGTCGGGCCAGCAGCCAAAGGAGGAGGCTGAGGGAGTGTTGGCTTCAGAAGCGGAAGATGGTGGGTGGAGGTGGTGTGCGAGGTCTTGATGACGGGTGTGCTGAGGTTACCAATGTTTCCAACAACCGACTTCCACCACCCATCGATCTTTGCTCCGATGTTCTTCCTGGGTCGGTCGATGCTGTCGCGCGAGCCGAAGGAGGAACCGGACGTCGTCCTGGACTGCGAGTGCGAGGCAAAGACGTTGACCTTCTGAGGACTTGATTTGCTGGCGTCGGAACTCGGCGATCCCTTGCCCAGAGACGACCGGAGGGAGAGACTCCGAATGTGGCCGTGCTTGTGTCCGGAGGCGCCAGCCGGATTGGATGTTGCAGTGGAGGTTGAGTCGGACGGGAAGTGAGGCTCGCCCGAGAGTGGAGATCCGCCGAGCTTGGGCGAGTCGGTCGTCACCGTGCTTGGAGAACCGGTGGTCGATGAGACCTCGGGTGCAGTTGATTTGAGCGGCATAGAGAAGGACTCCATCTCTGCTCGAGCTTTGGCTTCTTGGTTCTGCTTGTGCTCGTCCATCCAGTTGACCCACTGGGGCTCCTCCGCCTGCGGTGTGGCGAGCGTTAGGGGGGACGACGTAAAGTCTGGCGCCTCCTTGTAGCCCATGAACGGTCTCTCCAGGGATGGCGTGAGGTCAACGGCCTCAATCAACGATGACGACTTGCTGCGAGGGTTCTCGGGCATGCTGGCGTGCTGCGAAAGACGGTCAAAGGGAAGACAGAGTCAGAAATCCAGCATGCTGAGAGAAGATGCTCAGAGAATATGAGGAAGGTACGCACGGGGTGGTTGACACCCCAGGTCTGGCGCTTTGCCCACCGGCTGGCGACAATGTGCCTCGCAGTCTCCTCTGCACCCTCCAGAGCGTTCGCCGATGAGCCGCTATCCATCGACGGCGAGTCGTGAAAGGAGGCCCGAGAAGTGGACGGACGGAGGATCGACGGGAGGGCGTGAGGGGCCGACTCGTGCACTGAGGTGCGGTAGCGATGGTGGTTGGCGGACGCGTGCGAGTTGAAGGAGCTGCTGTTGAACGACGAGGGAGGCATCGGCGGCATCGGAGACACTGACAGTCGCGGTTTCGAGGCAGACGATGAGGAGATCCACGAAGACGACATGGCGTCCGCTGGAGAAGCGCTGAGATCCGCGGCGTCAGAGGAGGGTGACGGATGCGGTGTAGCCATCTTCGAGTCCATCGGGCCGGCGTCTGAGGGACTGTGTGGCTCGGTACTTAGAGGCGTAGAGCCGTGGACTGTGAAGGATCCGACGTGCGGCATCGGTCGAGGTGCCGACAGCGAGAGTCCGGCAAACATCTCTGTAGGCGGCTTGACTCCTGCGCTCATGCTGCCGCTGTTGAGCGAGGGCGACGACGAGAGGAGATCGGTAGCCAGCCTTACAGACGTCGGGATCCGATTCAAACGCTGTGCTGCGGAGGAGTCTGGCGAGGCCGACAGGGAAGAGGAAGTCTGAGAGCTGGGTGCCCAGGGCGGTGGCAGCGGGTTGAGCGGTGAGACGTGCTTTCCAGGAGACGTCGTAGGGATGGCCAAGCTGGGATGCCTGACCGCTCCCGAGGATGCGAGCGCGCCAATGTACTCTGATCGACGACGCATCCGGTTGGGCCTGAGGGGAGGAAGATCGGAGAGATTGTCAGAATTCGGACTTGTGATGAGACACGCGCGGAGCAAGGTGAAGGAACGAACGAAGTGGATGGACTCGAGTTGTCTGACCTCCCCCACGAACTGTCCGACATCTGCCTCTCCTTCCTCACGCTCTGCGTCATGAGACCCAGGGCGTTGATGTCTGTCGGGCTGCCAGCGACCGAACTGCTCGCGCTGACCGTCGGACTAGCAGCCGTCGGAGGTGGTCGTCCAGCAATGAGCTGCATCAGGGCGTTCGGTGACGTTGCGCGAGGACTGGTACCCAGCAGGGCGACCGAGGACGTCCTCCGCTTCGACGTTGCCCTGAACCCCCTTCCTTCCTCGGGGATGACAGCCTCCGTCGGCTCGAGACTCGTCTGCTCGACGTCGGCATCCAGAACGTCCTCTTCCTCATCGTCCGACGTCCGAGTGGGGACGATGGAAGCGCGAGCGAGCGGGGAAGGGAAGGACGGCGTCGTGGCGAAGTTGCGCTTGGGCGGCGCGATGCTGAGCATACCAGGCTGGGTGGACGACCCCAACAAAAGACCGCTCGTGGACGGCAAGATGGACGGAGGGACGTCTGAGGATGGAGGAGGTGGAGTTGACTGGCGAGAGGGTGCCCTCGACGAGGAGGAAGGACGACCATCGCTTGGAACGTTGGTCTCGGAGGCGGGGTTTGGGGGGGTGGGAACTCGCGAGATAGCGTCCCGGGACGTCCTCCCAGCGAGGTCGATGGGTTGGCTCGAAGCGTTGGACGAGCTGCCAACTTCGGACGGAACCGAAGAAGAATTGGGAGAGCTTCCGGACGAGTGGGTTCGCAGCTGGGGTCGAGTGTAGCTCGTGTGAGCCTGAGGGATGGGTCTAGGGTCGGAGGTCGAGGGCTGATCACCGGGCGTGCTGTCCGAGAATCCTTCCTCCCTCCCTTCGATAGGATCCGATGCGCCGAGGGGAGATGGAACCGAGCTCATCCTCACTTACAGATGAAGGAAAAGGAAGCGTTAGAGCAAGGGCGGAGGACAGGGGGCGAAGGAAGGGGGTCGGCCGGAGCCAAAGACGGCAGCAGGCTGTCAGCGAGAATGAGACGGGAGCAGGTCCGTCAGTCTAGCAACCAAAGACAAGCAGGAGACTGCAGACGAGCCAGACAAGGACGTACTGTATCTCCCTCCGTACCTGGCTGTTGACGAGAAGGGATCCGAGGACGGTTTGGGACGGCGGGGCGGGAGCTTAGATGGGGCTGGATGGAGGTGTCCGAAACGAGAGTTCCGACCTGACAGGCTACTGTGATGATCCGGTTCGAGGTCAGGTTCTTCACTCTTGCTTGACGAGGTATAAAGTCGGTCGACGAGAGCTGGATGGCAGGCCGAAGGGACGGGTCTCTGGACGCTTTGAGAATAGCGAGGGGGTTGAGAGTTCTTGGACGGGGCTGGCAGGGTCGGCTGGTGTCGAGAAGCGTCGCTCGTTCGCTCGGTGGCACTTGCGGCAGAAAGTGTTTGTGCTTCTCAAGGAGGCTGGCACTTTATTTTCGCCAAAACAACAGTCGACAAGGGAGTAGCTCTCGGGCTGCTGAGGGGATGTGAGGTCTGACGTTCTGTCGGTTCGGGATCTCAGGATGTGCTGCGCTCTTACTCAGACAGCACCGCCCTTCTCTCGCAACACGATCACGTCGGACAACGACAACAGGCGAGACAAGATCATCCAGCATAAGAATAGTTGAAGGTCTACGAGGGAAGAAGGGCAAGATTTCGATCCGTCAGCACAAGAACGCAAATGCGAGCGAGAGGTAGAGATTCACCTGGAGATGCAGACTGTACGACCCTTTTCGCTTAAGCAGAGGGTCGTCCTCCTGCCCTGGACGAGAGATCCAGAGTTCGGCCGTAAGATCGTACGATCGCTGGTCGTTGACTTTGAAGTCGAGGAAGCCTGCAAGAGAGAAGATGGGTGCGAGTCTGTCAGCCGCGCCGATCGACAGGTTCCGGCAGCGACGAGGAGCGCGTACCTTCAACGACTTCTCCCTGACAAGCGTAAGAGCAGCCATGATGTCAGTAAATTGAGAGAAGAAGAGGGAGGGAAGCGACGCACTGCATTGACAGCAAGAGGATCGGCCCTGACGAAGGAGAACCAAGCGAGAGGTCAGGGCGAGTATTTTCAGTCATGCAGTTGAAGGAGACTCACAGCAGTAGTCTCGCTTGCTGCCAGTGAGTCTTTGGCTGATGCGGACCAGTGGGGATCGTACTGCTAAACCCGCCCGACGGAGCAGCAGGGAACACGCTGGCACCCAAACCCGACCCGACCGTGGGTGCTGGCTGCCAAATGCTTGCCTCCCACGCCAGAGCGGCCTGGAGATCCGCTTGCGAAGACGAGGCAGATGCTGGTGGGTCGAAGTTGATGTCGAACCAAGTGGCGATCTGCGGGGGAAGGTTGAGAACTCAGGGCTAGGCCCTGCACACGAGAAAGAGTATGGGGGAGGAACTCACCCCGTGCAACAAGCTGGAAGCAAAAGTAGCGCCGGTCAGTCAGAAGTCTTATACGGCAGAGAGAGATAGCAGAGACGTCCGAAGTCCGTTCTATCAACCAGCTGATGGGGACAGTAAAGCTTTTGAGGTCCTGCGGTCAAAGAAGGTGCGAGGTCAGCACCAACGCAGAATTGCTCGTCTGAGTAAGGGGCACATACCTCAGCGGAGACAGTGGTGAAGTCTAGCACGTGCTGAGCCGTCGTGCTGGCCGTGAGGAGACTGGGTGCAAAGAGACCCACGACCGGCTGCTTGAACACTTCTTCGTGGGCCGACTCGGTGAGGCCCGACATGTCGACGCCGTAGAGGTCTCCCTGTTGGAAGAACGCGCCCTTTGATAGCGTCTCCAAGTAGAGAGTCTCGTCCGAGAACGGTGCGAGATGAACGACTCCAGCAGAAGGATACATGGCTGAGAAGAAAAGGGACGAAGCGGGGAGTCAGCGAAGGCCAGATCACGCCCAGATTTGATGGGACTCACATCCTCCTGGCTTCAAAAACCGGTCTCGAGCATGGATGTAAGACTCGATCATCCTCTCGTGCACGAGAAGGACACCTATCGGTTCGGAGACGAGCGTGTCGACCTGTGGCCCAGTGTAGTCTTCTATCTTGCCCTTGACGACCTTGAGCTTGTCCTTGAGGTGCGGGTTGGCGCCTCCTCCGTTTGCCTCATCCACCAACTGAGGAAGGGATGGAGTACCGTCGTCAGCCTTAGAGCGAGCTGAGATGAGCAGCAGGGAGCGACTGACGAGCTGCAGCTTGTGGGCCATGTTGCTTGCCTCACATGCGTAAACGAAACTTGCACCTGCCTTCAGCGCAAAAGTCGAGAGCAGTCAGCGATGTGCTTTGTCTGCGACAAACGTGATCTCTATTCCGACAAACCTCTATGGCAAAGAAGCTCAAGATGCCGTTTCCAGCGCCGACGTCCATGACGGTCTTGCCCAAGAAAGATGGGATGGAGTTACCGACGATGGCCTTCCTGGAAGATCGCGCACCGATTAGGAGTAGGTCAGAACCGGACAAGAGAGATCTTGAGAGTGGTCCTACCTGTAGCCAGTGGTCCGAACGACATCCGAGAGCATATTGGCCTGTCGCGTGCGGTCGAAGGAGTGCGGGAGAAGTCAGCCTGAACCTGAGGGCAAACGGATTTGGAAGCAACGCGCACCTGGTTCTGAAGCGACGAATAGTACCTGCGACGCGAGAATACTGTCAGTCTAATCATCAGCGGCAGGGCTTAAGGACGGCAGAGACTGACTGGAAGTACGGCTCTGAAGATGATGCGAACGAGGTCGGTTCAGCAGCTAACCTGGAGCCGACAGCTGTGGCCACAGCGCAAGAGTGGAGGGGATGCAACGCACCATCCACCTGGGCTTCTCCCGTCTTGTTCACCTCGTTGGAGGTTGGGGGCTGGCTGCTCATGGTGCTGGAGAGTTGCGTTTTGGGGCAGATGGACGGACGCGAATTGGGCGGAGTGGTCGATGTCGGGGTGGGGAGCGATGCAAAATGACAGACTCACACAGTGATGCGAAACAACAGGTTGGCTCCCTCTGGACAAAAGGGGCTGAGAACGAAAGGGCGAGGACTTTCTTCGTCCTCCTTTTGATCTCTTGCCCACTTTCAGGCTCAAGCTCCCCGCTTCTGTCATGAACTGACTTCCTCAGAACCTGGCTGACGATCTCCTAGCCCTCACACTCCGTTCGCCACCTCGCCCTCAACCACTTCGCAATACGCACGGCAGCTCAGACCCGCAGCATGTCCTACCCCTCCCTCAACGCTCGGTCGGCGGCCCTTCCTCCCGTCACGCCGCCCAAGAGCCGCAAGTTCCTCTTGCACGTCAGCCTCTCCCGCAAGTCGCGCGACCACGACCTCCCCCTCATGACGATTCCCGACTCGCCTCTGCTCTGGGACGACGTCCAGGAGCGGCCCTCGATCATGGCCGGCCCAGAGATCGTCTCCACTCCTCAAGTAGCCATCGGTCAACGGAGGCGCTCCAGGTCGTCTATGGTCAGCTCGCATCGGAGTCACGGCAAGTCGGCCTCGGTCTCCCTCACCAGCTCGACCCTGTCCGAACAGTACCTCTTCCGGTCGTCGTCCTCTGTCGCCAACCCCCAGTTCGCAGCGGGTCACTCCAGAAATCAGCGTTTGATCTCTCCTCGACCGACGGCTTCCTTCCACCAAGCTTCGTCGCCGAAGCCAACAGCACCCCTTCAAGCCGTCCCCCAGCTCCCAGCCGACTTCTTCAACGCCATCTTCCTGTCTCAAAAGACTGTCCACCTTCCCCCTCAACCCTTTTCTGCCAATCCCGGATCGGCCGCACCCGGCACCCTCGTCCAGCTTCAGATCGTAGGCTCGACCTTCATCATCCCGCTCGCAACGAACAACAGGTACCCGTCGTATCTGGCAAGATTTGCGACGGGCTGCACGGCGCTGGACGAGGCCGTGATGGAGAGCGACGGGACGTTCAGCGAGATCGAGACGGACAGAGAGGATCTGCCCGTCTCCCCTCAAGCCAGTGAATCTTCTGAGGATTTGTGCGTCGCATCCACTGTCAAGCAAAAGCAACCGTACCCATCGTACTGACACGCCCTCCTTTTACTTATTTTCCAGCAATGTTCCCTCCCCTCCTTCGCCTCCTCTCAATCTTCGAGCCTCCTCTATGACCAAACTCCAAAAGCTCGGTCTTCTCCCACCTCAAAATCCGTCACCCGGCTTCCTTTTCGACCCGATCACTCCCAAACCGGATCTGACAATGTTCCCTAACGCACCCAACCGCCCGCCTCGTCGTCCATCAAGGACACTGACCCGAACGACCATCAAGTTCCTCAACATCCTGCTCTTCCGCAGCCCAGAGCCCTACTCGGCCGTCTCATATTACTACTCGACGGGCGAACTCCTGCCGTCGCTGAGGACAATTTTGGAGGGAGAGACGGAGTGCAAGGGGTGTCCCCTGTGCGGCGATGCCGAGCGCGTGCGAAAGTTGCGAGAAGTGGAGAGCGAGGCGGAGTGGCTCGGGCTGGAGGGGTTGACGCGGCTTTGCAGGAAGGAGAGGCTTGGGTTGGACAGAGTGTCAGGGTCGACCAGGCCCTCGGGGACGGGGACGGTTACCAGGAAGGGAGAAGGGTGGATTTGAATTTGCCACGTACTCCTCACTCGACGTCCTTTCCCCCTTTGCCTTTCTTCTTTCCTGTCTACATCTACACCGGCTCATCTCTTCGTTCCTTTGCTTCGTACTCTCGCATCTGTTCATATCTCTTTGCTTTCCGAACCAGTAACAAAAACAAAGAGAGCGTTCATTCTCATTGAGCGAGAGCATCGTCTCCATCATCGAGCGCCATCGCCTCCAGGCCGGCCAGCGCCTCGACTGCCCGCTGCTGGTCGATCACGTACGACAGACTGAACGCGTTCTCGTCGCACCTGTCAAGTAAAAAAGTAAGAGAGAGTGTCGCAAGTCAGGTCTTGGTCGTCTCTGAAGGGAGGAAAAGCATGAGGAGGACTCACAATCGAGCTATGCTCTGCGAAAAGTCGGCCACGCCCTTCTGGATCGCCCGGAACTCGCTCGCAAACTCGCCGCTGCGCTCCTTTAACCACCGTCCGTGACTCGTCAAGATGGCTCCGACCCACAGCAGGTCAAACTCGACGTGAGGGCTCCTCTCGACGTGCCCAGCAATGAACCTCAGGAGTTTGGGAACGTAGACCTTGGGCAGCTGCTGGGCGATCAGACGGATGTCGGTAGGCGGTATCGACTCGTACGCCTTGAGAATGAGGTGCTTTTCGTTCAGTCGGAAGGAGATGATGAGGGCGAGGAGGAACTCTCGGTCGACGAGGGACGACAGGAGTGCCTGGGGGGTGACGTCGATGGCGAGGTCGAACGGGTCGAACGCGATCAGGTCGTCGAGCGAGTAAATGAGCAGTCCCTCGGTCGAAGCGGCGGCCCACGATCGGCCGGTAGGCGAGAACCTCACGGCCTTGGTCCTGGCCTCCTGCTTGTACCTCCTCTTTGAGAGATCTCCCCGACTCGCTCCGGGCAGAGTTACGTCCAGCCGGTCCTCCAAGTCAGACTCGTCCCCACGCATGTCGATCGCGTCGACCGACACACCCCCGTCGAGGAGCTTGCGCGAGTCAAGCATCTCCTGCGTCCCGTCGAGCGACAAGTTCTGCGAGATCTGAAACTTCTTGACCATGACGCCGTCCCGGATGTCGTAGATGACGACGTACTTGCTGTTTCCGCCGGCGATGACGCACGACCCGTCGGCCGTGTACGCGAGCGAGTTGAATGCCTTGCCCGAGGACGAATTCTGAGCCGTCGTCCGGTCGTCCATCTTTCGACCGCCGGAGATGTCCTTGCGACCCTCGATCACGCCCGTCTGCTTGGACTCGTCCACGTCAAAAAAGACGATCTGGCCGTCCAGGGTCGAGGCTGCGAGCTCCTTGCCGTCAGGTCGGAAGGCGAGCGAGAGCACGTCCGAGTTGAGGTCAAACGGCTCCGTCTTCTTCGTCCGACCAAAGACGGACCACGTTCGTACAGACTTGTCCCACGAGGCTGACGCGAGCATGTTCCCGGTCGGCGAAAACTGGAGGCACGACACGGGTGCGGTGTGGCCGGGCAGGATGTCGAGCAGCTTGCCCGTCTGGACCGACCACATGTAAATCTCGAACGAGTCGAGCGATCCGGCGCAAACGACGTCGCCGCTCGGGTCAACGGCGAGGGCCGAGAACTGGACGGGCGTGGGCGACGTGAACGTTCGAAAGTTTCGGTAGCGGACGAGGTCGTACGCTCGGACCGTTCCGTCCAGCGAGGCCGTGAAGAGGATCTGGCCCTGCTTTGCAAACTCGACGCACGAGACGGACGACGAGTGGTCCGAAAACGTGACGTAGCAGAAGCCAGAGTTGGTGTTCCAGATCTTGACCTTGCCGTCGTCTCCACCGGTCGCGATGTTCTGGCCGTCCTGGCTGAACGACAGCGTGTTCATGTCGTAGTAGTGACCCTGCTGCTTGAGGATGTAGCTCTCGGACTGCCACTCCCAGACGAGGAGCTGACCGAGCTTGGTAGCACCAAAGACGAGCCACTCCCCTGTTGCGTTGATGGCGACCGACGAGATCTTTTCCTGCGAGATCGAGAGGGTGTGGACGTTGGTGAAGGTTGGCATCTCCCAAAGACCGAAGACTCCCGTAGAGAAGCCGACGACGAGAAGCGACGAGGAAGAGTGGAAGGTCGTGCAGACAACCTTGGTACCGGGCTGGTTGAAGTAATGTCGACCGACGATTCCCCATCGGGTGTACGCAACGACGTTGTCCTGCGCGTCCGCCGACGATCCAGAGGCAGGAGCGTCCAAAATCGCCATCTCTGGCTCATCGTCCTCCTCAGCCTCGTCGTCATCCTCACCAGCAGCGGCCGTCTTTGCCGACCAAACGAACACCGCTCCATCTCTGCTGATGGTGTAGATCTAAAGAGGGACCATGTGTGATGGCTGTCAGCGCAAGTCGGCAGGATGCTGAGCGCTGGTGAGGCACTCACCGTCTCACTGTCCTCGGAGAAGTACGCCTTGATGACAACGTCTCGGTGACCAGCGAACGTCTTGGGTCGGAAACCCTCCACGGGGTGAAGGGTGAAAAGCCGAGCGGTCATGTCTCGCGAAGTAGTGATGAAATACCTTTGAACACACCCAAGCTCAAGTTAGCCAAAGCGTCCGCGCCTGAGTAAGAAGGAGGGAGACCCACCTGGAGCAAGGCGACCATGTCACACTGAGAACTTCGTCCCGGTGTCCAGTGTAGTTCCGGTGCAGGACGAAGGGCGCAAACTCTCGTGCGAGGTGGGACGGCGTCTTCCAGACTTGAAGGTGCGTGTTGTGGGTGACGGCGAAGAACCTGTCAGAAATGAGAAGGAGTATAGGTCAGTATGATTTCACGAAAAAGGAAGTTTGGCAAGGGAACTCGCTTTCCGTCTGGCGAGAAGGCGATGTCCTTGACAGGACCCTTGAAGTTGATATGGTGCAGCGTCGCGCCTCGTCGAAAGTTGGCAAAGACGGCCCGACCATCTGTGAGCAGACAGAGGAGACGGTCAGCAGGCAGGCTCAAGAATGGGAATAGAGAGATCTTGGGTGCCTGACTCACCCTCATCGACAGAGAGAAGGACGTTGCCGTCCGGGCTGAGAGCGATGCAGGCGATGTTCTTGCGGTTCTCAAAGGCGAGCGTCCGGGACTTGTTGCTGCCAAAGGTCAAGCGAGAAGCCAGCGGTGATCAGCCAAAGCTCGAATGAGAGCGGTCACTAGACTTGTTAGACTTACTTGACGAGGTCGAAGACAGAGACTCGGTTGCCGACAGGACTCAGGACGCTGTTGCCATCAGGCGTGAAGACGACGTTGCCCTGCCTGTAGACCGTTCCGATCAGGTTCGAGAACTGCCAACACAGTGCCGAGAAGGGGTCAGTCTTCACGCGAGAACCTAAGGAAAGGAGGTGCAAGGAGGACGGACCTGGAAGTTGGACTTCATCAGAGCTGGAGGAGAGCGTTGTGGGCTGCGCTGCCAGGGAGCTGGGGAAGGTCGGAGAGGGAGACCTGCGCGAGGTGCTGGAGCAAACGGAGGAGGGACGGCTGGGATCAGTTACGATAGCACGCACGCTGGACAGAATAGCCAGACAGGACGGGGTCGTACCTGTACTTTGAGCGTTGGGAGAAAGAGCAGGAGGAGGCTTCGGACAGAGAAAGAAGCCAGGCACTCGTTCGAAATTCAGCCGACCCTTTTTTATTTTTCTGTCTGAGCTCGCTCGGGCGGAGTCCAGCCCTCCCCACTGCACCGCGTCTCTCAACCTCAACGCTGCTCTTCTGCTCGGCCATGTCGCACGACAAGGCTGCATCCCTGCCCAAGGCAACAGACTTCCTGCCCTCGCCCTCAGAGGCCCCTTCAGTACCGGCCAGACCGACCCTCTACTCGATCGCCGTCTCCCTCTCGGGCCCTCCGCCTCCTCCTCATCCACCTAGCTCGAGTCATCCTCTTCACTCTTCGCACCAGAGTCCTACGCCGGTCCCGTCCATCCTCGACCCACAGCACTTCCCCTCGCTGGCTGGTGGGAGGGAGGCTGGAAAAGTATTTGGAGTCGAGGGAGATCGGAACGCATGCGAGGTCAGGAGTGGGTCTGGACCGCAGCACGAGACGCAGGACTCCAAGTCTTATACACCTAAGCTGGAGGACGCCCAGGACGACGCTTCCGGGTCCGGTCGCGTAGGACCGATCCAGGTCGAGTGGCTCGACTTTGACAACGCTCAAGGCTCGGACGACATGGCCCGTCAGGCGAGCAGCAGCTCCTCGACCCCTCACCCCTCCAACCTCATGCCCACCTCTCCCAGTGTCCCTTCCACAGGCCTCCTCAGCTTGCCCGCTGGAAGCATCCATCTCTACCGACATGGACCGACTGGATCGGCCAACCCAAAGAGCGACGTGCCCTCCTCTTTGTCCATCTTCACCACGGCCGAAGTCAAGATGGACTCCTCATCGCCTGCAGGCAATAGCATCCCTTCCCTCCTGGCAGTGAGTCAGCCCCCTTTCTCAGCTTGGTTACAAAGCCAGCGATTCGAGTTTTACTGACTTGTCCTCCCTGATCGCTCCTCTCCAGGTGCTCGCCGTTCCGTCCTACATGTCCCCCTCCGACTTCCTCGCCTACGTTTCGCCCCGCGAACCAGACATCGAGTGCCTGCGCCTGATCCGAGATGTCTCGCCCTCGAGAAGTATCGTGCTGGTCCAGATGAGGAGCTCAGAGCTCGCGAGGGAATTTCTCGAAGACTTTAACGGGAAGGCGTTCAACGCTTTTGAGGTGCGTACGCCCTTCCCCCCTTGACCATCCTCTGGCGGGAAACTGACATACCCGCTCGAACTTTCAATCCTTGGGTAGCCGGAACGCTGTCATGTCGTACCGATCCTACACGTCCTCACCCACTTCACTCAACCGTCGCCCTTCTCGCCTTTGCCCTCGCCCTCCCAACCGCTCGAATCCCGCCCGTTCCCAGTCGCTCTTTCGTCCGACCGGTCCTCCAATGTCGAAGAGGAGGCGCTCAAGGAGGCAGTGGAGCTGCCTACTTGTCCGGTTTGTCTCGAGAGGATGGACTCGAGCGTGACGGGATTGGTGACCGTGCCCTGCCTTCACACGTACCAGTGCGTCCCGCTTTCATCCTCAACAAAAGTCCAAGCTCCTGACCCTTTCCCCTTGGATCCTCCGTCTCAGCTGCGCCTGTTTGAGAAAGTGGGGGAACGAAGATTCCCGCTGTCCCGTCTGTAGATACTCGTCCAAACCACTCCATCTCCCAGCACCACCCTCGTCCAACCTCGCCCCCCAAGGAATGACAACGTCCTCCGCCTCTGCGCCTTCGTCCTGCGCGTCCTGCTCGACGACCGAGGCGTTGTGGATCTGCTTAATTTGCGGCGTCGTTGGGTGCGGGCGGTATTCGGAGGGGAAGCATGCCCAGGGACATTGGGAGACGACGGGGCATATGTTTGCGCTGGAGCTCGACAGTCAGAGAGTTTGGGATTACTCAAACGTTTGTCTTTCGCTTCTCTTCCGCTTTTTTCTGAAAGGCTTCCCTGACTGACTCTCTTTTCCTGGGCGTCTTGTCAGGACTCTTGGATACACCGGCTGATCGTCGACAAGTCGTCCGGTTCAGTCGTCGAGCTCCCCTCAGCCTCCTCCTCCTCTAAAAACCCTCCTCCACAAACCTCTCCCTCCACTGATCCATCGTCAGACGTCCCCTCCGAGAAACTCGAAGCGATCTCGCTCGAATACGCCCATCTCCTCTCCAGTCAACTTGAAACCCAACGACATTTTTACGCGGCCCATCAGGAGACGCTCGAGTTCCGAATTGGGCAACTTGAGAGTTTACTCTCCCAAGGTGAACGGGAGCGGGACAAGATGAGGATTGGGAGACTGGAGAAGGAGTTGCGGGAAGAGAGGGAGATGAATCGCGGGTTGTTGATCAACCTCTCTGAGATGAGGAAGAAGGTTGACAGGGGGAAGGAGGAGGTGGAGGGTTTGAAGAGGGCGGTGGGGGAGAAGGAGGAAGAGGTGAGGGACTTGATGTTCTTCCTTGAGGCGAGGGAGAAGATTGCCGCTGCGGAGGGTGGGGACAAGAGGGTGGACGACGGTCAGGTTGAGGGAGGGACGTTGGTTCTGGGGGACTTGCAAGGTGGGAGTGTGAGCTTGCCGCCTACGACTACGACGACGACGACGCAGCAGGACGGGTCGACGCCCAATAAGAAGAAGAAGGGCAAGAAGAAATAGCCGGGATTGAGGGGGGATTGAGGGGGGAAATTGTTGTACCGCTGGGTGTACGAGCTGTTTCTTTTGTTGTACGCACGCACGCATGGCAGGACCTTCGAAAGCTGCCCTTCTCTCCCTCTGTTTCCAGAAAGAGTCGGGAAAGAAGTGGAGGAGGATGCGTTCCTTCAGGGCACCTTTATTCTTCTTTTTTTGGCCCGACGCGCCTGGCTTCGTGCGCACGGACCTGCTTTGCCCCTTTTGCCCTTCGACGCACAGACCTCGCCCTTCCCTCGTAGCTATGGCCCCTGCGAACATGGCACTCGCTGACCACAACCCATCTACCAAAGGATGCAGCCAGCCCACGACCCTAGGCAGCTGGCCAGACTCGTCATCCCCTCTTCTCCCGAACAGACCTTCTACACCGCACCCCACCAGCGCGTCTTCCTCCCCCAACCTCCTCCGGCCGATCGAGCGAGCTCCGTCATCAACATGCACCAGAGTCCGAGGTATGGCTCTACTCTGACGGCTGTCCCTCCTAGGTTCCTGCAGAAGCTCGAGGACGACCCTTACGTCCCTCCCTTCGCCCCCAATCCGCCCTTCTACCACCCTTCATCGGCCTCCTCGCCCTCGACCGCTCGAGCTCCGCCTTTCCGCCCTCCTGCTCCAGGGCTCGCATCCCCCTTCCCTTCTGTTCCCTCTTCCTTCTTCCCCCCTCAGACGGTCCACGCGCATCCTGAGCTGCCGGGCAACCGACGAACTCCCATCCGAGGACATAGACAGCACGACTCGTTCTCGGTCGGCCCTCCGCCCAAAGCCAAGCTCGGAGGGGCCGGAGCGTCGACCTCGGTCGCTGTTGACCATGGCGCGCTGCGGTCGGACGTGGGTTCGGGCAGGAAGAAAAAGGTTGTCGTGAATTTGCCTTCGGGTCGAGGGCTCTGGGTGCGGATGACGGACGGGAAGGAAGTGGACATGCGAGGGGGAGAGATCGCGCTGCCGGAGGTTCTCAGCATGAATAACTGGTCGGAGGGAAGCGACGTGATTGAGACGGCGGAGGTCTCTCTTCCGAACCCAGTACGTTCTGTCACTCTCGAGTCTCGCCGAGCGTCTGTAGAGCACCAGCACTGACGCTGCGGGCGTTCTCGCAGGGCGCTTGGGAAAAGTTGAAGCAGGCCCGCTTCGAGAGCCTGATGGCAGCTCAAGGAATCGACGTGCGAGGCGGCACTGTCAGTCTAGCCCTTCATTGCCCGTTACTGCTTATGACTAAGACTGAGCTCTCACAACCTTCTATGTTGCAGTTCTCGACTTTGCTGCCTCCTCGGCTGGGTCATCGACACTCTTCTTCGCTCTCCTTCTCGCCGTCGCCCATAACGGCGTTCAAACGAGGACACCAGTCTTCCCTGTCCGTGTCGTCCCCTTCCAGAACACCCTGGACTCGCTCTCCTTCTTTGCTCAGGAGCGCCGCACTCTCGCCCTTCGGTAGACAACGTCTCACTGACGAGAAGGAAACTCTGGAGGATGAGCACGAGGAGGAAGGAGCTCTCGAGGACAAAGAAGGGGACGCGTCAAAGCTCCTGCACCACCGAGCCGACGAGATCGAAGACGACGGCGAGCCTTCGCTCTCGGACATCGTCGCCCCTCAACCTAGAACGCTTACCGCCGAATCCTCCTTTCTTCGAGAGGCGGAAGAGGACTTCCCTTCCTCCGCGGCCGCTTTCCACCGACAAGTTGCTCGACAGGCCGCCGCCCCCGAAGCGGAACTCCAAGACGAAGACATGGAAGGTGAGCTGGTGAGAGGGACCGAGCCCATACGGGTGGCCGATGGAGGAAGGGCAAGGGATTTGCTCTACGACGACGAGATGGATGAGGGAGACTGGGAAGATGAACGATCAGCCTCAGTACGTCCTTCTCCTTCTCACAAACTTCGGGAAAAGGGACAATGACTGACTTCTCTCAATTATGCCTTGCAGTCCACTGCGTCCTTCTCCAATCCTTGGGCCGAGGAGGAACACCGGCGTTCTCGAGCTCAGCGACACGGCCTCCTAGAGGGCATCGGCTTCCCTCTTCTCCGCCATCGGTCGGAAGACTTCATTTCCAACCCCTCCGACGAAGAGACGGAAAGGAACGCTCAAGCTGCTTTCTCAAGACTCGACGCTCGTCTCTTCTCCGGCTCGGCCGTCTCTCGAGCGCCGAACGACTCTCCTGTCCGGCCTCTGCACCTCAACCCCAACGCCCAGCCGTTCGTCTTCGGTCTGCCGGTCCAGGCTAACCCTCGACCATTCTTGGGTCCGGACGGCCTTGGGTCGCCTGTCAACCTAGAGGACAGTCGGAGGCCGTTCGCACCGACGGTCTTCGACACGGCCCTCTCGTCCTTCACCACTCCCTCATTCCACACGGCTTTCGATCAAACGCCCCCCTCGCTCTTCAATCGAGCGCTCTTCGCCGATAGGCCTCCAAACTCTCATCAATCGTTCAACGTCGCCGCCCCCGAGTTCAAGCCGTCGTTCCAGTCCGCTCCTCCCCCGGGCCTCCTCGCCCTCTCTTCGAAGGAAGGCACCATCGGCCCTCGTCCTCTCCCCACCATCCCCAACGTCGCCAACAGGTACGATGGCGACTACGAGCCCTCCAAACGCATGCGGACCGACCAGCACACTCACCAACAAGGACGTTCCAGCGGCCATCTTCCACCCTCGTCGCCGCAGAAGTCCATCCGGTCCCTCCACTCGAGCAGGGACGACCCCATCGATCGCATCAAGACATTCAAGATGCCCGTCGGACCCGTCCCCATCTCGCCAGAGAAGAAGTTCCGGTCCTTCAAGATGCCTTCCGCCTCGCCGATCCACGCGCCGAGGGATGAGTCCTCGGAGACGGACTACCTGCTACCGACCGAGTCAGAGCCATTCGCGTCGTCGACCAAGTTCAGGTCGCCTATCCCTGACTTCACCGCTCCTACGCCTCCTCCCGATACGCTTCGCTCTGGAGACCCCTCGACAATCAAGACTCAAACGCCTGGCCGACCGCTGCCTTCGATCCCCTCCAGCACGCCCATCCGCGAAGTCCGACTCTCGCTCGCCGGTAGCGTCATCACCGACGACGAACCTCACTCGACGCCCGACCGACGACACCCCACTCCGCATTTTCGCCAGTCTTCGTCGTTCCAGCCGGTACAGCTGGACGACCTCGTCCGCCGTATCCAGTCTGTCCTTGACGACAAGCTCAACGCGCTCCGGTTGTCTGACCTGAAGGGCGGCATCGTTCACCTCGCTTCGCTCCACCCGAACGCGGAGGAGTCGCTGCTCGGAAGACTGGCCGAGATGTTGGAGGAGCGGGAGTGGGGAGAGGAGGGGGTCAGAGGGGCGGTTGAGGAAGGATACCGAGTAGTGTGCGAGCGGGTGGAAGGTCATTCTCCCAGCTTTCTTCCCCTGGCTTGAACGATGCGCTGACGATTCTCTACGCGACAGGTCTCATGCTGGAGTTGTCAGAGACCGTCACCTCGCGCACCCCTCCCCTGACGGCCGACACGAACCAAGCTGCGCTTCTCCACTCGCTCGACACGCACCACGACCGAACATCGTTGATCCTCGAGCATCTGGAGGACCAAGGGCGAAAGATCGACGGGATACCTTCCTCTCATCCCGTGACGATCTCCGGCGAGTCCATCGAACGTATACAAGAGGCCCTTTCCGCCAGCACGCCCGGCGGGCAGGTCGATGGAGCGCAGCTGGCGAAGGTTGTCGTCGCAGCGCTCGCCCCGACTTTGGAAGGCCTGCGACAGCCACAACTCTCGACGGACGACCTCCTCAGTTCCCTTCTACCTCAACTCAAGGAGCTCAGATCAAGGTTGCCAGATCGACAAGAGCTTGTCGACTCGTTCGCCAAAATCCTGGAGGACCAAGGCGTGCGCCAGCAACTCGCTGCGACTGAGGCCAGCCTTAAGTCCTTCGTCTCGCAGCAACTCGACCTGGCCACGTCGTCCTTTCCGAGTCATCCTCCACTCGAAGTCGATGACCTCGTCCGACGGCTCGTCAACTCGCTACCTCGACCGGATGCAGTCGACTTCTCCAGCATCGAGGGCGGGCTGCGCGCGCTCACCGACACGACGACCCGATCTCAAAGCCTGGCGAATGGGCTCCCAGATCGTCTTCGATCCATGCTCAAGGACGAGCTGTCCCAGATGGCCGAGAAGGATGTATCGATCCGGACGTCCGAGGCCCTTCTCGCAGATCAACTTCGAGCGTCCGAGGCCGACCGCGCTCGACTGTCGACCGAAACGGCCAAGCTGCGCAAGGCCGGCCTTGAACACCTGGTGCTGCAGGCTAAGGCCAACCTGACTGCTCAGTCAGACAAGTTCGCCCTGGAGGAGGCGAAGAGTCGGAAGAAGGTTGCCGAGCAGGAGCGGGACGCGGCGTTGGAGAGGGAACGGACCATTACGAAGGAGAACACGGAGAGGACCAAGGAGCTGGCGAGACTCAAGATCAAAGTGCGTAGCCATCCAGCTCTCCAGCCGATTCTTTCGCAGGTTAACTGACGCTGCCGTTTTATTCACAGGCCAGCGTCACCGAGGCAGAGTTGGAGATGTCGAAGCGCGAGACAGGAAAGACACAACGTGCCTGGGCCGTCTTCCAGACGACCGTCCAAAACCAACTCGACTCCCTCGTCTCTACCGTCGGCAAGGGACAGGCTGCAGAGGAACGGAACCAAGAGTTGATGACGGAGGTGGCAAATTTGGAGAAGAAGGTACGTTGGCCCCCTTTTTTGCTGCTTAGTCGAGGGCCCTTGAACTGACCGTGCGCTTCGATTTCCCAGGTTGACGCCGCCGAGGAGAAGCTTCGCTCTCATCAACGAGCGTCTGCGGCGTCTGCGGCCGCCAGCAAGCAGGCTCAAGCCACCCTGCAACAGAGGTCGTCGGAGACGGAGCGCAACTTCAAGGAGGCCGTGGACACCTCACAAGCCCTGAAGGAGGCTCTGGACGCAACACAGGTACGACCTCCCCGTTCTTACGCTGTCGTCGTAGTCAGACGCAGGCACTAAGTGTTTCGCTTTGCAGGCCGACAAAATCTCGCTCCTGGACACGGTTGCCGACCTCAGAAGGTCTCTCTCCGACACAATCTCCGAGAACCAGCGCCTCCAGACCGCACACCTCTCCCGAACAGAGACCCCTCGAGCTTCACAGGCTCGACCTCCCTCGTCCGTCTCCTCCTGGACTTCACCCCACCCCGTCATCAAGCAACTACAAAGCCAGATCCCTCTGTCCCCTCCCCAATCGACTCAACGACCCTCAACCAGCGCCCACGACTGGGAGGGAGGCAAAGGATCTACTGCGTCCATGTGGGCGCCTCAACCTCTGCAGGCGTCGACCGGTGTTGCGTCCAACTGGACCCCGACTTCGAGGACGGTTACTCCAGTTCCTCGACCGTCGACCGTGAAGCCTCCCGAGTCATCGGACGGATGGTGGGTTGCCGAATGATTGAAATTGGTCCCACAGACCCTACATCATGCCACTTCCCCTCTAGAAGTTTCCGGCGCGAGACGCTTGCAAGATAGGAGAACTTGAAGAAAGTGCACCGGCGAGACTGTACGCACCCGATTACCTAAGCAAGCTGGTCATCTCCGCTCCCGACGCTGCGAGCGAACTCTCCTGTGCTCTGACCCCCTCCCCTCCTCCGCACCCGTTCTCCTCTCTACTCAGCACTCCGGAGCCATGCCGAACTTTGGAGACAAGATCGAAGACCTCGGTCACTCGTGAGTTTGACGACAGGCGAGCGCGAGGAAGTCGAACCTCGGCTGATCCGCCTCCTGTTCGTGCATCTTCCCTCCGCCTTCCCCTGCCATCGCAGACTCAAGGCCAAGGCCAAGGTTCTTCTGCTCTTTCCCTCGTTGCCAAATCAGAGCTGACTGTACCTCTTGCTGCTGCTTCGCTCGCAGATCTTTGGTATGGCGCCTGACTCGAGACAAGGGCGCGTCACCGTTCGAACTGACCAAACTGGGACTTCTCTCGGCTGAACAGACTCTAACCACCTCAAGGCTATCGGGCAGCAGGTCCGAACGACCCTGAACCCCAACCACCGACACGACGAAGCTCACGAGAAGGTGCGCTGCGAGCCTGGCGTCTCGACGAAAACCATCTTTCCGCAGCACGCTGACCATCTGGCCCTGCGGATTGCACTTGACAGGAAGTCGACCGCCAGATCCAGGCCATCCGAGATTCACATCGGTTTAACAGCTTCGCACCGGAGACGACCGAATCCATCGTTCGAAGCCATGTCGACGGGCACGACTTCTTTTGGGCGGTCTCTGTCATGGTGCGTCCGCAGTCCCTCCCCGTCAACTCTTCTTCCTCCCTCCCTCATTCCCTTCCCTCGTCTGCGTTCTCTCCCCCTCTTACTGTCCCTCTTCTTCTACTCTTCTCTCTCCCTTGTCGTGTCTCTCCGCCTTGTCTGCTGCCTTGCGCTACGTGCTGACCCTTTCTGTCTACCATTCTGTCCCTTGCAGCTCGAGGAGGCGAAGACGAGCATCATGATTCTGGATTGGTGGTTGTCGCCCGAGCTCTATCTTCGTCGACCTCCAGCGAAGTACCCCGAGTATCGTCTCGATCGACTCCTAAAGAGGCGTGCGGAGGCCGGCGTAAAGATCATGATCATTTGCTACAAGGCGAGTTTTTTCGACCTCAGCCCGTTACGAGGGTCCAATCCGGGCTCGGTCGACCAGTCGGACGTCCAGCAGGTTGAAGTCCAGTTAGGGAGCAACGACTGAATTGCAGACGGTGGTCGAGCGGACTCGACAGATTGGACTGGACTGGAAAACCTACGACTGGACCCCCTTGCGACATTGGGCCCTCTACAACTAGGACTGAACACGCCGTACTGACCTCGTTGTCCTTTGCTCTCTGTCTCACACTCTCTGACCTGCAAACCCACAGGAAGTTACTCAGGTGAGTTGAGGAGGAGGTGAGGAACGAAGGGCGAAGGGGAGAGGCGCGAGCTGACTTTGCTCCTTCTTGCAATTGCAGACCATGAGCATGTCGTCTTCGCACACGAAGCACGCTCTGGAGGACCTGCACGAGAACATCGCCGTCATGAGGCACCCGGTGAGTCGTTTCTTAACGGCTGGAGGTCGACCCTGCGCGACTTGGCCGCCCTTCGCGTATCTGTTCTGACTTCCGTTCTTTGGCCTTGCAGGACCACATGGGCGGAGAGGTCACGCTCTTCTGGTCGCATCACGAGAAGCTCACGATCGTCGACTCGACGCGAGCGACGGTTGGTGGGCTGGATCTCTGCTTTGGACGGTGCGTTACTCCCTTATTCGCTTGCCCAGCAAACTCTGCCTGATCACCACCTCTTTTTCCTGATTTTAAGATGGGACTTGCACGATCACCCTCAGTCGGATGTCCACCCGACCCACTTTGACCAAACGCTGTTCCCCGGCCAAGAGTGAGTTGACTCATTCCCCTGCCAGTGCTTGATTTACCGAAACTCGTGTCTGACGCCCATTCGCCTCTGACAGCTACAACAAGTAAGTTGAACCCGAGGCTTGTTTGGTGGTCATCCTTGAGTCTGACAGGCTGTACTCGTGTCCCTTCCGCAGCGCTCGAGTTCTCGACTTCCAAGCGGTGGACAACTACGTGTCGAACGCAGTCGATATCACCGAAGTCCCCAGGATGCCCTGGCACGACATCTCGACAACCATCACCGGACCTGTCGTCATCGATCTCGCCCAGCACTTCATCGAGAGGTGGAACTTCGTCAAGCACCTCAAATACCGACACGACGACCGATACGAGTGGCTTGCCCTCCCGCACCCCTTCCAAACGCCGATCAGCAGCGCCAACGGTAGTGTGGAGACGGTCAACCAGGCGACGGCGTCGCAGGAAGATGGGATGGATGCGGCGAGGCGGGAGGAGAGGCGACGGGAGCACCCCCACCTCCAGGACTGGCTTGACCGAGGACGGTGAGGCTTCCCACTGCTGGCTTCCTCATTAGCGTCCGATCTGACAGAATATTCTCACAGAGCTCACTTTCACCCCTACCACGGTGCGCGTCGTTTCCTTCTCTGCCCAGGGACTCTTCAAACTGACCTGCTTCTCGATCTTCCTCCAGAGCACCCCTCCAAGGAGCCTCGGGCTGAAGAGGAGACGCCCAAAGGAAGTTGCAGAGTGCAGGCTCTGCGAAGCTCGGCCGACTGGTCGCACGGTGAGTGCTCCGTTGATGAATAGCTGCCAGAAGTTCAAGACTGACTCAGAACCTCTGGTGTTGCAGGGATCTTGAAGGAGGACAGCATTCAGCGAGCGTACGCTCAGATGATCCTAGAGGTGAGAGCTTCGTCGTCCACAACTTGCTTTCTGGCTCAAGGCTGACAGGTTCCTCATATTTGTGTCTTCATCAGTCCGTGAGTCCTTGCTGAGCGTACCCTTCCCTTTGGTAACAAGTTCTGAAAATTCTCCTTCCAGTCCCACTTCTGCTACCTCGAGAACCAGTTCTTCATCACCCAGACCAAGCCGGGTCAGACTGTTGTCAACACGAGTGCGTGTAACCCCACGTTGTGACGACCCTCGGTCGCTGATGCCGCACCTGCTCTTTTACCCATCGCAGTCGGGCAGGCCATCGTTCAGAGGATTCTGATGGCTGCCCGATCAGGCACCAAGTTCCAGGTGCGTCTTTCCTGCCGCTCCTCTTCGTTTCTTCACGAAACGAACTGACTTCGCTTTCCGCTTTGACAGATGATCATCATGATCCCGGAGATGCCTGCCTTCCCTGGAGACTTGTCTGCGCAGGGTGGATTGAAGGCGATCATGGCCGCTCAGTACAAGTCGATCAACCGAGGAGGAGATTCCATCATGGTACGTCGGACCCTCGCTTTGCACACCACTCGCTCGCCACTCTGATACCTTTCCTTTGACTTCGCAGGAGGCCATCGAGCGAGAAGGCGTCGATCCCACCAAGTATATCCGATGGTACAACCTTCGAGGCTACGACCGAATCAACGCTCCGAAGTCGTTCATCAAGAAGATGGAGCAGCAAAGTGGCGTCCAGTTCCACGAGGCTCAGGTCGCGCTGGCTAAGATCTGGGTTGGAGGCATGGATATTGGAGAGCAGAAGGACGTCGACAAGGTCGACATCAAGGTTGCCCAGGACGAGCACGGAGTCGTCGGCCAGCTAGAGGACCCCGGATCAGGTGCGTCTCGCGCGTCCACTCTTGTAAACTTGTCGACGAGTTGGTCGATCTTGACTTTCCTTTGTCACCTACAGGGAACAAGGTCGAGCAGGTCCAGATTCCAAAAACGGTCGAGGAGGCTCAGAGGGTCTGATTTAAGATTCTCGTGCAAATCGAACAACAGGAGGACGTTGGGACTGATACTCTCTTTCTGACGTTTGCAGCTCATCGACCGCTTCCAATCTGGTGCGGAGCGTCCGGACGAGGTCGTCGCAGACAACGTCGGACAGCACGCTTTGAACGACAAGACAAAACGTGCGTCATCCAGACGTCTAGCTCTTCGAGAGGGTCGATTTCACTGACCTACTCTGTGCGCCCTCACACAGTGCATGACGAGAGGTGGATGGGTACCGACGAGGAGGAGCGGGAGTCGTACGTGACGGAGCTGATCTATATCCACAGCAAGGTGCGTCTTCTTGCTGCGCTCGCTCCTCGTTCACAACCTAACGGGCTCTTTTACTTGCAGTTGATGATCTGCGACGACCGACGAGTCATCATCGGCTCTGCCAGTCAGTGCTCAGCGCGAAGAACTCGCGAGTAAGTGTGTGTGGAGTTCTGACCCTCTTGCCCGTCACAGACCTCAATGATCGATCGCAGAAGGGAGACGGAGACTCAGAGATCGCCATCGTGGTGAGTCTTTTTCTCCAATTATCTGCAACAGTCCGTCGAACCGGATGCTGACACCTGCTAAGGATCCGACTGCAGATCGAGGACACGGACATGGTCGACTGCAAGATGGACTCGAAGCCGTACCTCGCCGCTCGATTCGCCAAGCAGCTGCGACACCAGGTACGCTCTCCTCTTTCTTCCGGGGTCGCAAGGGGAGCGAGACTGATACAAACTTGGTGTTGGTCTTGCAGCTCATGAAGGAGCACCTTGGACTCATGCCACCTCAAGGCACCCACCCGCACGGAGAAGAGGCCAAGGTCAAATTGGTGCACATCTCGATCTCCAGACGGCGCAAAGCTGACGTTGAACCTCGGTTTCTGCTCCCAGCCTGCCATGATGCCATCTCCCCACGAGCACGAGGACTTCCTCTCGAGCGAGGAGGACCAGCACGTCTCCGACCCTCTCAGCGATGAGTTCATCGAGGTTCGCTCGTCCTTTTCTCTTTACCTGCTCGCGCGCACGAAACTGACGAACCCTCGTACGCCTCTTTGGTTTGAAACAGCTATGGCGAGGTCGAGCAGCCCAGAACCGACAGATCTTCAGCGAGGCGAGTCTTTCCCTCGCAGAGAAAAAGAACGAGAAGATTGACTGGCCATCTTGCTTCAACAGGTATTCAAGACCCTACCTCAGGACTCCGTCCAGACTTGGGAGCAGTACAAGGAGCGATCTCCCAAGGGAATCAAGGTGCGTTCCTCGCCTAAGTACCTTGAACGACGCTTGCTGACCACGTCCGATCGACACAGACGGGACACGTTGCCGACTCGAACATGTCGCTCGCGGACGTCAAGGACAAGCTCAGCCAGATCAAGGGACACCTCGTCGAGATGCCAATCGGTAAATCGTCTCCCTCCCTTTCTGCCTGACATGCGCTGATGTTTTCATTCCTTTCTTGTGCGCAGACTTCCTCAAGGGTGAGAGCGGCATCTAGATTTAGCTTGCGTCCTACTCACGCTGACGTTCCGTTCTCCATCTCTCCCCGCAGGCGAGAAGGCCCTCGTGAGTTTTGACAATATTGCCGAGGTCAACTCGGTCACCCTGGTGCGTCCCTTCACCACGAGCCTGGAGGCTTATCGAGCGAGGAGGCTGACCACATATTCGGATCCGGCTTCTCTCGCAGCCCATTTATCTCTGAGCGCGTGCAAGGGGAACGATCTCTACTGGGATGTCTCGCGCCCTGCATCTGCCGCTCTGCTTTCTCTCTTCTGACGACTCTTGCCATTCATGACCTGTATCTTTCTATCTGGCTGCAGCGAGAATGGGGCCGGCCGGTGTCGGGAGAGATCGGAGCAGGGACCGTGTCGGGCACCGGTCCTTTGGCGGTCGCTTCTGCCGACTTTGCCTCGGCGGCCCAAAGACTGTCCATCTCGCTAGCGTTTTTCTGTCCACCACCACCCAACCACACCCCTCCCCAACCTCTCACCCAAATCCATCTTCAAAGAAACGCCTGCCATGCCTGAGACCTTCACCTACGAGTTCAACGACGAGTCGTGGAAGGGCAAGTCGTCCTTCAGGTGAGTCGGCCTGATTTCGTGCCGAGGGACGAGCTCGCCCCTCCTCATCGCAAACGCCCAGTCGCTCACTCCTCCCTCTCTTTCCTTCCTCTCTCTCTCTCCCAGCACCGGACTCTTCATCGGAGGAGAATTCGTCGACGCCGTTGACGGAAAGACCATCGAGTGAGTCCTCGAGCGTCGCTGGGTCTTGGGTTCGGAGGGTCAGGTGGACTGACTTTGCCTCGCGCGCCCCTGTGCCCACGTTGAACCCCTCAGGACCGTCAACCCGTCCACTGGCAAGGTTATCACGTCCTTCGCCGCTGGAAGCAAGAAGGATGTCGACCTCGCTGTCGCTGCTGCTGAGGTTCGTCTCCTTCTGTTGCCTCTTACTCGTTGATCGCTGCGGTCGCCTGATCCCGTTCGGCCTGTCATTTTCTGCCCTCCCACAGGAGGCCTACAAGGAGCGATGGGGAGAGCAGGTCCCCGGACACTCGCGAGCCAAGATCCTGCACAAGCTTGCCGATCTCATCGAGGCCAACATCGACGAGCTCGCTGCACTCGAGTCGCTCGACAACGGCAAGGCCTTTGCCATCGCCAAGGCGTTCGACGTCTCCGAGGCTGCCGCTTGCCTGCGATACTACGCCGGATGGTGCGACAAGGACGGAGGAAAGGTCATCGAGGTCGACGAGAGCAAGTTTGCGTGAGTGGTTTCCTCTGCGGTCTTGGTTTGGGATCTTGGTCTTTCTTGCTCGATCTGACCATCTCCCTCCATCTCTTCGTTGCACAGCTACACCCGACACGAGCCTATTGGAGTCGTTGGACAGATCATCCCCTGGAACTTCCCAATCCTAATGCTCGCGTGCCTATTTTCCTGTTTCACTCTTGCTTTTGGCTTGGTTCTGGCTTGATCTGACCACCGCCTGTTGTCCTTGTGCGGTCATGTTCAGTTGGAAGCTTGGACCCGCGCTCGCTACCGGAAACACCATCATCCTCAAGCCCAGTGAGCTCACGCCTCTCACCGCCCTCCGAGTCGCCTCCCTCTGCAACGAGGCTGGTCTTCCCAAGGGAGTCTTCAACCTCGTCAACGGTTACGGTATCGACGTCGGAGCCGCCATCGCCTCGCACATGGTTCGTTTCTCCTGCTCTCGTTGCGCTTCTTCCCGAGTGAACATTGACGTGGTAATCTTCCTTCGTGCAACAGAAAATCCAAAAGGTTGCTTTCACCGGATCCACCCTCGTCGGTCGAACTATCATGAAGCTCGCCGCCGAGAGCAACCTCAAGACCGTCACCCTCGAGCTCGGAGGAAAGTCGCCCAACGTCATCTTCGAGGACGCCGACCTCGACGCTGCCGCTTCCTGGTCTGCGTTCGGGATCTTCTTCAACGCCGGACAGGTCTGCTGCGCTGGATCGCGAGTCTTCGTCCAGGAGAGCATCAAGGAGAAGTTCATGGAGAAGTTCATGGCCAAGGTCAAGTCTGTCCAGGTTGGTGACCCCACCAAGCCCGACACCTTCCAGGGCCCTCAGATCTCCAAGACCCAGTTCAACGTGCGTCGTCCCTTTCAAGAATCATTTTACGCGCTCGTTCTGACAGTCTTCTTGTGTTCTGCAGCGAATCATGGATTACGTCAAGTCCGGAAAGGAGCAGGGCGCCACGCTCGTTGCCGGAGGAGAGCAGCACGGAACTGTTCGTCCCCTTTCCTTCAGCCTGCGCTCCAGCAACACTCCACTGACCATTTACTCTTTCATCTTGCAGGACGGTTACTTCATTCAGCCCACCGTCTTCACCGACGTCAAGCCCGGCATGAAGATCCACGACGAAGAGATCTTCGGACCCGTCCTCGCCGTCGCCACCTTCACCGACGAGGCTGACGCTATCGCCAAGGCCAACGCTACGTACGTCCGCAGTCTCTGAGTCAGGAAGTTTTCGCGTCTCTGCTGACCTGCCTTCCTCTGTGTCTACCAGCGAGTACGGTCTTGCCTCGGCCATCTTCACCACCAACGTGAGTCCCCCTTCGGCCCTCGTCTTTGCTTCTTGCTCGCTCGCTGATCCTCATCTCAACTTTGCCTCTGCAGCTCAACCGAGGTATCCGAGTCTCGAGCAAGATCAACGCTGGAACCGTTTGGATCAACTGCGTCAACCAGCTCAACTCGCAGGTCCCCTTCGGAGGTGTCGGACAGTCGTTCGTCCATATTCTCACCTCGTCGAGCCCCTCCTTCGATCGTGTGCTGATTCGACGCTTTCTTCCCCGCTCCTCACAGTGGTATTGGTCGAGAGCTTGGAGAGTACGCTCTCCACAACTACACCTCGGTCAAGGCTGTCCACATCAACCTCATGCCCGGAGGCCCCCTCTAAGGGCACCTCTGTTCCCTCTCGCCCCTTCTCCTCTCTTCTGCCCGTCCTCCCTTCTGTAACGACAGTTCGCGAATCAGCTCTTGAGTGCCCTCGTGTATATTACCGATATTCCTCGAACGACTTTTGGTCGCCAGTGCGTGCCGCTGCTTGCAAAACGCTCAGGATCCCAACCCGTCGCTCTGCGACCGACTCAGCTACCCTGCGCTCCTGCCTCTGCTCTGCTGCTGCTCGAGACGGCAGGACGGGAAAGTGGATTGGACGGGTCGTTAGAAACTGCGTGTGCAGTTTGGATTCCGCGTCGCCCGCTGGCCGCCCATCTCGCTTTCTGCCTTGCGCTCGAACCTGCAGCCACGTCCCTTCAACCCCTCTCCTTCATCCCCCCTTCCTTCGTTACCTCTCAAAACACCATGGGTCTCTCCATCTCCAAGCTCCTCTCGGGTCTCTTCGGCAAGAAGGAGATGCGTACGTACCCCTCGCTCTTTGTGCTCTCTTCACCTGCCCACCTTGCGCGAGACAAAGCGCCCCCTCCCTTTCTGGCTCGCCTGCCCTCCGGAAAAACACGTCGGCTTTCCTTCCTCCGACCTCTCTCACACCCTCGTCGCCTCCTCACGCGCCCTCGGGAGGTCCTCGTCGACATTCGATGCTGGGTTCGGCGTTGAGGGAGGGGGATGGATCAGAGGGGGTCGGGAGGGAGGCTGGCAAAAAGGGCGATGGACAGAGGCGAAGGGTCGTTTGACTTGTTGGAGCGCTCGCTCGGGTACCCTCACCACCCTTCCTAGCTCTGGCCATGCGGAGGCGACGACGCGCACCAGCTCAGTAACCGGATTCGTCCCTCGGAGGGGAGCCAGGCTGAGGGCTGCGGAGAGGGAAGGATGGATTGGATTGCCTCGCCACCCTTTGACCTCGCGCGTCTCGGTCACCCACTCGCCCCTCCTCAACCCCCTCGACCAACTCCTGATGCTACCATCCTATCGACCTCCCTCACTGACCTACGGCAATCTGTTTCGAACCTACAGGAATCTTGATGGTCGGACTTGACGCCGCCGGAAAGACCACCATTCTGTGAGTCTCAGCCCAGTCCTCCCAGCGTCCCGCGTCCCCATCTCTAGGCGCAAAGCTGTCGCCAAGCTCGAGCAGCGCTGACCATCTCCTTTCGCTTGCTTTCTCTTCTCAGTTACAAGTCAGTCTCTCATTCGGCGTGTCGGCGACTTGCTGTGGTCTCCGTCCCATTCTGACGCCTTATCATTCGTGTGTCAACACCACTAGGCTCAAGCTCGGAGAGATCGTCACGACCATTCCTACCATCGGTTAGTTCTCCCCTCGACTGCCGTCGTCGAACGCAAGCAATCCTTTAACGCCCACTTGCTTTTCTCTGTTGTCATCTTGCTTTCCTCGCGATGGCTTGCCATCGCAGGTTTCAACGTCGAGACCGTCGAGTACAAGAACATCTCGTTCACTGTCTGGGATGTTGGAGGACAGGACAAGATTCGACCTCTCTGGAGGCACTGTGAGTCGCTTGCGAACTCTCCCACTTCGACGACATCTGACACTGACTTCCAAATCTTGCGCGACAGACTTCCAAAACACCCAGGGTATCATCTTCGTTGTCGACTCGAACGACAGGGAGCGAGTATCTGAGGCACGGGAGGAGCGTGAGTCATGCTTCCTTGCCTTCGTCGTGTGTCGCAAGCTAGCGGGTCGCTGATGTTTTTGCGCTCTCGCTCGTTTTCAGTCGGTCGAATGCTCAACGAGGACGAGCTCCGGGACGCCCTTCTTTTGGTCTTCGCCAACAAGCAGGTGCGTTCAGTCTTCCTCTTTCACCTGAGAGACATTGCTGATTGTATCCTTTTTTCTCGACTCTCAGGATCTGCCCAACGCCATGAACGCTGCCGAGATCACCGATAAGCTTGGCCTCCACTCGCTCCGACAGCGTACCTGGTACATCCAGGCCACCTGCGCCACTTCGGGAGACGGCCTCTACGAGGGACTCGAATGGGTCAGTTGTTCTCGCTTGTCTGAACATCGTTGGAGGATCGTGACTGACAAGCATCACCTTTTTGGGCTCGCTTGCACTTTTACAGCTCAGCACGAACCTCAAGCGAAGGACCTAAAGCAACTCAAGAATAAGAAGACTCCCTTCCCCTCCCCTGCCTCCTCGCCTTTTCTTGATTCTCAACCGAACGTGTTCGGCTCTCTTTCCCCCCCGACGCTCGTAATGCAAAGGGTCCTTGGGACCTCCCCCACCGCAAGAGAACGGTCTCCTCCCCCCCGATTCTCGTTTCTACCTTTCTTTCCCGCTCTCTGTCTCTCACTCTTCAGCCTACCTCCTTGGGCTGGTGTCAAAGCTTCCTTCTTTCTCGAACACCGTTTATCATGACTTCATTTCCCCCCTACGACTCGCTTGGAGTGCCTGTCGTTTGTCGCGCTGCTTCGCGCTTGACCGACCCACTGACCGTGGGCATGTCGCCTCTGCCCCCAACGAGAAGCTCACCCGTGCTGACTCTCCTAGACCCTCAACGTCGACCCCATCCGCAAACCCCACCTCTCGCCCATCTAATCTCGTCCAGCTCTTTTTCCTCGCGCAGATCAACTCCCA